>FR989945.1:13017902-13381465 GCA_905404155.3 Plebejus argus | reverse complement strand
TTACACGCTCTACCCCCCATCACGTGATCTGCCTTCAGGCCAGCGTCGCTGCAGATTGCGCAGTGAAGCAGGGACGACTCACATCCGGAAGCTTTATGCCCCGGTTTGCCGCAGCGATAACAAAGGTCGCTGCGGTCTTTCTCGCAGCTGCAAAATCCGGCCATGTGGCCCTTACCCAAGCATCTGTAACAATGCCTGGGTTTGTGGCCCTCATGGATAAGCCGCACCCTGCTCCAGCCAACGCGAATCGCCCCAAGCTTTATGAGTCGCTTGGCAGCGACCACAGGGCAAGAGACACGCACAGTGCCCACGCCTCTAAAATTAAATTGTGGTTCGCCGACCCACACTTCTCCACGGGAGCATCCGCCCTCAGCAGCCATTGCCGCCCTTATGCCCTCCTTCGTGGCAGTCTCATCCAGACCCGTCAACCTAAAATCGGTTTTCATGACGGGCCTGACCACATCCGCAACCTCACTCATGAGCTCTCCCATTTTCTTCGCAAGGGCGTCCGCCTGCTCACCGCTGGCGCGCCCTGGAACCTCTATGAGGCGAGCTCCTGATGCCGCCGTCTTAATCCGAATGGGCCCAATACCCATCTCGTCGAGATTGAGCTGCTGTTGGGCCCGAATCAGCACCGACCCGTACGTCTCCCCTTTAGCCGCTGCCTCCGGCCGCAGTTTTACAACAACAGCCGAGGAGCTGGGGAGAACCAACTTTGCCCCCTTTTTCTTTTGGGAGAGAGCAGGCACCGGAGCATCCTGTGCCTTCTTCTTCTTCGGTGCCCTACGCCGAACAACCTCGGTCCACTTTTCGCTGGGCACCGAGGCAGGAGCAGGTGCTGCAACCTCCGCCGACTTCTCCACCACCTCAGACACTTGGGTCCCATTGGAGGCGACTGGGCCAAAACTGGACCAATCACTTCCCTTCTTCTTCTTCCCCTTTGGAGGGGGTCCCTGTCGCACCGGAGGACGAACTGGCAGAGCCGGAAATTCTTCACGGCTCTTTTGAGCCTGTTTCGGAGCTTTCTCGGGTGCCGCAATTGCCACCTGGGCCGATCGTACCGCCAAAACCGGAGACACTTCCCTCGGCGTCGGCAAAACTCCATCATTTTGGGTAGCCCTCTCTTCTCGAGCTGCCCTCTTCTTGTCGCTCGCCAACGGCGGGCGAATAATCGGAGGAGGCGGCAGACGTGCCTCCAGCGACGAAAGACGACCGTCAATCATGTTGCCGACAAGTCGAGCAACACTTTTTTCCAAAATGCCCAGCTGTTCGCTGGACATCTGGTTGGACGCTGACGGCTGTCCTTTCGCCGCCGCCTTTGCCTCCTCAAAATCGCGTCTGTAGGCACGCACCTCTTCCCGGAGGATTTCCACCTCCCGTCGAAGCCTACCATTGTCAGCACGGAGGCGACGCGTTTCTTCTGCCTCTGTGCGGGACACCAACGCTTCCAGGACTGTTTTCACAGCCCCAGTAGCCTTTCTTATTTTGCTGGCATACCCACCCTTCAGGTTGGTGGATCTGCCAGCAATACCGAGAATCTCCTGGAGGTTAGCCTCGGCGGCATCCACCAACTCATCTGCCCCCATTTTGTCCACGTCCAGGTCAAGAGGACCAGGTGGGACGGCTTCAAGGGCGACCTCAGACGCCGGTTTTAAAAATGCCCTTTTGTCAAGGGCGGCCGCGAAGTCGGCTTCTCGGTCTCGTCGCGCCTGCCGAGATAGCCGGGTCTCTACCCCACGAGCTCTCCCACGCTTAGACGAGCACTTCCGCCCTGTCGACTCAACCGCATCTTCCGGATCCTCCGTATCGGATATCTCGGAGAACAAGCGTTTCGACTTGCTTCTACTCCGAGATATCTCCGACTCCGAACCGGAGTGCATACTCCAATTGAGAGCCTCCTCCAGTGTGATCCCAGCACGAGTGCGACCCCTCTGGCTAATTCCCTCGCTACCGCTCAGGACACCACCAAAGTCGAGCCTAAGGCCCCTTCCGGGGCACTTCTTGCCCTCCCCCCCACTGCTCCTCTCATCTCCCTCAGCATCCTCCATACCTTTCGGCATGGTGCCGACTTAAAAGTTGGTCACCCGCCAGAAAACTCTGGCAGGCGACGACGATGCGTATCACCAAAAACTGGTGTATCCTAACACCTATACTTATAAATAATTAAAAGTAAATAATAAAGAGCAGCCGCCAAAAAAATAAAGTAAAAATACACCTAAATAATAAAACTAACCTATTAATATATATACACCCCCCTTTCAGGGGTCGCCCCCACAAAATACCCCGGGACAAACTCGTCAACCGAAGGCACTCTATATTGACGACCTACTGAAAATTACGCAGAAAACTGCAAAAACACCTAATTTGAAATTACTTCCGAACCCCTGGGGATTTCGGAATAATTTCACCACCAAAAAATCGCTAGTCGCTGTACGCATCAAAGGACACCAAGAACTCAAAAATCCGTTGGTAAGCAAACTCAAAACCTCAGGAAGTTTAAGCTCAACCTAACCTAACCTAACCTAACCTAACCTAACCTAACCTAACCTAACCTAACCTAACCTTTTTTTTTTTTTTTTTTTTTTTCCGGAGGGGGAAATGCATTACGCATACCACCCAGGCGCAGGGGGCGACCCGAGCGGTGATGTGGGACTCCCGTAGCTAATGAGACCACGGTATACCCACTAAAACCCCCCCCATCTTCCGCCACGCCGCCTTTTGACGGGGCCACGGGAACGATACACACATCCGCGACCCCGCCAGCGGTCCGAAGACTCCACGATGGGCGCACAACACGTGCGCCCTCCTCCTCGGCCCCCACCAGGGCTGTAGCAGACGCCCCCCGAGTCTGCTACTTGGAGGCCATGTGGCAGATCAGGTCTGTGGCTCTGCCACCGACCACACCTCGGCCGCAGAGGATAGGGCAAGCGGCGCATCGTAATACCTACTTGCCTCTTCCTCTGCGGCCCCACCTCGGTGCGCATCCGCAGCGGACTCCTCCAGTCCGCTGGGAGCGCCCTCCTCGGGCCAGGCGGCGACACCGGCCGGCCCTGGTTGCCTCTTCGCTTCACCGCGGTTGTCCAAGCCGCGGTTACTAGAGCCCCACCGCCACGACAAGGCGAGCAACCATCGGGGGGAACCTAACCTAACCTAACCTTTTTTTTTTTTTTTTTTTTTTTTTTTTTTTTCCGGAGGGGGAAATGCATTACGCATACCACCCAGGCGCAGGGGGCGAACCTACCGCAATACCTACTTGCCTCTTCCTCTGCGGCCCCACCAATGCCGTTCAAACGGAACGGCCAGCTCGCAGGGGGGGTAGGGAAAGCGGCAACCTACCACAATGCCTCTCCCCCCCGCGATCCGTCCTCGGCCGCAGAGGATAGGGCAAGCGGCGCACCGTAATACCTACTTGCCTCTTCCTCTGCGGCCCCACCTCGGTGCGCATCCGCAGCGGACTCCTCCAGTCCGCTGGGAGCGCCCTCCTCGGGCCAGGCGGCGACACCGGCCGGCCCTGGTTGCCTCTTCGCTTCACCGCGGTTGTCCAAGCCGCGGTTACTGAGCCCCACCGCCACGACAAGGCGAGCAACCTTCGGGGGGAACCTAACCTAACCTAACCTAACCTAACCTAACCTAACCTAACCTAACCTAACCTAACCTAACCTAACCTAACCTAACCTAACCTAACCTAACCTAACCTAACCTAACCTAACCACCGGAAACATACCTACGTACGACACCGTCAGAGGGGGTAAAAGGTACTCCAGCTTCGTGGATGTGACAGCGTGCTCCGACGATCTGCTGATCCGAGTGGGTGACTGGAGGGTAGAGGAGGGTCTGACGAGCTCGGACCACAACGGCATATCCTTCGGCATCACACAACATAAATCCACAGGCACGAACATAATACGTACCACACGCATCTTTAACACTCATAAGGCGAGCTGGACTCAGTTTCATGAGAAACTGACCCAGCTGATGTCAGACAGACAATTGACTGTACAAGCGATAGACTCAATACACAGCACACAACAAATAGATGACGCAATAGACAGTTACACAGAAGCCATAACGCAGACATGCAGAGACACTATGCCGACCAAAAAACACACACAGAAATTCACCTTGTCGTGGTGGAATGATGAGCTCGCGCAGATGAAGAAGGAGGTCGCCACGAGGAAACGCAGGATCCGAAACGCAGCGCCTGATCGCAGAAACCGCGTGGTTGGGTTGTACCTGGAAGCGAAAGAGAAGTATGAGAAGGCAGTGAAAGAGGCTCAAGTAGCTAGCTGGAAGGAGTTTTGCCGAAAACAGGATAGGGAGGGGGTCTGGGAGGGCATCTACAGAGTGCTGAACAGAGTTGGAGGGAGGGAGGAGGATCTGCCCCTGACAAGGGGCAGCGAGACCCTCGACGCCCGAAGCTCTGCAGAATTGTTGGCGGAGACCTTCTACCCCGCGGACCTGGAAAGTGATGAAAGCGAGGAACATCGACGGACGCGTCGGCGAGCGGAGTCCTTGGACTCCGAACCGCCGACGGGCCCGGACGACCCTCCTTTCATCATGGAGGAGTTGAAGAGAGCCGTAAGGTCCTTCAACCCCAAAAAGGCCCCCGGGGCGGACGGCCTCACGTCCGACATCTGCCAGCACGCTGTAGATTGTAACCCGGAATGGTTCCTTGCCCTGTTAAATAAGTGCCTCACTGTCGGCTACTTCCCCGAAAAATGGAAGCAGGCGACAGTGGTGGTGCTGAGGAAGCCGGGCAAGGAATCATACCGGGTGCCAAAAGCCTATCGACCGATCGGCCTCCTTCCTGTTCTCGGCAAAATCTTCGAGAAGATGCTGGTCGCCCGACTGAGGTTCTACCTGCTGCCCAAAATAAGCCCCAACCAGTATGGCTTCATGCCCCAAAGGAGCACCGAAGACGCCCTCTATAGGTTGGTGAACCACATCAGAAAGCTGAGGGAGGAGAAGAAAATTTCTGTTGTGGTATCACTGGACATAGAGGGGGCCTTCGACAGTGCTTGGTGGCCGGCCATAAAGGTTCGGTTGGCTGAAGTTGGGTGTCCGGGGAACCTGAGGCGGGTGTTCAGTAGCTACTTGAGCGGAAGAAGAGTGAATGTGAGATATGCAGGAGTGGAAGTGAGCAGGGAGACCGACAAGGGGTGCGTACAGGGGTCCATCGGTGGACCGATCCTGTGGGATCTCTTGTTGGACCCCTTGCTAACTTTGCTTGAGGAGATGGATGTATTCAACCAAGCGTTCGCAGATGACATCGTGTTGGTTTTCGAAGGAAAAACGGCCCTTGAAATAGAGCAAAAGGCAAACACGGTGCTAGACAAAATCAGGAAATGGGGGGATCTGAACAAGCTGAAATTTGCCCCCCATAAAACATGTGCATTATTATCGACGCGTAAGTTAAAATTTGATGTGCCGCGACTCGTTATGGGGGGTGTAGATTTAAAATATTACGATAACATAAAAATACTTGGCCTTACGATCGACGGCGGCCTGACATTTAATGCCCATGTCACCAACATATGCAAAAAGGCCATAGCACGATACAAGCAGTTAGCTAAGGCTGCTAGAGTAGGTTGGGGGCTTAACCCCCAAATAGTAAGGACTATATATATGGCCGTGATAGAGCCGACTATTTTGTATGCATCAGCAGCGTGGGCACCCACCGCGGAAAAGATGGGGGTCCAAAAAAGGCTCAACTCCGTTCAACGGGGTTTTGCCCAGAAGATCTGCAGAGCATATCGAACCGTCTCCCTGAACTCTGCAATGCTGTTGGCTGGGATACTCCCTCTTGACCTCAGAATACTCGAAGCATCGAGGCTTTATGAGGCCAAGAAGGGAGTACCACACCCGGTACTGAGAGACAGGGAGGTGGAGCGAATGGCTCCTGCGATTGAGGACCCACATCCTGCAGAGCAGGTAGAGCTGAGGTTCGGGTTGGTAGATGAAGACTCATATGCAGACGTGGTTAACAGCCACGTCCATAGGATATATACGGACGGCAGCAAGATTGAGGGTCGAGTCGGAGCCGCACTCTCCGTATGGAAGGGCGAGGCCGAGACAAAGGCCGTCAAGCTTGCATTGCCGTCGTATTGCACCGTCTACAAAGCCGAACTTCTAGCGCTCCAAAGAGCGGTAAATGAAGCCTGCAAGAGCGGAATGGCAAAAGTCGGTATACTTAGCGATTCTAGATCGGCACTCCAGGCAGTCACTCTTAGTTCCCCTCACCCCCTGGCGGTGCAAACAAGGGCGGCCCTCCGAAAAGCTGCATTGCAGAGGCGGGAGGTCTCCCTGTTTTGGATCAAGGCGCACGCAGGATTGAGAGGGAATGAGAGAGTAGACGAGTTAGCCAAGGAGGCCGCTCTGGGCTCGAAAAGGAAACCCGACTACGATCTGTGTCCTGTTTCATTCGTCAAGCGTATCTTAAGAGAGGATACGGTTGAGGAATGGGACAGGAGATACGAAGTGGGAGGGACGGCTGGAGTCACGAAGCTCTTTTTCCCAAGCGCTGCTGCTGCACACAAAATAGTCAAGAAAATAGACATTACACATCACACTACACAAATACTGACTGGCCACGGCGGATTCGCCTTCTACCTGAACAGATTCAAGTTGAAGGAGGATCCGTCGTGTTCGTGTCAGCCCGGAGTTGAGGAGACGGTTCCTCACTTGTTATTCGAGTGCCCGATTTTTGCTAGCAATAGATACGATATTGAGCAGAAATTGGGCACATCGATCACGAGTGAGAACCTGCCTTCCATCCTGGGGGGAAAAAAGAGGGAAATATTCCTCTCATTTTGTAAATATATCGTTGTATATGTAAACAAAATAAACTGTGATAAATTAGTGTGATAGTAGATGTAGGATAACTGTGATATTAGGGTTAGTTTGAATGTTGTGCCGTAGTTTTATCGTTTTAATTTTGACATCTTGAATTTTATTAATTATTGTATTGAATTTGCTGAACTTTATTATTGAATCTTATTAAATTGTATTAATCATATTGACATTATCTGGCATTATTGTATCGAATTTGGAATTATAATTTTTATTGCTCATATTATTAATTGTAAGAAATATTTGGAAATGTATCGAACATCAGTGATGTTCTGAAGTGTAAGAACTGAAGCTACCAAATAATTGTAAAACATTAATCTTATAACTATAAAAACTGACACGTACCAAGAGTACTTAATATATTGTCGACAAATTACGATTGTAATAAATATACCAAACATTGTATTAGATATAAGGACGAGAACAAATATTTGTATGAAAACAAAAGATGATTGTAAAATTATTGTAATAAAATAGTTATAAGAACTTTAAAAAAGAAAGAGATAAAAAAGCGCAAAAAATTTAAAAGAGCAAAAAACAAGCCCTGATACTGTTAGGGGGATGGCTTTAAAAAAAAAAAAAAAAAAAAAAAAAAAAAAAAAAAAAAACCTAACCTAACCTAACCTAACCTAACCTAACCTAACCTAACCTAACCTAACCGCGGGTGTTCAGTAGCTACTTGAGCGGCAGGAGTGTGAATGTTAGATATGCTGGAGTGGAAGTGAGTAAGGGGACCGACAAGGGGTGCGTACAGGGGTCCATCGGTGGACCTATCCTGTGGGACCTCTTGTTAGACCCCCTACTACGGATGTTAGAGGAGATGGATGTGTTTAATCAAGCTTTTGCCGATGACATCGTGTTGGTTTTTGAAGGGGATACAGCTTTGGAAATCGAACTAAAGGCCAATAAAATATTGGAAGAAATTAGGAAATGGGGAGAGCAAAATAAGTTGAAATTTGCCCCCCATAAAACTTGCGCGCTTTTATCCACGCGAAAACTTAAGTTTGATGTGCCTAGACTCGTTATGGGGGGCGTTGACATCAAATACAGTGAAGACATTAAAGTACTGGGTCTAACAATTGACAAAGGCCTTACATTCAATGCCCACGTCAGCAACGTCTGTCGAAAGGCAATCGCTCGTTATAAAAGTCTGGCTAAAGCCGCTCGAGTAGGTTGGGGGCTTAACCCCCAAATAGTTAGGACTATATATATGGCCGTGATAGAGCCGACAATTTTGTATGCATCAGCAGCGTGGGCACCCACCGCGGAAAAGATGGGGGTCCAAAAAAGGCTCAACTTCGTTCAACGGGGTTTTGCCCAGAAGATCTGCAGAGCATATCGAACCGTCTCCCTGAACTCTGCAATGCTGTTGGCTGGGATACTCCCTCTTGACCTCAGAATACTCGAAGCATCGAGGCTTTATGAGGCCAAGAAGGGAGTACCACACCCGGTACTGAGAGACAGGGAGGTGGAGCGAATGGCTCCTGCGATTGAGGACCCACATCCGGCAGAGCAGGTAGAGCTGAGGTTCGGGTTGGTAGATGAGGACTCATATGCAGACGTGGTTAACAGCCACGTCCATAGGATATATACGGACGGCAGCAAGATTGAGGGTCGAGTCGGAGCCGCGCTCTCCGTATGGAATGGCGAGGCCGAGACGAAGGCCATCAAGCTTGCATTGCCGCCGTATTGCACCGTCTACCAGGCTGAACTTCTAGCGCTCCAAAGAGCTGTAAATGAAGCCTGCAAGAGCGGAATGGCAAAGGTCGGTATCCTTAGCGATTCTAGATCGGCACTCCAGGCAGTCACTCTTAGTTCCCCTCATCCCCTGGCGGTGCAAACAAGGGCGGCCCTCCGAAAAGCTGCATCGCAGAGGCGGGAGGTCTCCCTGTTTTGGATCAAGGCGCACGCAGGATTGAGAGGGAATGAGAGAGTAGACGAATTAGCCAAGGAAGCCGCTCTGGGCTCGAAAAGGAAACCCGACTACGATCTGTGTCCTGTTTCATTCGTCAAGCGCATCTTGAGAGAGGATACGGTTGAGGAATGGGACAGGAGATATGAAGTGGGAGGGACGGCTGGAGTCACGAAGCTCTTTTTCCCAAGCGCTGCTGCTGCACACAAAATAGTCAAGAAAATAGACATAACACATCACACAACACAGATACTGACTGGTCACGGCGGATTCGCCTTCTACTTGAACAGATTCAAGTTGAAGGAGGATCCGTCGTGCTCGTGTCAGCCCGGAGTTGAGGAGACGGTTCCTCACTTGTTACTCGAGTGCCCAATTTTTGCTAGCAATAGATACGATATTGAGCAGAAGTTGGGCACATCGATTACGAGTGAGAACCTGCCTTCCATCCTGGGGGGAAAAAAGAGGGATGTATTTCTCTCCTATTGTAAGAAAATTGTAGAATATTGTAATAAGAGAAACTGTGATATTTTGGTGTGATATAGTTGTAGGCTCTAGAAATAAGCTTTATCTGTGATATTAGGGTAGATTGAATGTTTGTACCGTAGTTTTATTTTGTATTAAAATTTTTTGACATTTTTGGAATTATTTATTGGATTGAAATTTTAATATTTTGATTAATGTATTGGATATTTACTAAAAACGTTCTAAATTCTCACTGTTTTATTACACGAATTGTATTAAATTGCTGATATTATTGGAACATTGGAAATGTTCGAAATAGGATTTTAAAATAACTGTGTTTTAAATATATTTAGGCTATTATAATTAGAATATAATGTTAAAATGTGTAAATTAAAAAATTAGTTTGTAATTAACTTTATGTAAGACAAATGTTTTAATGCATTTAGAAATTTTGACAAAAACTGTTTAAGTTGTAAAAAATCAATGTACAAAGAAAAATTGTAATAGCCATAAGGATGTAACATAAAAAGAAAAGAAAATGAAAAGAGCAGACAAAAAAATACAGCAGACAACAATCCCTAATAATGTTAGGGGGGTGGAAAAAAAAAAAAAAAAAAAAAAAAAAAAAAAAAAACCTAACCTAACCTAACCTAACCTAACCTAACCTAACCTGTCTGTCTGTCTGTCTGTCTGTCTGTCTGTCTGTCTGTCTGTCTGTCTGTCTGTCTGTCTGTCTGTCTGTCTGTCTGTCTGTCTGTCTGTCTGTCTGTCTGTCTGTCTGTCTGTCTGTCTGTCTGTCTGTCTGTCTGTCTGTCTGTCTGTCTGTCTGTCTGTCTGTCTGTCTGTCTGTCTGTCTGTCTGTCTGTCTGTCTGTCTGTCTGTCTGTCTGTCTGTCTGTCTGTCTGTCTGTCTGTCTGTCTGTCTGTCTGTCTGTCTGTCTGTCTGTCTGTCTGTCTGTCTGTCTGTCTGTCTGTCTGTCTGTCTGTCTGTCTGTCTGTCTGTCTGTCTGTCTGTCTGTCTGTCTGTCTGTCTGTCTGTCTGTCTGTCTGTCTGTCTGTCTGTCTGTCTGTCTGTCTGTCTGTCTGTCTGTCTGTCTGTCTGTCTGTCTGTCTGTCTGTCTGTCTGTCTGTCTGTCTGTCTGTCTGTCTGTCTGTCTGTCTGTCTGTCTGTCTGTCTGTCTGTCTGTCTGTCTGTCTGTCTGTCTGTCTGTCTGTCTGTCTGTCTGTCTGTCTGTCTGTCTGTCTGTCTGTCTGTCTGTCTGTCTGTCTGTCTGTCTGTCTGTCTGTCTGTCTGTCTGTCTGTCTGTCTGTCTGTCTGTCTGTCTGTCTGTCTGTCTGTCTGTCTGTCTGTCTGTCTGTCTGTCTGTCTGTCTGTCTGTCTGTCTGTCTGTCTGTCTGTCTGTCTGTCTGTCTGTCTGTCTGTCTGTCTGTCTGTCTGTCTGTCTGTCTGTCTGTCTGTCTGTCTGTCTGTCTGTCTGTCTGTCTGTCTGTCTGTCTGTCTGTCTGTCTGTCTGTCTGTCTGTCTGTCTGTCTGTCTGTCTGTCTGTCTGTCTGTCTGTCTGTCTGTCTGTCTGTCTGTCTGTCTGTCTGTCTGTCTGTCTGTCTGTCTGTCTGTCTGTCTGTCTGTCTGTCTGTCTGTCTGTCTGTCTGTCTGTCTGTCTGTCTGTCTGTCTGTCTGTCTGTCTGTCTGTCTGTCTGTCTGTCTGTCTGTCTGTCTGTCTGTCTGTCTGTCTGTCTGTCTGTCTGTCTGTCTGTCTGTCTGTCTGTCTGTCTGTCTGTCTGTCTGTCTGTCTGTCTGTCTGTCTGTCTGTCTGTCTGTCTGTCTGTCTGTCTGTCTGTCTGTCTGTCTGTCTGTCTGTCTGTCTGTCTGTCTGTCTGTCTGTCTGTCTGTCTGTCTGTCTGTCTGTCTGTCTGTCTGTCTGTCTGTCTGTCTGTCTGTCTGTCTGTCTGTCTGTCTGTCTGTCTGTCTGTCTGTCTGTCTGTCTGTCTGTCTGTCTGTCTGTCTGTCTGTCTGTCTGTCTGTCTGTCTGTCTGTCTGTCTGTCTGTCTGTCTGTGAAAAGGGTGTTTGTTTTAGGGGTAGAGTTTCTGGTGGTTTGGTTTGGTTCTTTGGTTTGTTATTGGTTCAGTTTATGGTTAACACACGCGTGGTTGGTAGACTTAAAAGATGCAAAACTGGTTAAATTATTTATTCACTAAAACACTGATTTACACTGGTTAATTATTACACTGGTAAAATGGTAGGTAAATGGTTATGGTTAAAATATGGTTGTACGAGCTGTCAAGGCAGCGAGTCGGACGGCGGACCGATTGGTTGACTACTGATCGACAACTGACTGACAACTGTCCTCGCAAATGCGAAGCGATTAATATATTATGTAAAAACGCTGATCTGTTCGATGTACCTCGAACATACTCCCGCGCCAGAGATGAAAGGATAATAAACGGTAAAGCTTAGACATTAGACAACTCGTAAACCATAAATATTAATAAGCAGTTACAAAACAAGGTTACTGCTAAAAATACATCAAGAAAATTTAAACAAAAGTCAAAAGTACAATGGTAAAAAATAATATGTTATAATGTGTATAAATTCAAAATAATATAGCAAAAATGGTAAAATAATAGAAATATAATATAAACTAAAACTATACACAATGGTTATGTAAATGGTAAAAAACAATAAAAGTTTGCGAATTAAAATTATGCACAATGAACCTTATGGTAAAATCTAAACTAAAGAATCCTCAAAACAAACTCGTTTTTTACGAATTGGTGACGTTTGCACGTCCCTTTTGCCCACACTAGCACTTGGACACCGTCTAGCAAGGTGCTGTCGCACTCCGACACTACTATCACTTTCATCTTTCAAATCATCAACATTAAGTTGACGGAACACTTCACTGAACACTGGTGGAGGTGGTGACGGACTAGTGCCCGTCTGTTGACTGGAACCCTCCTCACGGCGGGAACGCGCGGCGGTCGCCTGCGCACAGCACCGGCGGCGTCTCCAACACCAGACCACGGCGACGACTAGTGCTACGGTCAGCAGCGCGTAGCTGGTAGAATAATGGTGAATGTCGTGCGACGATATATCGTCGACTTCTGCTTTGCTCATCTTTAAGTCCTTGATTTGGTCTCCGAGCATGGTCAGGGACGTATTGAGTTGCTGGTTATCAGAAGAATCCTGAGCATCCGAAACTGTCAGGTTTACGATATGGTTGATCTGGTCCAATTCTGGTATCGTAATAGCTGGTGAAAATCTCAGCTGATTAGATTGTTCTCGCAGGGAATACAAGGTGAAATCTTTTCCCTTAACGATGCAATTCTGATCCATGCTAATGACCCCGGAGCGACTCAGCTGTTTGATGGTAACCCGATCGTCACATATGATTTTAATTGTGTCAGTATAACAATAGAAATACAGGTATTGTCTTGGTGTATGTAATTCTGTCCATTTGTTTGTACACTTTGATTTCTTAACTCTGCATGCCGTCTGGTTATGCTCGCCTTTTTCGCAGAAACATTCATCTCGTTCTATTATCATTACAGGTTTAGGTAGCTGACACAAATAAGCTTCATTATGGTATATGCAAGTGTGTAATTCATTAATGGTTACAGGAAAGTATGTATTTTGCTTCAGATCAACAGCGACGTAATCGGATATGGGAACTATGGTGACCATATTACTTTCTATTTGGTGAGGTACTGGTAAAATTTTGTATAACTGATAGCTCTCTCTACTGACCAAAGGAAATGTTATTTCAAATATGATGTACTTCTCGGTGACTCTGGTTTTAACCTTCATTAACTTGTAGATGTAATGGAAATCTGAATCGACATTATTCACTGGTAGGGTAAGATCTTTAGGCATCTGGCCATAAATAGTACGTAACTCACTTTTCAGCTGCTCTGGTTTCAATAGATGAACACTAACTTGACCATGGTAAATATCAGTAATTGTATCTAATAACGCGTCTTGATGTCTATGTAAAGTTTGAAGCAGACTACTGCCGGCCATCGAGCACAGGGTAAAGTCTTGGATGTAGGATATATTTTGAACTTCACGCTGGACGGTGTTGGTATTCATCTCCAAATCATTCAATTTTTTGTTAATAAATTTGTGTTGCTTATCAACTGATTCCTTCATCTGTTTCATAAAGTTAAATTGCGTTTCTATGACGGACGTCTGGTTTCTCCATAAATTAGATAAATGTTTTTCATTTTGTCGAATTATATCTATGTCCTTGGTATATTGTTCCGCGAAACGAGAGTCCAGTACGCCGAAGAGGTCATTGGCAATATACCCGACCCCATTGATAAGACCTCTTCGACGCCGACGCCGTCTGGCGTGAGCGTCAAAGTGCTGAGTTAACAACAGTTCATTGTAGTATTTTAGTTCCTGGAATTCGTTATGTAATTGTGTAGTTATCATACGGCAGTGCGATTGGTTTTCAATGGTAGTACATAATTTATCTAAGTAGGATTCGATTTTAGAGTAAGATTTTATGCCCTCCCAGTAGGGCTCCATATCATAATATAACACTAGGGTCCACTTGTCTCGAATAAGCTGCATCTTGGCTATTGGGTCGAAATATAAAGTTTGGTTTAAAGACAGTTCTTTGATATTGTGGAAAATAGCATTCGTTGGTAAAAATAGCGTCATAAAAAATAAAAGTGCATAGGCTACGGTAACAAATCTATTTGGTTTTCTCCTCACTCTTCTCTTTTTCTCCTCTTCTTTTTCAGGTTCATCATCTTCAGGTACCGTTACATCCGGGGGCGTGGTTTGGTCGATATCTGGTTGCTGGTTATTAATAGGTAAAACAGACAGTTTGACTATTGGCCGCTTTATGATACCATTCTTGGTTTTTAGGGTGACTACACGAATCAGCCCATCTTCTCCCGGATGCGTCTCTATTACTCGCCCCATGGCCCACTTTCCTGGAGGAATATTTTCTTCATGAATAACTACTAAATCTCCGATTTCTATATTGGTTTTGGTCTCCTTCCACTTATTTCTAGCTTGTAACATAGTTAAATATTCTACTTTCCACCTTTTCCATAAATCTAAAAATAATTTGGACGCTAAGTGCCACCTGGTTCTGGCATCCTGTTCGGTCTCGATAATGGTTAATCCTGGTCTGGCATTAAGAAAATGAGCTGGTGTCAAGAAATCAAGATCCTCTGTATCTTCTGTTAACGCACAGAGTGGGCGGGAGTTGAGGCAAGCTTCCACCCTTGATAATAATGTAGAGTACTCCTCGAATGTTAACTTCTGGTTGCCCACAACGCGTTTCAGGTGATATTTGAGGCTTCGGACGGCTCTCTCCCAAAGTCCACCAGCATTTGGCCAGGAAGGTGCTATAAAATGCCATTCGATGCCCATTCCAGCGATATCAGATAAGAAGTTACTGCTGTTGAAAAGTTGTAAAAGATGTTCGAACTCCTCCTGCAACATCCTATTAGCGCCGACGAAATTGGTTCCGTTATCGCTGTATAGATGGCGTGGGCTACCTCTTCTGGCCGACATTCGTTGAAGAGCCGCTAAGAAAGCTGAACTGGTTAGGTCGGAGACAATTTCTATGTGAACAGCCTTGGTCACCATACAAATAAATATAGCTATAAAACCCTTATAGGTCTTTGTTCCTCGCCCTCTACTGGACTTCACATCTACGAAACCCGTGTAGTCCACACCACAATGGTAAAAAGCATGTTCGGGATTCACTCTCGCCTCAGGTAAATCTCCCATAAGTTGACATTGTTTCAATGGTTCTCGTTTCCTACATGTAACGCACTGTCTGGTACACTGTTTGGTTGCCCTATATCCACCTATTATCCAGTAATTATGCCTTAAGTGTGCTAGCGTAAGCCTGGCTCCACCGTGAAAAGTTAACTGGTGGGCCTCTTGAATTAATAAAGTGGTTAAACGATGGTTATGGGGAAGAATAATGGGATATTTCATATTTTGGTTGATTTGAGCGTTACGTAACCTACCTCCTACGCGCAAAATACCGTTTTCGTCAATAGTAGGGTTTAAATTTAAAAGTTTACTCTTACAATGTACTTTACTGTATTTATTTAAATATTCTATGTCGTCACTAAATACCGATTGTTGCACACATGTGACGATCAGCATTTTCGCGCGACGTAACTCATGTAACGTGAGATAGGGTTGATGAACCGATTTTCTGTAAGTAGGAATTCTTAATATCCACGATAATATACGTATGATTTTATTTATAGAACTAAATTTATTTAATAAGTAAGTTATTATATTAGATATAGTTTCATTATTTTGGTTTATAATTACTACATTAGCTTGCTTTAAAAATAAGGTCTTTAATTCTAAGTTAGTGTGATAAGTAATATTTTTAATGGTATTATCCTTATTAAATGATGTCAGCCACGACGGGCCACGCCACCATAGCTCGTGTTTGACGAGCTGCTTTGCTGTTAAACCACGACTAGCACAGTCAGCCGAATTTTCCTTAGTTTTTACGTAAAACCAATTGGTCGATGGTACTATAGTTGTAATTAATTTAACACGATTAGCCACAAACGGCTTCCACCGGGCTGGATCGCCTTGCAACCATCCTAGTACTGCTGTAGAGTCGATCCAGCAGTATACTTGAACATTATAATCTGGTAAACATTCTAAGACCTTTTTAAGTAAATTTGACAACAATACAGCACCCATTAACTCTAGTCGGGGTGTAGATTTGGTTTTAGATACGGATGCGAGCCTACTCTTAGCCGCAACTAAAGTAACATGGTTTTGGTTATTATGGTTAATCCTACAATAAATCACGCATGCATAGGCCTTATCCGACGCATCACAAAAGCCATGCAGTTGAATAGTCTGGCCCCTTTGTTCTATTCCTAGCCACCTTTTTATCTCAATAGTATTAATGGTATTTAAGTCATCCCTCAGAGTCTCCCATTTAGATTTTATAAGTTCTGGTAAAGGCTCATCCCACTCGATTTTTGATAAATATACATCCCTAAATAATAATTTTAAGCTAGTACTTAATGGTGTAAGCCACCCTAAGGGATCAAACAATTTTGATATATCAGACAACAATGATCTTTTGGTTTTCGGCCCTAAATCAAATTGTAGCTTTAAAAATATAAAATGGTCTTTATGAGGGTCCCATCCTAAGCCTAAAGTTTTAGCAGATTCTGGCTGTTTAAATTCATACGTATGTTGACTGGTATCTAACTTATCTAACAATAACCGTGGTTCATTCGACATCCATTTACGCAAATTAAAACCACCTGATTTAAGTAACTTAATTAAATTAGACTTAAGTGACAACGCCTCCTCTATGGAAAAGCTACCTCCGCAATAATCGTCACAGTAAAAATTATTCTCTAGTGCTTTAGCTGCTTCGGGAAAATTATGCTGCTCGTCCTTTGCTAACTGTTTTAAACACATCATCGCAAGGAACGGGGCTGGTTTAGTACCGTAAGTTACAGTAGTTAATTGAAACGACTGAATTGGTAAATCCGGAGAATCGCGCCAAACAATTTTTTGATAAATTTGGTCATCTTTATGTAACATTATCTGACGAAACATTTTTTCGATATCTGCTGTGTAAGCATACGGATACTGTCTCCATTTTAAAATTAACTGTTGTAAATCCTGATGCAATTTAGGTCCGGTATACATTATATCGTTAAGAGTTACTCCCGTTGATGACTTCGCGGAAGCGTTAAAAACAACCCTAAATTTATCTGCCTTGGTCCCTACTTTGGTCACGGCATGGTGAGGTAAATAACAGTCGAGTACGGTAACGGAGGGGGACATAATCATATGGTTTAAATCTAAATATTCTTTCATAAACTGCTGGTATTTAACTTTTAGCTCACTATTGGTCTCTAGCTTGCTTTCCAAACTACGAAATTGCGCCATAGCTGTCGGTTTCGTAGCACCTAACTGGTTCTTGGCCTCTGGTTTAAATGGTAACCTAACCTCATACCTTCCGTCCTCGAGTCTTTTGGTAGTCGACAAAAAATATTCTAAACACTCGTTATCCTCAATCGACATCTCTGCTGGTTGGTTAATATCCTCTGTCTCCCAAAACCTACGTAAGTCATCCGTGTTATGTAAGACGACATTACACGAATAATATGGTGTCATAGACCCACAGAGCAGCCACCCGAACTGCGTCTGCTGGGCTATAGGCTGGTTATCGCTATCCCCTCTCAATATACCTCCTAAAATAATCCTACTATATAAATCCGCTCCTAACAGTAAATCTATTGGTCGACTCTCATTAAACTTAGGATCCGCTAAATTAATATTATTTATGTGTGACCACAATGGTTTAGAAAAGGTTTTATTTGGTAAGCTCTTAACTAAATTATTCATTATAAAAACTTTAGTTTTCACCGAAAAGTCACTATACATAGATTGAACCTCAATATCCATCGTTCCCTTACACTGGTTTTCCCTTTCTCCTACTCCAAATATTTTACCCCTACATTGATTTCTCTTAAGACCTAAAGTTTGAGCTGTATGCTCGTTTACTAAAGAAATTTGAGAGCCTTGGTCGATCAAAGCTCTCATGGTATGTTGTGAACCGTCTACCCCTATGACACGGACGACGGCCGTAGCTAGTAAAATCTCTGGTATATCATCCCCGGACACGTGGCTAGAAGTTGGCACGTGCTCGGCAGAAGGTAACTTATTGGCATACCTATTTCCTTTTGGTGACATGACAAAATGTTTCGGTTTAACGAACGCCTCATGCATTAAAGTATTATGAGCACCTAGACACTTACGGCATCGTTTACTCGAAAAACAAACTTTATTATTATGGTTCGTAAGGCAGTTGCAACATAAGTTATACTGGTTAATTGTTTTCAATTTTTGTTCGCTGGTCATTTGCAGAAAATTATTGCATTGCCATAATCCGTGGTCAGCATTACACAATATGCATGTTATTGTTCGCGACGCGTGGCAAGTATTCAGGTTCGGTTTCATGTTACTCGCATTGTATCTGGTTAATGAACTATGGTTATTGTTTAAGTTAAATGGTTTTTTATAGCCCGATGATAAATTATTACGCGGATGATTATATGAAGTATTTAATTTTGGTTGACCTAAAGGCTCTTGTTTTCGACGAGAAGCTTCCAAGGCTGTAAATTTGCACTCTAAAAACGACAAAAAATCTTTTAAAATCGGTAGCTCGCGAGGATTATTTATGGACTCTATATATTCGGAAAAAGACTCGCTATCTAATTTTTGACCTAACAGATGTACCAGAAGTGGGTCCCATGTGGTAATATCCACTCCTAAGTTCTGTATAGCGTGTAAACTCTCTTTGGTAACATCATGTAATTTTTTTATCATGGCTGAGGATTGGTGTTGTATATTCGGCAGACCTAGCAAAGTATTGATGTGAGACGTAAATATTAGTCTCGTATTGCCGTAACGGTGGTTCAGTATATCCCAACATACTTCGTAGTTATCGGAGCTAATCTGAAGATGGTGTATGAGTCGTTCGGCATCTCCCGTTACCCTACTCTTTAAAAACTGCATCTTCTGCGCGCTACTCAATGATGGATTTTTGTGGATGGCCTCACTGAAAAGATCTTTGAAAGAGACCCAATGGTGGTAATTGCCACTGAAATATGGGATATCCATTTGCGGCGTCAATTTTTCTCGATGAGATACCGACCACATTTTAGTGTTAATGGTTTTCTTTAAATCTAAATAAATTTTCTCATGTCTACTAAACTCCGCCTGGTACCACCCGTCTTCCTCATCACATTCTCCCTCGATCTGCCAATGTAAGCTGTCTATGGTAGCCCACCGAGCCTGAAGAGACTTTAGAGTGTCTTCAAACTCCCACCTATTCTCTAATCGTTCTACCTCTATCGCCCTAACCGTACGCATAAACGCCTTAAAATTAATGGTTTGTTTCTTAATTAATTCATCCAGCTTGCTGAAGCCACCTGATGACCGATATGCAACTTCAGAAGAGGATGTGCCTGGTTGACTCCTTTCTGGTGCGGTTGGAGTACGTCCGTCTTGATACATCTGCTGTTCCGTCCTACCTACATTCTGCCTGCTTACCAACTGTTCAATGGTTTTATTTATTAAATCTTTAGTTGTTAAATAAATTTCCTCCGTTGTTTCGAAACAACCACTGGTAAAATACACATGGTCAAGAACAGCATACTCCGAGAGCTTTCTATGGTTACGCTGAAACTCCGCCCAATACTCCTCTAACGTGTTCAATTTTCGTTTACAATAGTCAATGGTTTTTCTCTCAGCTCCATCTTTCTTAAAGTTACTTAAAAATTTAGATAGATATTCGCCTATTTCAATCTGGTTTGCGTACAACTTCTCCATCTCGATAGCTGTTATTTGGTCAGTCAAAATAATAGGAAATAAATGGTTCGATCTCACCTGAGTATCTCCTTACACAGGTACTGCAGTACTCTCACCGGAACCCGATCTGATGCACAGCACAGGTCACTTATGGTCACTGGTTTTTATTAGTCCCGAAAACACGAAATACCTAATGGTCCAGTAAATCGCGTCCCGAACCTAACTCTTCTCGAAGGACCATGAAAAGGGTGTTTGTTTTAGGGGTAGAGTTTCTGGTGGTTTGGTTTGGTTCTTTGGTTTGTTATTGGTTCAGTTTATGGTTAACACACGCGTGGTTGGTAGACTTAAAAGATGCAAAACTGGTTAAATTATTTATTCACTAAAACACTGATTTACACTGGTTAATTATTACACTGGTAAAATGGTAGGTAAATGGTTATGGTTAAAATATGGTTGTACGAGCTGTCAAGGCAGCGAGTCGGACGGCGGACCGATTGGTTGACTACTGATCGACAACTGACTGACAACTGTCCTCGCAAATGCGAAGCGATTAATATATTATGTAAAAACGCTGATCTGTTCGATGTACCTCGAACAGTCTGTCTGTCTGTCTGTCTGTCTGTCTGTCTGTCTGTCTGTCTGTCTGTCTGTCTGTCTGTCTGTCTGTCTGTCTGTCTGTCTGTCTGTCTGTCTGTCTGTCTGTCTGTCTGTCTGTCTGTCTGTCTGTCTGTCTGTCTGTCTGTCTGTCTGTCTGTCTGTCTGTCTGTCTGTCTGTCTGTCTGTCTGTCTGTCTGTCTGTCTGTCTGTCTGTCTGTCTGTCTGTCTGTCTGTCTGTCTGTCTGTCTGTCTGTCTGTCTGTCTGTCTGTCTGTCTGTCTGTCTGTCTGTCTGTCTGTCTGTCTGTCTGTCTGTCTGTCTGTCTGTCTGTCTGTCTGTCTGTCTGTCTGTCTGTCTGTGGCTTTAATAGGTCTGCAAATGAACCCGGTTACTTAAAAATTAACATAGCTATTGTGATAAAACGAATATAAATAAAGCCCGACCAATAAAATAAATAAAAGCGGCCAAGTGCGAGTTGGACTCGCCCATGAAGGGTTCCGCAGCAGCAAAATAAAAAAAATAAAAAAAAAACTACTGGCTAGATCTCGTTCAAACCAAATTTCGTTGGTAGTTTTTATAGTAATCTACATTATATATTTTTTTTAGAATTATCATGCCCCTACTTTAGAAATTAGAGGGGAGGGGACACACATTTTACCACTTTGGAAGAGTCTCTCTCGCAAACTATTCAGTTTAGAAAAAAATGATATGAGAAACCTCAATATGATTTTTGGAGACCTATCCATAGATACCCCACACGCATAAGTTAGATGAAAAAATTTTTTTTTTGTTTCAGTTGTACCTATGTGGACCCCTAAAATTTTTATAATTTTTCCATTTTTGCATCAAAATCTTAATGCGGTTCACAGACTACATCTACTTACCAAGTTTTAATAGTATAGCTCTAATAGTTTCGGAGAAAAGTGGATGTGACATACGGACGGACGGACAGACGGACAGACGGACAGACGGACAGACAGACAGACAGACAGACAGACAGACAGACAGACAGACAGACAGACAGACAGACAGACAGACAGACATGACGAATCTATAAGGGTTCCTTTTTGCCATTTTGGCTACGGAACCCTAAAAAGCGGCCAAGTGCGAGTTGGACTCGCCCGTGAAGGGTTCCGCAGCAGCATTAAGGTTTATTTTTATGAAATTAAAAGGTTTTTAATTTATTTTTATATTTCAGTCGATTTAATGAAAATTTGATTAAGGTTTACCATTTTTATGACGTAGAAAAAAAACTACTGGCTAGATCTCGTTCAAACTAATTTTCGTTGGTAGTTTTTATAGTAATCTACATTATATATTTTTTTTAGAATTATCATGCCCCTACTTTAGAAATTAGAGGGGAGGGGACACACATTTTACCACTTTGGAAGAGTCTCTCTCGCAACTATTCAGGTTAGAAAAAAATGATATGAGAAACCTCAATATGATTTTTGGAGACCTATCCATAGATACCCCACACGCATAGGTTAGATGAAAAAAAATTTTTTTTGTTTCAGTTGTACCTATGGGGACCCCTAAAATTTTTAATAATTTTTCCATTTTTGCGTCAAAATCTTAATGCGGTTCACAGACTACATCTACTTACCAAGTTTCAATAGTATAGCTCTAATAGTTTCGGAGAAAAGTGGCTGTGACATACGGACGGACGGACAGACAGACAGACAGACAAACAGACAGAAAGACATGACGAATCTATAAGGGTTCCTTTTTTGCCATTTTGGCTACGGAACCCTAAAAACCTCGCCATATTGCGGAAATCTATTGGAACTAATTTCTTCAACTGGCAACAATTTTTATGAGATGCTCATGAGATGTCATAATAATTGTCATCTGTCAAAGTGTGTTCTCGATTGTGCGTGATATATTTCTTGCAAAAGTGAGTTATCTAAATCCAGTTATAAAAAGTTATTTATAATATGAATAATTATTACTTGTCGGAAAGAAGGTCTGAAGGGATCGACTCTATTCCTCTAAATAACATCACGGACTTTGTTGTCAACATGACTGGTAGGTACCTCATATAGTGTGTGCAATGTAAATTGGCTAATTTGTGCTGTGTTTGTGACCAATCTAATTTAAGACTTCTGTTTTTTAGGTGTATACTGATCATTTGTAATGAAAATAAGAAGAGAAGGTCAAACCTCAGTTTTATTTTCTATAACACCTAAAAATAATGAAAGAAGAATGAGTCAGAACTCTGAGATGAAATAATATTATGACATTGAATCTTCGAAGCTAAAGGAAAGTAGTTCAGTGTCACATTTTTTTTGTTAATTCATAAACTAAAGTAGTAATATACAACTGTAATATTATGCAAATCGTTTTCTCGAGCTCCTAGGTGTTTTTATCAAACGTTTTTGATAAAACACCTAGGAGCTTGTAAAATTAATATTCAAAATCGATAACGAGTAATGAACGTTCTAGATAATCGTGATTAAATGCAGAGCAAAAATTAGATAACATTTTGAATATAAATGAACATGCTTTGGATGTTATGTTTTCAGTAGTAACAGTGCACGATGCGAGTAGCTTGGTGTGCGGTGCTGGTGTTGGCGGCGGCGGTGGCGGTGCGGGGGGCGGCGCACGAACGCGCGGGGGGCGAGGGGGGCGCGGGGCGGTCGGGCACGCTGCCGCCGGTCGTCGCGGACCCCGACGCGGCGGAGCGCACGGCGGCGTACTGGGTGGAGGAGGCGCAGGCGGAAATCCGCGCGCGCGTGGGCGGCGGGTTAGCGGGCGCGCGGGGTGGGACCGAGCGCGCGCGCCGCGTGGTGATGTTCCTGGGCGACGGCATGTCGGTGCCGACGCTAGCGGCGGCGCGCACGTTGCGGGGACAGCGCTCCGGCCGCCCGGGGGAGGAGTCGCGCATGTCCTTCGAACGATTCCCGACCGTCGGACTAGCTAAGGTATCATTCATCTGCTATCAGCTGTATA
Organism: Plebejus argus; assembly: GCA_905404155.3. Classification (NCBI taxonomy): domain Eukaryota; kingdom Metazoa; phylum Arthropoda; class Insecta; order Lepidoptera; family Lycaenidae; genus Plebejus; species Plebejus argus. Next base: position 13,358,355 of record FR989945.1, on the reverse strand, counting down.
TCAGGTTAGATATTAAACTCCGCCCAAGCCATCGAAACCAATATTTCTAAAATAAAATAAAATGAAATAAATAAACTATAAATAGTGCATTTTATTTTTAACCTTGCATAAATCTTATAAATACTGTGAATTCGCACAGTAAGTATGCATTGAGCTGTTGCTGTCTGTGGAATTCATGTAGCAGACCGATTTTAAGTGTAATCCTAATTAATTGAGCGATTAAATGTAAAATTAAAAGCGATTAGATAGCTACCTACCTGAGTATTCAGTAGATATCGTAATTTTGATTATCGTGTTGAAAAGAATTATAATATTATGATGTAATCGTATTTAAATATGAAAGTACTTAGTACACTTAACATGCGACGGAAGCTATTTAGGAAGCGAAAAAATAAAATAGGTAGCATGTGTTAATGGTCAGCGGTCAGTCGCAACTCGCAACTCGTGACTCTCTCTCCGAAGAGTTGACTTCACAAACAATCACGTACAGAACGTGTACCGTCGCTCTCGCGTTTGGCGTGAGTTAAACGTGTATTATAATAACTAATACGTGTATTATATTATGTGTGTGTTGTTGCGCAGACGTACTGCGTGAACGCGCAGATCGCGGACTCGGCGTGCACGGCGACGGCGTACCTGTGCGGCGTCAAGAACAACTACGCGACGACCGGCGTCACGGCCGCCGTGCCGCGCTACGACTGCGCCGCCTCTCTCCTGCCTGACAACCGCGTGCAGTCCATTGCCGAGTGGGCGCTGCAGGAGGGCTGGGACGCAGGTAATACTCACGACTATATGTTTCATTGTTTTTGTTTTTTATTGGTAATTAAAGGATCTCTCAAAATAGAAACATCGGTGAAGGAACGACTCCGTTAGCTCAGAAACTCTCCAATATAATATTGCAAATCAAAAACCACATAAAACAGACTTTCCCAAAACGCTCCATACAACCTATTATTTAGAAAATCAGTTGAACGCTGACCTCGTCGTCATCCCTATTATTATCATCATTACAATATTGTAGTAACCTAAAATTAATAGAATTGTGTTTGTGCAGGCATCGTGACGACGACACGCGTGACGCACGCGTCGCCGTCGGGCGTGTACGCGAAGGTGGCGAGCCGCAACTGGGAGAACGACGCGGAGGTGCGCGCGGACGGGCGTGACCCTGACGCGTGCGAGGACATCGCACAGCAGCTCGTGCACCGCAGCCCCGGCAACCAGCTTAAGGTCCGTCTCCACAGTCCGCACACACGGAATATCATATTTTTTTAATTAATATTATATTATACATGGTTTTTCAAGTCATCACGAGTGCGCCATAAACCGGATCAGTTTATCTGGGCACTAGGTATCGCACGAAATATACTATTTGCTTTTTACTGAAGACACAATAATATTAAACTGAGACATTTAAATATATTTATGATGCCCTCGTCCTTGATATTCATTCGAGGGATTAATATTCTTAATACGGATATCGAATGTTCAATACCGACTGTTTACATTGCGTATCTTGTAAAGTCACAATCGTTCGTGCCGCTAGATTTAGATTAGATAGGAGTATAGCTGCAATTATCTTCTGATAATTTTCAAATAAAATAAAATCAAGTTTAAAAAAACTCCCGCCAAAAAACTAGTGAAATAAAGCATTGACATTAGCGGTCCCCCGACACACCTTGACAACAGTTATGGACTAAAATTTTACTTTACTCATAGGAATTATTTAAACTTAAAGTCAGTAAACATTATTTCATTACTTTTTAAAGTTTTTTGGCGGGGGTTTTTTAAATTTCTTAATTTAATTTTATTTTATGCTTTTTAAACTAGTGCAGAATAATTCCTATCAACAGGATCATATCCTACTGAATATTAGGTACCTACTTATTTATAAAATATGTCCGCTTGGATAAGGCCGTTAATATGAGCCCAAACATGGAACCTCCACTTTGGGTTCATACGGAGCTCGGCTCCTATAGAATTCAGGTGATGCTGCAGCAGCAGCATGCAAATATTAACTGTTTATCTACGCCTTACTGGTTGTCGCAATTAAAATGAGCCCAAACACGAAACCTCTGCTTTAAGTTGGTGAGGTATCCTATTGATTACCAGGTGATGCTGCAGCACCAGGTCAATTTGTGTGTATATTCATAAGTGTTACGAACTAGAATACAAAATATAAAACCCATCAAACGACTGCAAGTTACTAATCGGCCTATCACGAACCAGATAAACCGTGATATTTCAGCAATGAGCAAGCTGATGATGATGAACTATAGCTAAGAACACTCTCGATCATGTCAGCTTTCAGACAAAAAAATTAGATCAAAATCGGTCCACCCGTTTGGATGCTACGATGCCACAGACAGAGAGACAGACAGACAGACCGACACTCCTCTTCGGGGGTTAATAACATACGATGACAAATTTAAAAAATAACGCAAATATACCCGTACCGAATATAAATTATGGTAATAATAATAGTCTACCTGGATTTTGCACAAAATAATTTTCATTACACTGATATAATAGTTGAGTTTCGTAGCATCGAATCGGCGGAGTGTTGATAGCGAACCTGTCATAGGTGATCCTGGGTGGCGGGCGGCGCGAGTTCCTGCCCGTGGACGCCGTGGACGAGGAAGGGTCGCCGGGGCGGCGCACTGACGGCCGCGACCTGCTGCGCGAGTGGCGCGAGGACAAGGCGGCGCGCAACCTCTCCCACCGCTACGTCGCCAGCCGCACCGACCTGCTCGCTGCCGCCGCCGACCCGCCTGACTACCTGCTCGGCCTGTTCGAGGGCACCCACATGCACTACAATATGGAGGCCGGTGCCGCCACCGAGCCCTCCCTCGCCGAGATGACCGAGGTGGCCATCAAGATGCTCGACCGCAACGAGAACGGCTTCTTCCTGTTCGTGGAGGGCGGGCGCATCGACCATGCCCATCACGACAACCTCGTCGAGTTCGCGCTCGACGAGACGCTGGAGATGGACGCCGCCGTCCAGCGAGCCGTCGAGCTGTTGGACGAGGAGGACTCGCTGATAGTCGTGACGGCCGACCACGCCCACGTGATGGCGTTCAACGGCTACACGCGGCGCGGCGGCGACGTGCTCGGCCCGTCCGACGACCGCGACGAGCTGGACGTGCCCTACATGACGCTGTCCTACACCAACGGCCCGGGCTGGCGCCCGCACGTCGCCGGCCGCCGCGTCGACGTCACTCAGGAGTCTAACTACCGTAAGTATTGTTGCATCCTTACATACTCATACGAAAGTTACGAGTACATATTATCTATTATATTATATAGGCTATTTATTTCTTTATAAAATACATTTTTACTTAGTGGTGGTTAAGGAATCCACTCAGAGTTTTTTTTATTCTGGTACATATTCGCTAAAAATATATTTACTCGGATGACAGCTGTATTTGGCACTTTATTTCTTTTCATCTAAACGAACGATACGAGTAATAACAGTCGTGTTGTGTCAGGTGCGGAGGGTTGGATGTCGCACTCGGACGCGCCGCTGGACTCGGAGACGCACGGCGGGGACGACGTGGCGGTGTTCGCGTGGGGCGCGCAGCACGCGCTGTTCTCGGGGCTGTATGAGCAGAGCCACGTGCCGCACCGCATGGCGTACGCCGCGTGCGTCGGCCCCGGCGAGCGCGCCTGTAGCGCCGCCCCTCCCCCCGCCTCCCTCGCCCACACCGCCGCTGCATCTCTGCTCGTCATGTGTATCGCCTTACTCAATCACTGATATTTATTATACGTTATTAATTATTATTATTTATAATTTTTATTACGTATCTATAAACTGTAGAAATGAAAATTCTGTACATTAAAGATATTTAAAAAATAATAAGCGGGGTGTAGCACTACATCGCTATAGATTATAGAAGCCAAAAATGTGGTTAGTTTATTGTCTGTCTGTCTGTCTGTATGTTTGTTCCACTATCACACGAAAACTACTGATCCGATTTGAATGCGGTTTTCGCAGATATATTTGTCTTCTTTCAACTTAATATCTGGTGTATAAAAATTTTTCCCTCTACCCCTCTAAGGGGACGAAAGAGGGGTCAGATTTTGTATCAAACTTTTTTCTTTAACACGAAAACTATTGATCCGATTTGCATACAGTTTTCGCAGATATATTTGTCCTCTTCTAACTCAACATCTGGTGTATAAAAATCCCCCCTCCCACCCCTCTAAGGGGACCAAAGAGGGGGTCAGATTTTGTATCAAACTTTTTTCTTGGACTTACTTCATATTATTAACTGTCTTTTCCAACTTAACATTTCTGTTGATAAATTTCCCCCGCACCCCCACCCCTCTTAGGGGAAAAAGAGGGGGTAAGATTTTGTATCAACTGACGAAGTAGAAATACTTTAAATGGCAAAACAACGTTTGCCGGGACAGCTAGTTGCTAAATAAGCTGACTGCATTTTTAGGGTTCCGTACCCAAAGGGTAAAAACGGGACCTTATTATTGAGATGTCTGTCCGTCTGTCTCCAGCCTGTAACTCAAACAGACACTTTATAATAATATGGATGTACACACCGACTGTCATATACAAGGCTTACGCGGTCTAGGTTATATTTTTACAGACTTCTCAAAACTTATGGAAGGTCGCCTTTGATAATATGTTGTATATCAAAGGCAAGTTAAGTTTTTATCCGCGGAGTCCGAGTCGATCCGAATATTCGTATTACAGGGAAATAAATAATAATATTTTAATAGGTCGTGTCAACAAAAAAAAATGATATTTCCTTGTCGTTTTATCTAAGCGGTGTCAAATCAGGCTTATCTCGCCTTTGAATATTTAAAACGAATGTGACGCCAGTCTCGAACGATTTCTTACGAAGTAATGAGGCATCGCACTTCCATTGAGTCGGTAGTTGTCCTACAGCGAGCACTATGAGGGTATACCCGTTGTTGGTGCTGCTCGTGCTGCAGCTAGCACTGGGTGAGTCATCTTTGAATACTCAATTATTAGTTTCTAATGAACGGCACGACTCTATACATTATACTGTCTATTTAAAAGCGGACGACGAGTACCACCGGAGCGCGAGGAACCCACACAGGCGGGTAGCGGGCGGGAACCCGGCCGAGGCTGACCCCGAGTACTGGGCGGCGGAGGCGCGGGCGGGGATCACGGCGCGGTGGGGGGCGATGGAGAGTGAGGGCCGCGCGCGCCGCGTGGTGATGTTCCTGGGCGACGGCATGTCGATACCGACGCTGGCGGCGGCGCGCACGTTGCGGGGACAGCGGGCCGGCGCCACGGGGGAGGAGTCACAGCTCGCCTTCGAGGCCTTCCCTACCGTCGGCCTCGCGAAGGTAAGGTTAACATTTCTTTTGTGATTCATAAATCATAAACGGTAGTACCAGAGTAAACAGAACTAACGAGTAGGCCGACTCAGAGGAGATCTCGATACGTTTGTCGTAGTATATCATATCGGCCGGCGCGCACCGTACTAATGCGTTGCTCAGCAGCACTGTATGTCGATAGTGACATTCGCGCCTGACTCGCGTATATTGCCCGTTTGTTTGACGTCGAGGTAGTCCTTAGTTCTGTCTACTCTGGTAACACCTAGCCTGGACAGACAGAATTTTAATGCGAACTACCGACGTAACTAGAGTTAATGTAACGCGTCAAAATTGACCATACATGACCATACTCACCTTTTCTACTTTGAAATTCGAGACATGAAATAATCTCAGAATGGAAAGTTATAGGCTACAGGTGTTACATTAAAATGGCTCTAGGAGAAATGAAATAAAGTAAAAAATACACAGGACCGTAATTATACGTAGTCGGGATATAGTTACTTTGTTTTAAACTACTCGCAGCTCCTATAATGTCTCGGTAATCAGACGTACTGCGCGGACTCCCAAATCGCGGACTCGGCGTGCACGTCGACGGCGTACCTGTGCGGCGCGAAGGCGAACCTCGGCACGTTGGGAGTGTCGGCCGCCGTGCCGCGATACGACTGCGCCGCCGCCGCCGACATGCAGTACCACCTTGACTCTATAGCGGCCTGGGCGCTTGAGGACGGAAGAGACGTCGGTAATGTTCTTTACTCATTTTGTTTATGTTATGTTTAAGCAAATAATAATTACTGACACAGTAATAGTAATGAACATAAAAGTTTGTATTATCATCATTCGTCGTGTCGATATTATAATATTTTCCAATCGATAGCCAATTGTAGATAAATCTATCGGTAGTGTCGATCACTTATCGGACAGTAGTATGGACAGGTAAATCGAAAACATCGATGCTATCTACTGCAGATACTCAGATAATGTCAATATAGACATATTTTGCATCTACGTAATCAAAGCGCACGGAGTGCGCGGCCAAGTTCCAGCAGGCCGCGCGCATGCCGTGCACTATTTACACGAACGGTTTCGACGCACATTTGACCCCCTTGTATCTCAGTGCCTATTGCGAGAGCAAAGATAAAATTTTACCTACCTAATTATATACTAGTACTTACGCAATATACCAAATTTCATACATATAGATTTGTTAGATCCTGAAATATTTCCTTGTAAAAATAGCTAATTTTGGCACTGACTCACTGACCGATAATCAAAATTCCTAGGCCACTTCCAGTTGTCGTAGCGTTATGAAATTTGGCACACAGGTTGTTTGTTATAATATGTAGATTAACAAAAAATTAAGAAATTCGAGAAATTGGTCAAGCGTGAGCCGGCTCATCTATGAATTTGAGATAAAAATCGGTAATCAAAACCTCTAGGCCACTTCCAGTTGTCGTAGCGTTATGAAATTTGGCACACAGGTTGTTTGTTATATGTAGATTAACAAAAAATTAAGAATTTTGAGAAATTGGTCAAGCGTGAGTCGGCTTCAAAACCTCTAGGCCACTTCCAGTTGTCGTAGCGTTATGAAATTTGGCACACAGGTTGTTTGTTATATGTAAATTAACAAAAAATTAAGAAATTCGAGAAATTGGTCAAGCGTGAGCCGGCTCATCTATGAATTTGAGATAAAAATCGGTAATCAAAACCTCTAGGCCACTTCCAGTTGTCGTAGCGTTATGAAATTTGGCACACAGGTTGTTTGTTATATGTAGATTAACAAAAAATTAAGAAATTTGAGAAATTGGTCAAGCGTGAGTCGGCTTCAAAACCTCTAGGCCACTTCCAGTTGTCGTAGCGTTATGAAATTTGGCACACAGGTTGTTTGTTATATGTAGATTAACAAAAAATTAAGAAATTCGAGAAATTGGTCAAGCGTGAGCCGGCTCATCTATGAATTTGAGATAAAAATCGGTAATCAAAACCTCTAGGCCACTTCCAGTTGTCGTAGCGTTATGAAATTTGGCACACAGGTTGTTTGTTATATGTAGATTAACAAAAAATTAAGAAATTTGAGAAATTGGTCAAGCGTGAGTCGGCTTCAAAACCTCTAGGCCACTTCCAGTTGTCGTAGCGTTATGAAATTTGGCACACAGGTTGTTTGTTATATGTAGATTAACAAAAAATTAAGAAATTTGAGTAATTGGTCAAGCGTGAGTCGGCTCATCTATGAATTTGAGATAAAAATTAATATGTACAAGTAAATACACTGAAATAAGATGAGGAGGAAAGAAACAAGTTGGTATGATTCCTTAAAAAAAGTATTGAAATCTCACCAAAAACATACCTGTTAAAACGGGGCCAAGTTCCTATTCACTAATTGTTCGCCTTAAAAAAGAGTTGAAATCCAATTCAATGCCAAGTTTAGATGCACTTCCAAATCGATCATAATCATCTTCATCAACAGCCTGATCCTAAATACTTCTAAATTTGAACTTGGCAGGTATTCATGCTAGTAGCACTTGATAATGTATAATTTTTAAATTTAAATATAAGATATCTATGTGATTAAATTAACCTGCCAAGTTCAAATTTAGAAGTATTTAGGATCAGGCTGTTGATGAAGATGATTATGATCGATTTGGAAGTGCATCTAAACTTGGCATTGAATTGGATTTCAACTCTTTTTTAAGGCGAACAATTAGTGAATAGGAACTTGGCCCCGTTTTAACAGGTATGTTTTTGGTGAGATAACATCTTTTCCGCATAATCTTTAGATTAGTTTTAACTTTTAATAATTGAACATATTTTTCTTTTTCAAAATTTAAATCACTCGCGATGACTCGTGATTGACTCTTAATAATTGCAACTCTAAATAGTTTCTATTTTAATTTTATCGAGCTGATTACAGACATTAGTCTTCCTTACAAATAAAATAGATTAAATAATATAAAAGTACCACCGAGGAAATTGATTCCTAGGCAGTCGACAGACTAACGTAATGTCGATTCAATGTTAATATGATCTGTCGCAGCCGGCTGGGTATCACGTAACGCAATCAAACTACGTAGGTCACCCATCTGCTTACGATTCAACTTCTCTGACAGTACATATCTGAGGGGTTAGTGCGAGTCTTATTCGATCATACGCATCGAGCACGTCAACGCGAATTTGTATGGGATCAAAGCGGTATCCCCGTTAGCCAGTAGATGGCGCTGCTTTGATCCCATACAAATTCGCGTTAACGTGCTCGATGCGCATGATCAAATAAAACTCGCACCCTCTGGTGTGTTTGTGCAGGCATCGTGACGACAACGCGCGTGACGCACGCGTCGCCGGCGGGCGCGTACTCGCACGCTGCAGACCGCGACTGGGAGAGCGACGCGGCCGTGCGCGCCGCCGGACTCGACCCGCACACCTGCCCCGACATCGCCCAGCAGCTCGTGCACTCCTACCCCGGCACACACTTCAAGGTCGAACTCGACAGACTGAGCTCCTTTAATTATTATTGTTATTATCGTCTCAACAATGTAGCTCGCCGGTAGAACTCGACAATATGACAATTTGATTGATCTTCTTTTGATTTTCTTTTTTTTTTTACATTTTAGTCATCCTGTATATTTTGTAGGTGATTCTGGGCGGAGGTAGACGCGAGTTCTTGCCCGTGGACGCGGTCGACGAGGAGGGCGCGGCGGGGCTGCGCGCGGACGGCCGCGACCTCATCCGGGAGTGGCGCGCCGACAAGACCGCACGGAACCTCACCCACCAGTACGTGTGGAACCGCGAGCAGCTGCTGGCCGCCGCCGCTGACCCGCCCGACTACCTGCTCGGCCTGTTCGAGGGCAGCCACATGCGCTACCACCTGCAGGCCGACCCCGTCGCTGACCCCACAATCGCCGAGATGACGGAGGCCGCGATCCGCGCACTCGACCGCAACGACCGCGGCTTCTTCCTATTTGTGGAAGGCGGGCGCATCGACCACGCCCACCACGAGAACAGGGTGGAGCTGGCGCTGGACGAGACAGTCGAGCTGAGTGCCGCCGTCCAGCGCGCCGTGGAGCTGCTGGACGAGGAGGACTCGCTGATAGTCGTGACATCCGACCACGCCCACGTGATGGCGTTCAGCGGCTACACGCGGCGCGGCGGCGACGTGCTCGGCCCGTCCGACGACGTCGGCGACGACGGTGTGCCCTACATGACGCTGTCGTACGCCAATGGGCCGGGCCACCGCCCGCCGCGCGACGACCGCCGCCAGGACGTCACCGCCGACCCCGACTTCAGTACGTACTCCGTAATTATTTTCACGCATTTGAAAAAGTATTACTTATTAAGGCACTAATTGGGAACATTTGCGTGTATTGTAACGTTACAGATTCAACAATACTTGAATCTGTAACGTGCATCGGCGAAGAAGGGGGAACCATTGTAATTATACAATTTGTAATTTTGTAATACTTTGATGCAATTTGTTACACCAATAGGTGTAACAAATTTGTAAACATGCATCAACGCTATTCTATTATTTATAATGTTGCATTATACGCGAACGCTTGTCGGTCAGATAGGTATTATGGTAATGTATTGCTCGAAATCGTATTTAAATGTTTACATGACACTCGAATGCTCCCAGCGAGGGATACCTTTGTATATAACTTTACGACCTTAGGATCTGCTAATCACTACAGTTACAATGTAACAGTACGAATGTAACCCATGACTGTCGCACCGCAGGGTCTGTGGAGTGGCGGTCGCACGCGGAGGTGCCGCTGCAGTCGGAGACCCACGGGGGGGAGGACGTGGCGGTGTTCGCGCGCGGCCCACGACACGCGCTCTTCGCCGGCCTTTACGAGCAGTCCCGCCTCCCCCACCTCATGGCCTGCGCCGCCGGCCTGTCCCGCGCCCCCGCTCTCTGCCACGACTAGCCGCAACTTCCAACATTATGTAGCAACAGCACAGGGCCAGGTATAGAGGTAAATAATCATGATAATATAATGTGAAATACAAAGCTAGTATTTTATTGCAAAACCTTATACAACACGGTACATTAGTAGCGGGCGCCGTCGATCGTAGCTCGGGGAGCGCCGCAGGATTGATGAGTTACCTGTAATGATCTAATTTCCACTGCACCGCGGACCATCGTGATGGATGCGGAACACTCGTCGGCGCGCATTAGCTCTTTTGTGCCCCCCCTCTCCCCTCCCTGCTGTCTGGCGCGCGACCATCAATCAGGGCGCGTCGTTAGACCCGGCGGCGCCGCAGCCTGGTCCCGCTATTGACAGGTATTGTCCCGCTGACGGGTATTAATGTTCGCCGTCGGTCGCGAGCCGCCCGTCACCACCCGCCACTCACGCGACGGCCTGTCAATTACGCGCTCAACTACGACACTTTTGTCCGCCGCCAGCGCGCTATCTACTGTCTCGTGTCGCCGAGTACCGACTCCCACGATGTCCACATCTCACAATACGCCTCCTGATGAATGGTGTATAATTATAAGTACCTACTACATGGGTAATATATTATAAGGTAGGTACTTTTGCACAGATTTCGTAAAATTGTTTTATATCGTCTTTAATAAGAATAAATACCTTGCAAGGTCATGTTATTAATAAACATCTTGAAGATATTTAGGTAATCTTAGATCACGTAGAAAATACATATCCCGCTGTAGAATTGCGTAATAAACGGCAGAAAATGTGTTATGAAGGTCACGGGGAGCGAGTGAGTGAGTTATCAGCTATCGCGATATCACCGCGACTGCTATCGCGATATTATCACCGCGGCCGGCGCCGGCTATCAGCGGTTCTGCGCTTTTATAATTTTGGACGTGACGGTAATATCGTGAAAGTTCGCGGTAAAACGATATCTCAGGGAAGTAAAATGTATGGAGATATAATATGAAGACGCTTTTAAATTTCCATCGACGATAACGTTCTAACGTACACGTTAGAGGCCATAATAATATTTACACTCTTCTGAACCACACAAAACGTCCGTGGTGCGTAAAATCAAAAGGGCAATGTTTTATCGTGGAAGTCGGCTTGCACGATAACGTGACGTCCAGAATTATAAAAGCACACGTTGTATCATACAATATTCGCGGATTGTTCTTGTCAAGCCTTGACGCCGATTAAATAAAGAATTCATCTTTGTAACCGCCTTCGTATTATAAGTGGATAATCGACGATAATGTAGGTACGCTTCCGTTTGAGCCAACTCACACTGGGGGGTAGTCGCGACGAGTCATGTTTTGAAACAAAGTTCCTAATCGCGCGTTGCGAAAGGAGGCTAGACGGGAAAAACGAGACTTTTTTATTAGTACCTGCATAGTAAGGGGTATTGATAGTATTCCTGTGCGTCTAGATGGCGTGTACAAAGTACAATAATTATGTATTAGTTAAGTGCTGAGTGAGAACTTTGTGTCAGCGAATTGCATCCATTAACATTGTTACATTTTACTTAATTAATAAATCAGTGTAAAGACAGCACTCAACGGGTTTGGTTGTTTCATCCCATCCCTATCTCTCTGTAGAAACACTACAGACTTTTTGGTCCTTCGTTCCTTGGACCTTGCTCTCGCGTCGCGTGTAACATACAGTTGCTTCGCATCCGCGCCGCGTTGTGAGGACACCAGTGACTTTAGCACATACAGTGTTACATCTGTGACGAACAGTTGCAGTGACGTACAGTCAGAACTACAGTTAGTGAAGTGTTCAGTGGACTCTACTCCGTGAGGTTCCTGTAGCAGCGACAGCCGCAGCGCCCACATCATCGACAGCAGCCCAGGAGAACGCGTCGTCGTACGTTGACGCGTACCTTCCCTCTTCGACGCTCATTCGCGTTTCCATATTATCTTCATAGCACTAATTTGTACTCAAATAGAGATGAATAATATGTAGACAAATCGTGACGAGTCGCTCCGACTCTTCCCCAGTGTGAGTTGAGTAACTTGCTCACAATTCTTCCATTATCTACTGATGCGTATCTGCAAACTGTACATTTCGCGAATCGCAAGCCGTGCCGAGTGCCGGCCGGCGAGAGTTTCCCGCGTTGTAAGAGGCTGGGGTGAGATGGTGGAGGGGTGCGCGATCTAATGTGTGTCATCGGGTTTATGGGCTGCGATGATTGAGATATAAATCAACGTGGACGACGCGCTCGCTGGAGCTAATTCGCTACGTGACTAATAGTGATCTCTAGCCTTAATCTTTTATGTCAGCTGCTATTTAAAAACAACAGCAGAGCTATGTAAATCGTAGTACCACTTGTACTAGTACGACTCTGCTTAACCACTGCCTGATAAAGTGCCGGATAGGCTATCCACAACTTTTTTGACAGGACTGGATATCCTATCCAGCACTTATCAGGATGTGGTGAAACAGGCCCTTAGACTTATACTGGAGTTCATCGTGCTCGGTCACATAATATTTTGACGGGCGGATAGAAGTTTCGCTAAAGCTAGGCGCTGCACTCGTCCGATGGGCCCAGGTAACACGTAAGGATTCACCTGGAATTCGCGAGGCCTGGGGCGGCCGAGCGCGGCACCATGGGGCCCGAACGTCGCGCGGTCTCGGCCGCTTTCACGAGACGAACTAATTAAAAGTGCAATTAGCGAAATGCAGCGTCGTGCTTTGGAATGTCGTCCGTCAAAATTTCCCTGAAGAGGCTCGGGGTCCTGGGGCTCGCTCCCCGCTCCCGCTCCCCCTCCCCCGGGCTCCCTCCCCCGCCCCCGCGGCGGCCGGCAGCGCGCGGGAAGCTCCGGCAGTCCCGGTCGCACCCCGATCCCAGGCGCGGCGCGTTTCCGCCGCTCGTTAGCCGCGAAACTCGAAACTTTTCCGAGCTCGTCGGGCCGCTCGCGCTGTGTGGTGTCGTGATCTGTGTCCTGTGAAGTGTCTTGGAGTGTGTCTGTGTGTGTGTCCTGGCGTTTGAAGGACTGACGAGGTGAGATACTAGTTTAGCAGAATAGGTTAGAGTACTGCTATTACTAAGTAAGAGTAAAATGTGTGACAAAAATCGCCAATGCGAGTGACTCTAACGTGGTATTTGAAATTATTAACAATAAGAATTATTTTTAATCAAAACGGGTAGATATACATAGTTATATTTTTTTATTTTATTGTGGCGGCAACAAAAATATAGTAAGGATTTTTTTTGCCTTCTGCCTATGATCACTGTCCACAGAAGACAAGAAACAGACGGACAGCCTCAATAATAGAGTTCCGATTTTCATGTTTAGGTGACGAATCTTTAAAGCTCGAAGTTTCCAATTCAGGTATAACACGGTAAAGTAGGCATAGTAGTTACTCGTGACCATAAGTAAGGTCTCCAAACTTTAGTTTTCGTTCCATCTTTCAAGGTAATGTTAGTCCTTTTTAGTTATTGGGAACCTAGTAGTATTTAACAATAATAGTTCTTTTGATTCCGATCCACATTACCACAAGATGAAACAAAACAAAATGATAATGCTTTAGTACCTTGTACAGGGTGTAACAAAACTAAGTGATATTACTTTAGGGTGTGTACTGTACTGTATGTGTCCCTTATAATAATATATAGAGTTCACTGTGAAAGTAGCGTTGAAAGAGTAACCGGTCATTTTTTTTAAACTCTTGTATGGGAAAATCCATAATGCTTGGGCAGTTGCCCAATGGCCATACAGTTAACCACAAAAATAAGTGATGATACTTTAGGGTGTGTACGTGTTCCTTGTAGAGAGTTCGCTGTGAAAGTAGCAGCGCTGAAGGACATTTTTTTTTTCACTTTTGTATGGGCAAGAGCCCGAGCGTCACGAGTTTCCCCATATGAAAGTGAAAAAAAATTTTGGTCTTTCAGCGCTGCTACTTTCACAGTGAAATCTCTACAAGGAACACGTAAACACCCTAAAGTATTATCACTTATTTTTGTTACACCCTGTAATACACGTCTCTATGTAGAGCCAGCTTGATTTCAAGGACAATGTTTAGTTTCTCTTTAGTATAGAATATACTCAACATTTTATTATGGAAGTGACTATAAAATAACATTATTCGTACGGTACCCGGATAAATAATTTAAAACTATGCGTACAGTATACATTTTTTATGTAATGATATAAAATTACTAGAACTAAGTAACTAATAATAATAAGTAAGGGTAAACTTACATGTAAGTTTGTTCATAACAAACCAGTGCTGTAAAATTATTAAATAGTAGAAACTAGCAGCAGTACTGAGTACACCATGCGCGATGCTTAATGTATGCGTGGAGCAGGTACTGGGAGGTAAAAGTTGGGTTTGTGCAGTAACTAGCTGTTAGAAGTTAGTCCGGGCCCGAACTGCGGCCCGCGGACTACGCCCGGGCTGCGGCCCCGGCCTGCCTCCTGGGGCTCCTGGGAGCACCTCGTGTACTAACTATTAACATAAAATCTATAATCTCTCCGCCGACGTTGGTGAAACTTATTCTTGAAAACGATCCTACTATTGAGTCGTACATGTGGTAAGTAATTATTGTCTAGATACAATCCTTACTAAATACTAATATTATAAATGCGAAAGAGTGTCTGTCTGTCTATCTGTCTATCACCTCTTCACGTCCGAGCTACACAACCGATTTTTCTGAAATTTGAAAAAGACATGGGATATTTTTCAGCTTTGAAAAAGGTACGGTTCCTACGCGAAAAACGAATTTAGGCGCAACGGAGTTGGGGGCGTCATAATACTGCATCTAGTTTCTCTTAATTTCCTTCGTATAGACTTCGTAAATCTATACTTACATATAAATAAAATTGGAGTGTCTGTTTGTAATATTGAAAGAAGCGTTTGTTACTACATGCATACGAATGTTACATAATATACGCTTCATACACCAAAACAACATTTTTTAAAATTTTTGTTTGTATGTCTGTCTGTTTGTTCCGGCTAATCTCTGAAATGGCTGGAGCTATTTTGACGAGACTTTTTTGGTAGATAGCTGACGTAGTAAGGAGTAACTTAGGCTACTTTTTAACCGACTTCCGAAAAGAAGGAGGATATGTTTTACTTTGACGCGGGCGAAGTCGCGGGCAACAGCTATCTACTATAATAATATAATCGTTAACGGGTTATGATGGGTCAAAACTTTTACTAGGTCTCTACAAATTATAAAATATAATTATTGATTATTTATTTATTTATTTCATTACATCTATATTCTACAGTTCTAACAAAATATTTAACTAATTGTCTTCAACCCGTAACCGAGTTGTGTAGACAATATACAAAAGGTTCTCTTATTTTAAAAGATAATTGAGCTACAAAAGGAAGACAAACATTAAAGCTACGTAAGTTAACATATTTTTAAACTAAAATAATCCACTAGTGTAAAATATTCAATTAGTGGTAGCTATATTATTATTATATTCCAATAAAAATATAATATATCTATCACTAGTTGAATCAGAAATCTGTTCTATTTTGTTCAAGTTTAAAAGTAACTTGAACAAAATACATAGAATAGATTAGCTTTCTTTAAATCTTAGTAACAGAGAAAAGTAAACAAGTGTAAATAGAAACTATAGAAAACTGTTTCAAATATTAATTATGTAACATCCTACCCGTAAGCTTATGAATGCCTTCATCCAATCTTGATGTTATAATATTAGCTGTTAGAGTAACATTTTACTACAATAATATAATTTGTGACTACTATAAAATAACATCCATAGTCAACATGAAGTGAAATAACAGCGTTTTGTGGGAATCTAGAGAACATACTTGCTACGTAGTAAAATCAAAGTAAATAGTGAGTTAAAATCACTTAGGTAATAAAGGAATAGACAGATATTCGTTATTAATTGTTATTTTTTTTTACTTAAAACGCTTAAACCGGTATCCACCATATTTACTGCAACAATATTGTGTAGAATGTAGAGTGCCTCGTGAGGCCGAGCAATAGAAAATTAAAAAGAGAGAATGTGTGAAGCTGATTTAGATGTAATTAAAATATTTCTTTATATACATTTTTGATTTAACCTACATTCTGTCACTAGTAGGGGCAATCGAATTGTCTGTCGCCCCCGGGTGTCTCGCAGACAGCTCAGGTCTGCTGTGACGTGGAATCACTAGCCCGTACGGAGGCTACAGTATAATCGCATAATCCTCAATTCTGTGAATATTAACACCACCAAAGTACAGTCACAATAGAGATACTTGTACAGTCGCGTAGCATGTTGAAATCAATTTGATCCCATCGTTAGATTTGCAGTGATGGGTCAGTGTCGATGTAGGTTTTTTTTGATTATATAAGTAAATTCGGTCATTTTCTATTTGGTATTTTATTTTTATTTTTTTATTTTATTTTTATTTTACCGGAAAACAAAACAGTAATTAAGTAACAATATGAATAAACACATAGCAAGAAGATACACAATTACATTGTTTTCGCATATAGATAGTTACAAAAGGAAATAACAGACACAACAAAACTCAATAAAACTGATTAAACGATTAACAATTAATTTGAAAACCAGTCTCTAGAAAGTGTATTTCTGAAAATATTCGGCGATGAGGTAAAAAGATCGAGTGCGGAGCCATCAGCCGAATGAGTGCTGTAGTGGTTAAAAGTAAACATAGACCTTATAAAGAAAGAATTTTGCCTGTAGTTAGTAGAGTGGGACGCCATGGAGAGAGTCGGTCTATGTCGCATATGTGTTATTTTATAAGGCACGCGTATGTTAATTTTCGACAATAGAGTTGGAGAATCAATAAGAAATTGAGCAATTTTTACGAGAAAGATTACATCAGCAAGTTTACGTCTCTCTTCTAGGGGTAAAATATGATGTTTTTTACAAATATCTATATAATTGGCACTACGGTCATCGTTACATTTATACTTCAGATACTTGATAAATTTACGTTGTATTGATTCCAGTCTATTAATGTGAACTTTGTACTGGGGGTTCCAAACTTGAGAACAATACTCGAGGATACTACGCACGTATGAACAATAAAGTATCTTTAATACTTTTATAGAACTAAATTGAGAACTAGCTCTTATTATAAAACCAAGGGCTTTGTAGGCTTTCTTAGTAATAGTGTCTATATGTGGATCATAACTTAATTTACAATCATGTATGACACCTAGGTCTCTTACTTGGCTTACTCTACTTAAGTTAGCGCCTCTTAGATAGTAATCAAAGTTAACTATGACCTTCTTTCGAGTAAATGATATGACTTGACACTTCGAAATATTCAAAATCATATTGTTCATAAGGCAGTATTTATTAAAAGCCTCTAGATCCCGTTGTAACAGTTGACAATCAGTAAGATTATTAATCTTCTTGAAAATTTTCATGTCATCTGCGTATAAAAGAAAACTACAATATTTAAAACAGGAACCAACATCATTCAAAAAAATATTAAACAGTAGAGGACCTAATAAAGATCCTTGTGGCACACCAGATGGCACGAAATTCCATTTAGATGCATAGCCATCAAGAACCACTGCCTGGGATCGATTCTTTATGTAGGATGCGAACCAGCGAAACAAACTACCGTGGATACCGGCCAAATAAAGTTTCTGTAACAGTATGGAATGGTCGATTAGGTCAAAGGCCTTACTAAAATCAGTAAAAACCGCGTCCACTTGACCTCCTGCGTCCATAGATGAGCTTACAAACTCAGTAAAAGTTATAAGGTTAGTATTAGTTGAGCGGTGTTTAAGAAAGCCATGTTGTTCTTGAATGAAGTAATTTGAGAGCGAGTGTTGAACCTGTTCATAAATAATTCTTTCAAATACCTTTGCAAACAAACACTGTTTCGAAATAGGTCGGTAATTTTTTATTTCATTTTTGTTACCACTTTTGAAAACTGGCGTGATAAAGGCTAATTTCCATGTTGGAGGAACGATGCCCTCATATATAGACCATAGTATAGCGATACATTATAAAATATACTGTCGTAAATTATATGATTATAGGTGATACTTAATAATATAATAATTAATAATAATGTAGAGCTACTGACACTACTACGCTATCGTCACTGTACAGTTGATCGGTTCATGATATAAGATGATATAAGATTTCAACGCTGAAAGCTTATGCATTCTATTTGATATCTACGCTCAGTGCACACTGTAGTTAGCTGCTCTGTGCTGTCTGTAACAAGTGATTGACAGACGATATTGGACGTGAGCGGTGCCAGGAGTCTGGCAGGACGAGGCAGTTGGCAGCGCCGCCTCCGCGCCGTGCCAGCCGGCTGTGACTCATGTGCGCACAATACAGCTATGATACTGTGACTTGTGAGTGCATCGGTGAGTGTAGAGACACTTGTTTGGAGTACCAACCACAAGGAGCGCGTTTATCTCCGGAACTTTAGCCGCGGTCGACGTCGCAGACGATTTGCTTACTTTTATTTGGCAGCTGCCGGCCGCCACATATTTTAAACGTCGAGAGCGTTTTAAATTCCACTCGTGTGGTGATATTGGTTGGATAGTACGATATTGTTATTTTGTCAGAATTTGACATTCTTGTATCCTCCTCCTCCTATCTATACTGGTACTTTGTTCAGATAGTAATAGAAATAAATGATATAATATTATATTATGTCACATATTGCATAGCGAGCACTAACGGCTGATTTACCTACAGTGACACGTTAGGTTGTCAAATTGTAACTTAATTTTAAGTGACTATTTTATATTTAATTTTAAGTGTATGTCCATACTCCATACGTATTTAGAAGTTAAGCTCTTTACTTCTCTCAGGATGAACGCTCAACAACTTACTGGAAGTCGTAAATTTTTTATTTTTTGTCATAACTCATAAGTGAGGTTTTTAGGCGAAGTCACAGATGAAATTAGTAGGGAAATGGCTATACCCAAAAGGTAAATAAAAAAGTATGAGGTAATCCTATGTCCTTTCCAGGGACACAAATCATAGCTAGGGAAATATTTTTCGAACTTGTGTCCCGGGGAAGGACAAAGCATACGTTTTTCCGGGATGTAGGCTCCCGTGCGATAAGCGATTTTTAGATTATTGAATTTGATTTGCAATACAACCCAGCAAATCCGGTTCCTTGGTTTTGCCGACAGTAATAGATATACAGAAAGAAAGACAGACACAATTTCGCATTTATAATATTAGTATGAATAGTATCGAATACAATAATATAACGTTCAATTAAGTAAAGCGAATAACAAGTTACTATATTTTATGTAATGTGTTATGCAAGACCTTGAGCTACATTTGTGCCCTCCGCTACGGGTTGTAGAGCCCTCAGCGGTCCTGGCTCACTGCTCACTGCTCACGAGTCGCGGCTGTGACGTGACCGGGTCAAGTCGGGGATTCTGGGCTCACGGGCTCACGGGTCCGTACTCGGTGTCCTTACGTTTTCACTGTTTAGCTGATCTGGCACGACGCGTACGAGTTACGACTGTTTGTTAAATGCTTGCGAAGAGTAGTACATACATTCCATTATTTGTCAACTGCAATTTTGCAGTGTATTGTTTTCGTATTCTTTTGAACAACCTACCATCGAGAAAACTGATTCCTAGGCAGTTGATGGACGAACGTCATTTGGTCGGATCATGTCAATTCAATGTTAATTGTGATCTGTCGGCTGGGTTTGTGACGCGATCAAACTATACGTGGGTACCCCATCTGCCTAGGAATCAATTTCCTCGGTGGTACATATTACTTATTTATAATAGAAATTATAAACTGTGTTTTTAATTTTGACGCTTACCTAATTTCTAAACCTTTTAATACGCAGTAACTATTAGTAATCTGTGAGGTCTTAGTCCGCATTTTCGGACGACCATTACTAATAATAAAATAATAAATAATGTTGTCCTGAATATTATATCGAAACGTTGCAATCTACAGTAAATAATAAACTTACTACTGACGACTTCTGGATAGTGCAGGTTACCTAGTTCCTACAGTAAGTTAAAACTTTTGAAGTTATGAGAGCTGGAGGATAATATAGCTAAAGTTTATCCTGACTAATGACTCCGCCGACCACCGACTATGAGGTGAACCCGCTGCTCGTTAATTACTTACAGAACTTAAACTTTTCAAGAAACTGCAATATTTTTACTGTGCACAGAATTATTTAACAACCTCGTTAAAGGTGTAACATAAATTGCGTGATAAATGATAATAACATTTAGTTTTAGTTGTCGACGTCCCTCATGTAGAGTTCACACAGCAGCATCGAAAGAGCGATTAGTTTTCTGACTGGTTTCCAATCATTTCAGCGATTGTTGCTAACAGCTGAGCTGTATAACAGTCAGCTGTATATAGTGGTGTACCTATGTCGGCACCTTATTATATTATACCAAAACAAGATTTGAAAGTGGGACTGGGCACTCCACTGCGCGCTGGTGGCAGCCACTCAATATAATCTGACAGTTGATTTTTGACGTCGTCATGGTGACCGCGCCAGCTGCCGCTCGTGGACGGATGATCAGCTGATATACCCGATAGCAGACATCGGCTGATCGGCTCTACAAGATCAGCTGATTTTATGTTTAGTGTTTAAAATAAGAGCAAATCTGCCGTTAAAAGCAACGTTAAAAGGGCAACTACACATAGTTAGATTTTCGTATCTACTAGGAAACATATACAAACATAAACCGTTGATTTAAGGCATTTGGCTGCTTAAGGGCCTGTTTCACCACTTCCTGATAAACTTGACAGATGAAGTATGGAGAATATTATGTCAAAAAAGTTGTGGATAGCCTATTCGGCTCTTATCAGGAAGTGGTGTAACAGGCCCTTAGTCATTTAAAGTTTAGTATAGTTATAGCTTTTCATAAACACTATACTTGGCAACTGTTCCTGTCTGTATGAAGCGTCTGTCACCGTGCGGGCTATGTCGGACTGCGGCGGGCGGCTGAGGCGCGCACGGACGCGGAAACAATATCCTGTGCGGAGTGCGGGCAACAAGATGCCGGGTAATTGAGCCCAGCGCCGCGCCACCCGAATATCGCCCCTCAGTTCACGCAGCAGGGTTCACTGCCCCGTGCGAAATCGGAGCGGGCTAAGCGCTTTATGTGAGGATTTGGTTAATGCGAGAGAGCAGCCGCCGTTGACGCCGTCCGCCCGCCCTCTTCGCCCGCCCTGGCCGATACTCGATCACAATTCACAATAAAAAATCTACAATTTCAAAGTCGTGCAAATGAAAGATGCCAATGCGAATATCGTATTAAGATTTTAGCACACGCAAAATAGCTCTACCTTGTTGTTTGTGCTGGATTAAGAATGCTGAATGCCGAATAATGTCGTAGTCAGTATTATATTTAGTAACTAGTACCACAGTAACCGAGGCGCAGAGCTCCCCGGCAGCACTGGTTTTAGATTTAGGTTTAGAGTGTAGGATGAAGTTTACCCGCGCGGTCCCCACGCTCCCGGCTGCGGGGATATGATGCATTACCGTAATTAATTCCATCAATATTACTTAGTGCATACGAGATGAAACTTTTGTTAGTTATCAGTTACCTCGATGTTCATGCTCGTACTCGAAGTGTAGTAGTAGTGTTGAATCTCGATCTGGATTCTGGATGAGCTTAAGTTAAACTCGCCTTAAACTGAGGGGTTAAAGAAATATAATAACAAAAACTATTCTCAAGTTAAGAGCGACTGTAAACAACGAGTTGTTAGCCAGTAACAGCAGTAAGCAGCCACGGCCGAGTAGTGAGTAGTGACAGTTGAACCCCGTCTCGGCGCGGCGCTAACGACGTGCTCGATCGCAGTCCTCGACAAGAGGGAAACAAACAAATTGCTCCGCGAATATAAGCTGTCTTTTGTTTGTATATTACGCGAATTATCCGCGTCTCCCCGCAGCGCTGCTCGCCCGCTCCGCCGCCGCGATGGTAATTGACTTGTTCCGTGCTGCTGCGAATTTTAATTGGATCGGAACTCGGAGCGTTCCCTTCAATTTTGTCGGTACACTACACTGGGAATCTGCTCGCATCTCTTTGAATCATAACAATAACTCGCGAAGCCGGAACGAAATGACTGATGTGAATTTTATCTTTGTAATTTCATTTCATTGTGTAATTTAATGTGTTTTAAACCCACTTACACTCTTTATTATTATAAATAATACCTATTAGTATCTTATGCCCGTACTTCGAGTTCTAGTTAGACGAATATCTATTTCATAATTAAAAATGTATAAACATTCATAGAAAATTGAAAAACTGCCATGATTTACACCTCTTATTTAATATCTGTATTGTACTCAGGTGCTGCGCCATGTAGCGGTAGTGCGCGGTGCGGTGCGGTGCTGCAGTGCGGTGCATCGTGCGGTGCGGACGGCACGGGCGGCATGTCGCGCGGGTGAGGGGCGGCGCGGTGCTGCGATGCGGCGGTAGCAGCGGCCCCCGCCAGCATGGCCGACGACAACACCATCATCGAAGGCACAGTCAAGTTCCGCGACGGGAAGAAGGTGAGCATGCGTTACTGTACCTATATAATGGTTAGGGCTCCCACACAAAATTGCATCGCATCGCAGTGTTACTTTTACTGTATGAGTTTTGTTGCAGATATTTGCGATGCGATGCGAATTCGTAGTTTAGTGTGGGAGCCCTTCATTCAAGGTCAACGATCTTAGCGTGTTCCAAAATTCATTCGTACTACTTTTATTCGATTGCTTGTTGGTTCTGACTGAACTTGACAATGATACTAAATAAAATGCACATTACAAAAAATCTTCTGACTTTAAGCAAAAAAAATTTTTTTTTAGTTTTACACATTCATACGTCAGCGCTACATACAGACTCCGTGTGTGAGACTAAATAAATATTTAATTGCTATGTACACATTTACCGTGGATTCCGGGCGTGCAATAAAAACACAAATCCGTCCTAAATATTTACTCAAGAGTCAAGATCAACATGTAAGGTTGTGTGATATCTGTTATCTGCACTATCGGTGTTAGCTGTTGAGTTCCACTTCCGAGTTCCGGCAAGTGTTTAATGTTGTTTGTTGTTGCAGTGGAAGTCGCGGTGGTGTGTCATGCGGAAGCTGTCCCCAGTCGCAGGTAAGCATGTACGATTTACCATAAGTATTGAAGAAGTTGATTCCTAGGCAGTTGACAGACCAACGTCATTTGGTCGGATCATGTCAATTCAATGTTAATTGTGATCTGTTGGCTGGGATTGACGTAACGCGACCAAAGACCAAATTACGTAGGTCCCCTATCTGCCTAGGAATCAACTTCTCTGATAGTACCATCAAAGAAGTTGATTCATAGGCAGATGACGGACCCACGTCGTTTATTCGGGTTAGGTCAATTAAATCTCAGTTGTGACCTGTCCACTTCGTTGGAAGTGACGTGACCAAATTAAGGAGAACCGCCATATCTGTCTATGAGTTAACTTCTCTGATAGTACATAACAAATCATACACAACAGTGCCACAGATCAAAAAGTAACTAAAGTCAGGGACAAACTTTCATTGATCTTCACACGCGTGCAAAAATTGTTGATTCTCGCGTCACAATAAATTTTGCGTGAAAACTTGTGAAGGATAGCTATAGAATACTTATAAATAATTTCTACTACAGAATCTGTAGTTTAATAGCCGAATTTCTCTCTCTATTAACGACAAAACTTTACGTTTATATTACATATTCACAATACACAGTACGCAATACGTTTCGTCAGCTGTACCGCGATAAAACAGCTCGGCTCAATATTTGCCTCCGTTGTGTTGATGTAGTTTACCCTTCGGTAAAGATGTTCAATAATCCGAGTCCAAAGAATCGGCAACATATTTTATTTACGGACTTTTCCTTTGAGAGTCTCAGAGATGTTAAATAGAACGAAGCGCGTTCCTAGAGTGCTGTAGTCCTTTAAAAATACAGACACGATGTAAAATAAAAGAGTTAAGTCTGCCTGTACTCTGTTGTATCCGCGGGGCGGCGGTGGCGGGGCGGGGCGGAGTTCTCTGTTCGCTGGAATTTGATTTAACTTCCATTGACTTTTTAATGTCGTTAATGCGAAACAATTCGGAGCGAAACTCAATTGTGCATAATGTTTAAATGTAAAGCGGATCGGCCCGAGCGCCGATTAATTTGAATGTAGCGCATGAATTGTCGATCGCGGCGTCGCGGTGCAGTGTTAGCTCGTCAGCGACGTGTAGAGTGTCCGATCTGCATCGTGCCGCGTAGAGCGTGCCCGAGCTGCGTCGTGCCGCGTCGTACCGCCGCGCTACGCTGGGCGGGGAGTGTGTTGGGCGGGCGGCGGTCGCGGGTCGCTATGTAATTAATACGCACCGTGCAGCTCATTACGCTCGGCGGTGCGTGATACCATCTGATCCACTCAATATTTTATACATTCATAATGTATATTCGTCTGTTTAAACTACGGACCACAACTCTTTTATTACATTGCTAAACTACTTACATACCAATTACCATAATATAATATTACAAAAACTTTAAATTTTGATTGACGACCACACGAATACACTGTTATCACTTATCGTTTCACACTTATCACTTGTTAGTTTTCACTAATCCCACTTCTTATCTAGGATTACGACGGATTATTTTTGGCGACATCGCATATTTAGATTGTAGAAAACGAACGTTGTATGTACCTAAGTTCTGAACGTTTTAAAGTAGTGAGTGAGTACTCCCAGTAGCCCCCAGTCCCCGGCCGCGTGTAATGTTGGCACGTAGTTAGCGCGGCCTTGCTGGCTGTAATTTACACGCGATTGAGTGCCCACTGTGCAGTAAACCTGCCTAAGCTTTGAAGCTATATGTAATGTTGGATGCTGCTTTTTTAATGCTTGCCCCTAAGTCCTAACAGGATAAAATCGTGAATTAAATTTTGAAACCTGGACTTACATGGTTCCTCTGACTCAGATGCTTGGAACTTAGTGATCACAGTAATTATAACTTATAGATCTTATTATACTGCCCCTGCGATAATTGCAAATTATGACCCCCGTCACAGAATATAATATGGGTACTGCAATACATTTGTTAGGATATTACAAGATATGAACTGTCGCTACTGCTGTTAAATCAGAAATGAAACAACAAATTGTATGCATATTCTGCTCCTCGCAATGACGACGCGGCATCGAATTTTATTTAACGATCACGCTCACCCCAGGCCGCGAGACAACTAATGAAATTGTTTTCTCAACTGCATCTCCTGCAGCTCCGTGATTTTATCCCTGGCAGGACCTTTATACCGACGACGTAAGGTATACTCTCGTGGAATTCAGCAGTAAAAAACCCCGAACGGTGTGTAGGTGCCCACGATGGGGCTGTGAGTGGGCTCTCGATAACCGGGGCAAGGGGTTCGTTCCCGTCCCGGCTGCACTTCACGCCCAAGACGGTACTATGACGGTACCTTATATTAACTCTAACGAGGACACTTGGAAACACAATCAAATGCAGTTTCACCGTTCTTATATTGAACTCTACTCAATCTGGCTCTATGTCAGAAGATTTTCAAATTGGTATCTTAATAAACAGCTGTGAACTTTTTACTAACACACGAACGTAATGTTTTGTCTTTCTATACAAATTACAAGGTAACCTTTACTATCGCCCTTTATGAGTTATGATACCACCCTTAGACATCACAGATGTAACTAATTAACAACTCGCCCCATGCAAGTGTCGCATGAGCGATGTCATCCCTCAGTCAAGGTCGAGGCTCGGGGCGCACGTCGCGGCACTCGCCGGCGCTTTGTTATCGGGATGAGGGCTCCGGGGATTCGGGATTGGGGGTCATCGGCACGCGCGGGAATCCCCGGGGACACGCGGGGACAGCCGGCGCAAATCAATCGCGACGCCGCACCGCCGATGCTGGGAATAAAACATACGTTTGTTATGCCTACTGCAATCTTGCGCGGATTATTTTCCTTGCTTCCTTTTACTTTCTATACCTCTATTACGAAAATATAGACGAAGATTTAGCGTTTCTTTTAACTGAGTGTTACACTTTTTGTGGTACAAGTACTTGTTGAGCGGCATTTGTTATTCTGTGGGAGATATTAATATTTAATTGGTATATTATAACGTACGACCATAAAAAAATCACAACGAGTCATTCCCGTTACAATAATTGTCTCGTTGCTCATCCCTCTGAAGTTTGCGCGGAACAATGGCGGGCTTAATCCTGTCAGTATTGTAACACGCCATACGCGCGACGTCACACACAAACAACAGGTAACGCGCCAATTCATTACGAGGTAATTACGTTCGTTTGTCGGCTGTCGCGGGACTCGCGGGGTGCGGGGGCTCCCGGGCCAGGTGAGGTAATTGTAACCAGACAGACAAAAATAAATTGCAAATGAAATAATGTTTTTATTCGCGGCGTATATTGCAGCATACAGCCTGTACGCGGCGGCAGACGCGCCGGCCTCACGCTCGTTGACTCCGCGGCTCGAGAGCGCACGATACTATTTATTGCGAAACTCTTATCATTTTTATTTTTGTTCAGAAATATGGTATTCGATTTCATTTTCATCGCCCAAGATACTTTTATAATATTATAGTATTTATTAGCATACTATTTAATTTTAACCATTATAAAATTGTACAAAGCTGTTCAAACACTCCGACAGACAGCGTGTCGGCGTGCTATCGTTAATTTTAAGCTTATTACGCGCTGTATCTTTTGATCCGCTGGTAAAACTGACAACAGCATGACAATAACAATGACACTGCACAATACGCAACATGACATGCGACATTTGTATACGTAATACGTATTGACAATATTATTGAGGTTTCAAATTAATCTGAAAGCACAGTATCTGTTCCACGTCCTGCAATCTATAGACTTCAACATACTAAGGCCCTGTTTCACCACTTCTTGATAGGCTATCCACCAATTAACTTGACAGATCGAGTATGGAGAATCTGTCAAAAAGTTGTGAATAGCCTATTCGGCACTTTATCGAGAAGTGGTGAAACAGGCCCTTACTCTAATTAAAATGTTACACATACTAGTTTACATAATATATCTAGAGAAGACAATAACGTCGCTAGCTGCTAATATATTATCATGCTGAGACTACACTGTATTCACGTCTTGTGCGAGTTGAACAGTTTGTCAACCGCCGGGGCCGTGTGTAGCGACGAGCGCAGCGACTAATGTCAGCATAAAAATAAAAAATTATACCACCGTGACGGTACTTCAGTAGTAACATTTATAATTCAGCATCCACAACAGTCCACAGCACAGATACTTTACAGCAGAAAACTGTAAAATACGACGCCCCGCCGGTACTGAATCATCGTGACGCGTGTTCCTGCTTTTATGAGCAGTAAAAACTTATGATAACATCCCTGCGGCGATAAATTTTACACTATAATTTCTAGTTAAAGTCTACATTTCACGTAGTCCATCGCATTAAACGAGAGCTGGCTCTCAATCAATCGTGCGTCCCGCTGCGCCGCTGCACGTCACACGTGCGCCGGCCGGGCGTCCCCGTGCGCTAACGAGCACGCCGCGGGGTCTCCGCCGGGGCCGTCCGTGTGTGGCGTCGTGTAACATTGTTTGCCCTATTAATTGGACCGAATCCCTCTCCCACCGCCGCCGCCGATGTTAACCGGTCCGTTCGTCCATTGCAGGTGTCGAAAAGTTAATGCAAATATTAAATAATGAATTAATTATTATGCGCGGCAACCGTGCGGTGAAATGCACGTTTAGTTTAATTTCAACATGACGCGTCTCAATTTGACGGCGCGGCGAGGCGAAATCGCGCGGACGGATTATGAGCTTTTGTTTGCTGTCAAAAATGTTTAAGCGCTCTGTTAACTGCTATTATTTTATGTTTTACTGCATAATATACTACATACCACCAGCTAACCTGCCTTAATAATAGCTAAAGTCTGCCTACGGTAGCGGATATTATGACATAATTGTTATGTAGTATATTAATAAAAAAAGTATATTTTCCAACGCAGAAATAATTAAGCAGGAAGTATTTCATTTCACTGTTGAACCGTGCTCATTGATTTCCACTCGAGAGCTTAACACGAGCGAGACAATAAAGATAATAAGATAGATGGAATGATAAGAATGAGGGTTATCAATTATCATTTGATCGCGGCTGAACCATTATTTGGACAAAAACAATCTCGGCCCATAGCCGCAAACCGACGGGCCCAGTAAGATAGCAGTTTTATCGACTGACCGAGATGGAACTATCTCGAAGTTGGGTACTACAGCTCCTACCTCCACCCGGTTCTTATTAGTTGCGAATTGCGGCGGAAACTTTGATCATTGCGTTGTTTACTCGGCCGGGCTGGGCACACCATGTGGACGCGGTACTACCCAGTACCAGTACCCAGTACACGGCGAGCCGGGCAACTCAAGCGTGTAAATAAATAAGTAAATGTTTGTCGACCGCTTACACCTCGCTCCGCATCAACCGGACAGAAAATAAATGCGCATCGGAAAGTGAAACAGGCACAGGTTACAAAATATAATGTCGTAAAATTTTAAAGTAGAGACTTGTAATTTTCTAGAAAACAGAATTTTCAAATTGTATATTCACAATAATTTTCTTCCTGGAATAAGAAAAGAGCAATTTCCAAGCGCCGCCCGCGCCAACCCACGAGTAATCCTCAGAGCTCGCAAGTGTTATTACTTAAAGCTCGCGGGCTGCAGCGGGTGACATGCCAGTTACTATAACGAGCGAGCCGCTGGCGCCAGCAGCCACCGCCGAGTACTGACGTTCCACATCATAAATTCTTATTGTACCGTCGTTAGCTCGTCTGAAAAATCACTTTACGACTATGCAGATCGCTCGCCAATAAAAGTTGTTTAATTTTTGTTCTGCAGAATTTATGTTCGACGAAAAACTAATTTCGCATTCCCTTTGAGCGGGGCGCTCCACTTTAAAAATTATATTTTAAAATGCGCGAGCTTCCTCCGGCGATGCTATCGATTGCGCCGTGGAGGGCAGTGTGAGGTCTCGCGGAAGCGCGGCGATGCACCGGACACGCTGTCACCGCGTTTACGAGCGTCGTAAACGGGGATGGCCGGTCGTATAACATGACCAATAGACGGCAATAGCCGACAATACGCTTCGGCAACAATGTTTATTCAATACGGGGTTTATAGGCCACTCGCGCCGAGTGCCGTTCGCCCGGGGGGGTCGGCAGCTCTCGGACGTCGGCGTCAGTCATAAACACGACACTAACTACCACCATGTTTATTCATCCGCTCCGTATAAATCAAACGTGATGAGAGCGGTCGCTTAAGAATAGAGGATGCCGCCAGTAGCTCCTTTAAATATAATAAATCACTTTTTTGAGTTTTCAAGCTACAAGCCCGCCCACGGGCTTCTAGTACCCTCAGCCTCAGCAATATATTGCGAGAGCTAGTTCTTCTGCAAAGCGGCGGTATCTCTCCAGACGTAATCGTGCCGAAGCTCGGTTGTCCCCCAGTACTCTACTCTCGGTAATTCCATAATAATATATTCGATCCCAGTTGCATCACGGGCCTCGGCGGTACTTGCTGGAGTGATTATCTCCGACGTGATTACTTATTCACAACCATGTCCTCTATTCAGTGTATTACAGAGCAACTGCGGGCTATAGTTTACATTGTAACTATTTAGTAATATTATGTGATGTCGTTAGAAGTCAGATATTAAGTTATAAGTTAAAACATGAGTAATTTGAAAGCTATAATCCAACGAGATGCAGTGCTTTAACAGCTCTACTTTTTTGATTGGTTTATATCGCACCCTTTGTTGTTTACTTTCTTATTTATTTATTTATTTATTTATTTACTTTAAGGTACACCAACAGTACATACATTGAAATAAACATAAAATTGTTAAGACAATAAAATAGATCTGATGTATATACCAATTATGGGCGTACACAACATTACAAAATTGAGTGACAATTACTGAGCTTAGTTAATGATATTAAACAAAGAATGAAAGCTTTACTAATATTTGAATTACAAAAGATATTAAATGGCTTGAAGGACATTCATTAAGGTGTTTTTAAATTTATTTATGTTATGGATAAATATGTCAAAATCTTTACTATCAGCTTTTAAGAGTTCGTTATAATGACGAGCCATTCTAGTAATGGGGTTAAAATATGAAATATTATTTTTATAAACTTGTAACAGAAATAGGTTTGTTTTATTCGCTCTGCGAGCACTGTACTTAATATTAAAGTTTAAACAAGAAAGAAGTTCAGGACAATCTATTAGAGAATGTACAATTTTGTAGAGGTAAATGCAATCAAAGTATTTACGACGTGTTTCTAGGGTTTGAATGTTAAAAATACGTAGTCTATCTACATATTCCAAATCTGAACGTCCGGGTTTATGACGATAGAAGAGAATCTTAAGACACTTTTTTTGAATCCGCTCCACAGAATCTACATGTGTTCTATAGTAAGGTGTCCATATTACACTACCATATTCCAAGACACTGCGGACCAGTGCAAAGAAAAGGTAAAGGAAACTTTGTGGATTTTTAAATTCTAGGGTAGATCTACAAACAAATCCAAGAAGTCGAAATGCCTTTGAAGTGATGTACTCGTAATGGGCTTTAAAAGAAAGTTTGTCATCGAACAGAATACCAAGGTCTTTCATTAATGTAGATCGAGCAAGTTCTTGATTGTTGATATTGTAACAATAAGTAATTCTTGTGCGTTTGTTTGAGAAAGAAATGACGGAGCACTTTTTAATATTTAGGTGCATTTGATTGCGTTGACACCATTTAAGAATAACATCGAGATCTTTTTGCAGCTTGCTGCAATCAAGAATAGATCTCATTTGATTAAAGATTTTTAGGTCATCTGCATACAACAAACAATGACAAGATAAAAGCTCGATTAAATCGTTTATAAAGATGACGAAAAATAAAGGTCCTAAATGGGAGCCCTGCGGAACTCCAGAAGTCACATTTAATGGCAAAGATAAGAATCCCTTGAGAGCAACTAACTGACTTCTATTACTAAGGTAAGAGCTAACCCAGCGCAACAAGCTGCCACTAATGCCACACCTCGAAAGCTTTTGACAAAGCAGACCATGGTTTACTTTGTCAAAAGCCTTCGAAAAGTCAGTATAAATGGCGTCTACTTGGTGTCCAAGTGCGTAAGATTGACAGAGGTAGTTTTTATATACAAGAAGATTACTAATTGTTGACCTATTTTTAACGAAACCGTGTTGTTTATCAGAAATACTAGGCTTAATGAAGCTGTATATATGGTCGTATACAATGGATTCAAAAAGTTTTGCAAAACATGATAAAATGCTAATAGGTCTATAGTTCTCACATTTAGATTTGTCGCCGCTTTTATGAATAGGTGTAACAAAGGCTGTCTTCCATCGCATTGGAAAAATACCAGTACTTAACGATAAACTAAAAATAATGGAGAGAGGCTTAGATAATTCCGTATTACAGCATTTGACAAAACTAGGTGGAATGCGATCAGGGCCAGAACCCTTGTTTTTATCTAATTTTTTTATTTTACGTTCTACATCTTCAGTGGATACAGAAATGTGCGATAAACAATTATTGTTCAAGTTAGACGATACTATGCAATTACTTGAGTCAAAATTATTGCAAGAGTTTGAATTGCTATCATAAACAGATCCAAAGTATTTAGAAAAAAGTTCGCATATTCCTTCACCCGACGAGGCAAAAGTATCTTTATATGACATAGTATAAGGAACAGATACATGTCCTTTTCTATTATTAATATATCTCCAAAAATTTTTAACATTATGTTTTAGCGATTTTTCTGTAGCTATAAGATATTTTTTATAACAATCAGATGTAAGAACTCTGCATCTCTTACGTAATGTAGAAAAAGTGTCATAATCCCTTGGATTTCTAAATTTTTTAAATAACCTATGAAATTTATTCTTTTCTTTGAGGCAACAAATTAAAGACTTGCTGTACCAAATCGGATAGTTACGGGATTTGTTTTCATAAAGAGGTGTATGTTTGTGTAAAATTTCATAAAGTATTCTATAGAAAGTCTCAACACATTCATCAACGTCAGGCGAAGATAATGCAACTTGCCAATTAACTAAGCCAAGTTCATTTTTAACTTCTATAATATCACATTTAGAGAAATTTAATTGTTTAATTTTGTTATGTCTTAATTCTTTAACAAAATTGTATTGTGTTTTTTCTACTTGTAAGGCAGGATGATGTTTGTCAAGTCGACTCATAGCGAGCGCTTCATTAACATCTAAATTTCTGTCAGCCGGGGGTGACAATAGATACCGATCTCTTTATTGCCGAAGATTATTTGATGCTTATCGTTTTACCCCTGCAAAATGTGTGTTAAACTGGTCATCGGCGATACGTCATAATCTAAACTCTACAACAAAACTGGTCGCTGCGATAGCGCGGCGGCCGCCGAGTGGAATATAATTACAAATCTGAGAGGGAATTTCTCAGTAAACCCCTAAGCCCCGAAGATTATTTAGGCTTACGGCATTACTGTCTAGTTGCTTACTGAGGAGCTTTGCTAAATAAACATTAGCACAGAGTTCTCTAAATGTATTAAATGTTTAACATCAAGAACTACAAACTTTATTTGATGTAATTGTTTTACGATTGCGAGCTGTCGTGTACAAAATCATTGAACCACGTCGAGATACAATATCAATTTCCGGAGCTATTGTTTTTAACTGCGATAAAATAGTTCGAATAGCCGAACTATTTGCAATTAAATACCATCAGATAACTTTAGCAGTAACGAGTACAAATCAATAAATATTTGGATGGCCTAGCCTGTTATGATCATTTCGTAAAATCAACCACTGATTAAGAAGTTACTTACGTAATTAAATACTGTGTAGGTACTGTCAAAGAATGGGGACACAGACTAAGCAGGAAGCAATGAGCTGAGACCCCTGGCCTTGAACACTCCAGAACACTAATTCCTGGCTTCAACAAGAAACTGTCAGAACAATTAGTGCTCACCTTGGATAAGAACCAATTAAGAATCCTTACCAGAAGCCTAACTGGGAACTACAAGCTCAACAAACACCTCAACAGAATGGGTATTTGTAGCATAACGACTTGCAAATTCTGTGAGGAGGAGGATGAGACACCCATTCACCTTGTCCTCGACTGTCCTGCTCTACTACAGAGCAGAAACAGGCACCTTGGTCGCTATGAATACCCACAGAGGAAACTGGTAGCAACCCCAACCATATTGTTCAATTTATGAGCAGTATTGGGTTGGGGACGGTACACTAGTGCGAAGGAGTCACAATAGATCCTCATGGGTCGCAGTGACGTCAGGGCTACAACAAACTGCCTTCAAAAAAAGTCAGAGCTCCACTTTGGCATGAATGGAATTGCTATTTGCTAGTCAACGAGATACCAAGTTGTTATAAGACTTAAGACGAGTATGTGTACCGGGAGAATACTGGTAGGGCATAATAATATTATTAATAAAGAACAACGAAATATTGCTTCAACTTTTAGATTAATATTAAATGCGGTGTCATTTTGCTACCAGATATCTCACTCCTCTTTACTAATTGCTGGAGTTATTCCGAACCACTTTGTCACTACTTATTAGTCAGTACTAAACGTTTAGCGACACGTCAGTAAAGCAACGCGCCAGTGCGGTGCCTCGTTAGTAAAAGTGTGATGTTTTGTAGCAGCCACTAATTGGCTTATCTTTGTGAAGTTTTTTCCGACGAAGCGACGGAGACGTGAAGGCAATACAGGGTCATGTCTAATGAGCAAACATAAACGAGAAAACAAGCTGGCAGATCACCTGATAAGAACGTAATCTTTTCGGTCACCACTAACCAGCCCGCGACGCATGTAGAGTCAACAAGGCTAAGATGCGTATTTTTGGCGCGTTGAGACACGCGTAAACTTTACAACCATTACCGTATTTCAACCACATATTAGCTGCTAGTGTTTAATACTGCTGTAATATTGCAAAACCATAATATTACATGTCAGAGAATGCCTCTGTTAACGTTCACGTAATTGCTAGGTAATTGTGAAGTGAGCGGAAAATGTTTCTGGGAGCAGCCGTAAGTAGCGCATGAATATTATAGCGGGTGTTGCCGCCGCCGCCCGCCGGCGACCGTGCACACCCTGTATAGTGTATACGGCGTGTTTTACTACGCGCCGCGTACGGGGTGCTCCCGGAGCGAGCAAACAATAACACCCTGAATACATTACTACAGGATGTGTGCCGCGCGAAATATTACCTCGCAGGCAACGTACTAATAAAAGATGCCCGAAACTAGAACATGATTCATTTGCGGCCGCACTCAGACACATAACATTTTAGTGATGATTATAAAGACCTGTTTCACTTCCTGATAAAGTGTCGAATAGGCTATTCACAACTTTTTTGACAGATTTTCCATACTCGATCTGTCAAGTTAATTGGTGGATAGCCTATCAGGAAGTGGTGAAACAGGCCCTTGAACTTCAATATAATTAAGCGTTTGACAGATAAATGTCTTGTGTCAAACTTTTTATTAATTACAGCTATGAGCTAAGTAATTGTTATTCATCTCTGAGTGCCGCAGCTGTTATGTAATGCATAATATTATTGTGATGTAAAAGGCATCAAAAGACTCCCTGTGTTTGCTCACTCGTTAAACAGTGTGACTTTAGTTTGTGAAGTGCCGTTTACGGCGGAGGGGTGAACTGTAAAGTTTCACAATGACTATTCTGTCTGCTGTCTAGTGAACGCGGAGTCATTTTTTCATTCTTGCACATAAAAGGCGTAGTGTGCTTGGGACACGTAGAGAGGAGAGTCTCTATGGTAGTGACTGAGGCTCATATTATATTGTGATACTGCACACACAAAGCATTGGCAAAGGCTCATGTCTTATTAGTAATATTATAAGTTATCGCGTACGTAATTTTAAAGGGAATGCTTCCTACATAGCTCAAACGAATAGAATCTATGGAATGCTGCTATTGTATGAAACGTCCCTCTGCCAAGAATTCAGTCATTTGTAAAATCGTTACTCGATCTTTCCCCAATAAAAGGCGGTATAGTATTCGCGGTGCGTCAAAGATAAGGTACCCTCGGGGTAGAGAAGGGGAGCGAACCGCCGCGGCGCTTATTTTCGACTCCATGAAACACGGGGAATGTGACGTGATGCCGATGCGTGGCGCTATCGGATCCCCCCCACACCTGCTGCCCCCCCCCCCTCACCCGCAGGGCCCACACCTCACTGACTCGGCTCAAAGACGGTGTCAAACAAATCGAGTGTCACACGGTCAGATAACAGACGCGGCAGATCAATTTCCTCCCTTTGTAACTTTATATAGGCTTATTAAATAGTTCGTCCCTAACGTAATTTTCGGGCCCTCCCTGCTTGCTAGGTTACTAGGGATGGTACCAGTTGCGGGACAACAGGCTAATATTTAGTAATTTGTTCTATCACTTTACAGTTTACACGAGCCAAACGTTTTAAGTGCCTAACTGTCTTACACTAGAAGACCCGTTTAAGTCTACAGTCTTTTAATACCCTGCTCGCTTGCATGATTAGCCTCTTACGACGTTCTATCACAGATCTTAATTCCTAGCCAGATGGGGGACCTACGAAGGTTGGTCGCGTTACGTCAAATCCAGCCGACAGATCACAATTAACTTGGAATTGACATGATCCGACCAAATGACGTTGGTCCGTCAATTGCCTAAATCAATTTCCTCGATGGTACATACCACCCGTGTGTGCAACGGGGTCTGACAGTATGTGTGTTGCAGACTGCGTGCACGTGCTGGTGTACCGCGACGCTCGCGCGCGCTGGGGTGGGGCCAGCAAGGCGTCGCTGTCCCTGCAGCACTACCTGGGCTGCGAGGCGGGCTTCACGCTCGACAAGCACTCGCACACGCTCGCGCTGATCTGCGCAGACTTCACCGCCGTGCTCGCCTTCGAGACCCGCGAGCGACTCATGCAGTGGCAGGTGAGGCGAGGCGGCCTCCCGGCGCCGTAAATACCATGATACCTAATTGTGGGTGGCCCTGATGAGTGTGTACTAAGTAATTAGACGACGTTGTGCGTGCAGGTAAAGGTGAGCGCGCAGCTGGGCGAGGCGCGGCAGTACCTGGTGCTGGTGGGGGCTGCAGCGGGGGGAGGAGCGGGGTCGGGGGGCAGGCGGCTGCCGGCCGGGCCCGCGCGCCTACACCTGCGCGACCGCCGCCTGGCGCTCACCGCGGGCGTCCCGCCCAAGCTGCTCGGCGTCTGGGAGATCGCGCACCTCCGGTGAGATCCCGCGCTCGCGTATTACTAACTAACATTACTTTCATATTCAACATTTTATATAGAAATATTTGAACCGAATTCAACATGAAGTGTCGTCGAATTAAACAGGCGCTACGGAGTGATCGACGGTCGGTTTTGCTTCGAGGGCGGGTCGCTGTGCGGCAAGGGGGAGGGGCTGCACGTACTGGTGACGGACCAGGCCGCCGAGATCACGCGGGACTTCGACCTCGCCTCGCGCGGGCAACTCTCGCTCAGGAGGCGGGGTTCGGCGAATAGAAAGATTTCCGGTAGGTACAGATCAGCCTTGATACAAACTTACAGACTGACATTTATAGAACTTTGCGTCATGTAGTGATATTTTCAGGGAGCACGAATTCGCTGAGGAAGCGGGAGCGGTCATTCGAGGCGGTCGGGGAGCGGGCGGTGCCGCCATCGGACCTGCGGCTGTACTCGGAGGGGGGCGAGGGCGCGGCGTCGCCCTGCTGGAGCGGCGATCTGGGGCTGGGCGACACGGCGAGCGTGTGTGGCGCGGGGGGCGCGGGGGACGGGCCCTGGGGCGGTGTGTCGCTCGAGCGCTGCATGAGTTGCATCTCCAAACTGGGTGCCCTATCGCGCTCCTCCACGGCGGCGCTGACGCCCGGCGCGCGGCACTTCGCGCCCGCCTGGACGATGGACGCCGTTGACGAGGCGGCCGGCGAGCACCCCTCCCCCGCGGGCGACAGGACTGACGACGTGTGCCGGTGCTCGGCCTGCCCGCCCGAGCGCCCGCCGAAGCCCGCGAGGCCGGAGCCGGCCGAGCCGCGGAAGCCCCCCATGCCGCTGCCCATCCGGTCCTTCAGCCACGCGCATCTCTCCTCCATCGGCGAGGACACGGCCAACCTCGGCCCTTATGAGAACTACGACGTGCCAAAAATACCGTCTGCGGAGGTAAGGAGGCTTTATTGTACGTAATTTTTTAAGAATAAACTAGCTGACCTCATTGATGTCATAAGAACTCGTAGATGAATTTTAGCGTAGCGGTACTGCCCTTTATTTCAAACTGTACTATATTATCTACATCATTCAATAAACGATTATACAAGAAAGCTGAATTTACATTAGTTAATTACATTATCGCAAAATAAATATTTAATGTTAACATGTCTTTGATAGTAGTTAATTACATGAAAGTAGTTTCAAACGTGAATAACACTAGTTTCCTAATGTACATTCGGATAAATAATAAAAAATCTAATGGTGCTCCCTCACCGCGAGAATTCGCTTGTAATGTAACGTTAGAGAGTCGAGCATTAAATCTTGAGGGAGGAGAGCAGAGCATTATAATGCCCACCTTGTAACGATACAGTGTGTAATATCAAGATATTATCTTGTAACATCAATCTGACATTATGGAATGGAACGCTCAAAGTCATTACACGTGAATGCTCGTCAGTCAGGGAGGTAGTATTGTAATGTAATCGGGGAGGTATTTTTTTAACGTAATGCTCAAAAACGAATCTATTTATAATGTACTTACATTAAAATTTACACATGAATGTATGAGGAAGCACCTTAACATGTTTCATACAAATAAAACAAAATATACATTTTTAGGTGAATGGAGAGTACTACGACACGCCAAAGAGGCTCAAAGAATGCATGAGTAATGATCTGTTTAAAATAACGAAAAATTTAAATCCAAATACGCTGATACTTAAAAAGCCTTGCGGATGCCTGCTCAAGTTCGGCAAGAAACAGAAGCAGCCGACTGTCATAGACACTGACGAGAGCTTCCAGCAGGCCAGCTGCCCCTGCCAGCGGGTCACCGCCTGGGCCAACAGCTGGATCAGGCTGCCCTACTGCAAGTCCAACGGCGAAAACAACGACAATACAGCGCCGAACAAAGAGAATTTAAAGCCGAACGCGGACGACGCGAAAGCTCTATACGCCACTATAGATCTCTCGCGAAAAACTAGAAGAAAAGCGGCTCAAGCCACCTTCTCGGCGGCCGGCAACCCGATGAGCCGGAGCGTCGACTCTAGCAGCGTCGAGATCGACGACGGTCCGCTGGCCAACTACGAAAATTTAAGTTTCGCCCTGTCCCTGGAGCACTACGAGAACGCCAAGGATCTCCTGCGGAAGGCGGGCGTGACTCAGGCCGAGCTCGACGCCCTCACCGCCAACCTGCGGCCCGCGCTCGCGCTTGACGGTCTGTCCAGCGACGGCGCTGGCGCTTGCGCCGAGTGCGGCCCACGGGGGAGAAGCTCCAGAGGCAGGAGGGCCGCGACCGACGAGTACCTGCTGATGGAGCCCAACTCGCTGGAGGGCGGCAAGCTGGAGCGGGACCGGTCGCTCGCGTCCGGCTACACCCCCATGTCCCCCATCGGCACGTTCGCCTTCCACACGCTCAAGCACCCGGCGAAGAGCCCCGTCGGTCGCCTGCTGGAGGAGAAGTCGGCAAGCAACCCCGCGCTCTGCCGCCCCGACGACGCGCGGGCAGGTGCCGCGGCTGCCGACGCCGTCGAGGCGCGGGGGCCGCACGACCGCGCCGAGTACAGGAAGCGGTCGAGCTCAGCGGACTCGTCGCGGTTCCTGGATGACGCGAAGGAGTTCGCCGGCAGCCGCGGCTCGTCTGTGGAGACGCTGCGGGACATCGCGCGCGGGCCGACGCCGTGCGACTGCGCCAAGCATTCGGACGCGGACAGCTCGGGGCCGCCGCCGGCTGGCACGCGCGACTCGTCCAGCTCCAACGACTCAGGCGTGTCGTCGTGGTCGCTGCGCGCGGGCTTCGAGCTGCCGGCGACAACGGCAGCGGCGCGGCGGCGGTACCGCAGCGCGCGCCGCGACGCCTCCCCACCCCCTGCGCGCCGCGCCCGCTCCACCCCCGCGCACGCCCCGCCCGCACCCGCCGTGCCGTCGCACACCACCACGCACGACCACAAGTGCTGCTCCGCCGAGGCCGAGGTGCCCGTTCTCACCGTTAAACAGTTGCGAGGTACGTCGAATGACATATTTAACTCTACTCGAGCACTCTTTATCCCCTATTTTTGTTGATTTTGTAAACGTATCCACTCGTACTTTCGTCGTTTCTCACCACGGTCACTTTCGCAGGAGTGGCGGACACGCACAGCACGTCGTCGGGCACGTCGGACATGTCGGACTACATCGAAACGCTGTCCATCTGCTCGTCGCACTCGTCGTCAGACACGCCCGTCACCATGAGGTACGCATACGACCATACGACCTGTTGACTATCAGTAAAGTTGCATTTTGAACTCTATCTATCTCGTTCAATACTCCTCCGGAGTAAACCGACACTCTCTAACGCTAGTTCTTGGGCAAGAGTGCCGGCCTGACCTGATGTGGTGTGTGCAGGGTGATGCGGCAGACGACGAGCACGCTGCGGCCGCGCTCTGGCAAGGAGTACCGCCCGCACCCGCACCTCTACACCGACCTGCCCTAGTCGCCCTGGCCGCTCTGACCGCCCTAGCCGCCCTAGCGGCTCGCCCGGCCGACGCCGACTCTCTATAGCAATAGACTTGTGATTGATATTTCAATTTGCCTTTAACTGTCGTTAAAATATATTTATATTTGCAGTGTTTATCGGTAGTAGGATCGAAATTAACGTGTAATTACTAATTAGATGATACTGATAGTACTTCTCGAGTGGCGGCCGACGACGGAGCAGAATACACCAGCTGCCGGGTTGTGACATGTACGTGGTAAAACCCGAGCAAAGGAAAATAGCGTGGA
The DNA here is from genome assembly GCA_905404155.3 of Plebejus argus. Classification (NCBI taxonomy): domain Eukaryota; kingdom Metazoa; phylum Arthropoda; class Insecta; order Lepidoptera; family Lycaenidae; genus Plebejus; species Plebejus argus. The sequence goes on along the minus strand of FR989945.1, from coordinate 13,318,128 downwards.
AACTGATCAATAATGAGCAATCTTACATCATACGTGATTTGTATGATGTAAGATTGTTCATTATGTTAAAACCCCGTTGTAAATCCTTGAGCACAATATTATAATAATTACAATATTATATTGCCAAAAAGTACATTCAGATCAAAAAACTCTTTCCACAAAATTAGTACCTATAAAAGTGTGCTATTCTAATATTATGACGTACCTATCTAACATGAGTGTGCTCACGCCTGTACTGTGCACGGCGGCCAGTATTCTGATTCCGCGTCGTGTCGTCGTATCCGATATCGGATGCGTTACTGTTAATAATTATTACGGATAATTTTGTATTTTCAAATGAAACATTGATAAAATTGTTTTTGTGTACAATATTTATATTAAATCTAATAGAAGCAAAGAATTTTTATCTGTAAATTAAAGTTAAAAACGATTAAAGAAAAAATCCAAAATAGGTATACAGGGTGAATCTTGTTTTCGGACGACTTTTCCTCGTAGTCGAAATAATCATCTAAATATATTGCTGCCGTAAGACCTAGGTTAGATTGCTGTAATAGTAATTATACAAACAAAAACATCTAGTATTACGAACCAGGCTAATATAAAACTTTTTCATAATATCGGTAAGAAACTGTAACATAGCGTCATGGCTACTGCATCTCTCAATCTCGAATCATTTTAATTATGATCATAGAATTCTAAATGTTTTTTTTCATATTATTATCAGCTCCAAAGTATTTTAATTATTATTCATGTAATGTAAATGAATCTAACAAATAATTATACCACCCTAAACATAATATTCATGGTTTTTGGATAACTCTCTCGCTTCATCTGACCTAGTCTGTACTAAAGTAATTTTTAGATGCATCTCAAACTCATGTTAATCATAATTATAAGAAGACGAGTTTATCCCTTCCAATTTCTCGTACTTTTGAGTTAAGTTTTATTCTTTAATACATCATCAGTAACATTAAGGTCTTTATCATGATTTATGTTTTTATTTTGTTATCTACATTTTTATTTTTTGTTTAGTTTATTTTGTAATAACGTTCCGTCCATGGAGACTAAGCACGTTGTGCGACGGCTTTTATTTATTTATTTTTAATTTTATAAAAATGCTTTAATTTTTCAACAAATCGAGCGGATACGTTTTGTTTAAGAGTAATGTATAATATCTATGATAATATTATGGTAATTTATGTAAATAGTATTTGATTTTTAGTCGGAGTTGCGTATTGCAATTTTATCGAACGTGTATCCAGTATCCCCAATGCCAAAAGCTCTGCAAATATTCGCAGTCGTACAGTCGATACTGAGGAGTGCGGTTATATATTTTGATGTTAAAATATTATGTTACAAGGTACCTGCTCATACTATCTTATGTACATGTTTGAAGACGTGAAATGGAGTACCCACACGACGCCAACACTCCCTTATATAGCCGCAATCTTCTGTGCCATTCCGTACACTATATCTTTGCCAAAGCGATGCAGTTTTAATTGTAACACATAATTATTAACTAAACGAATTACATGACAGGTTAACCTAAGATAAAAAATTTACTACAGCAACCGGAGCAGCTGTTGTAGGTCCGTACCGTGCGACTTATCGTGCGATATGTCGTGCGATATATCGTACGACATGCGGTACCGACCTGCAGGGGCAGAAACAGCCGAACGTAATGTAGCTCTAGTCATCTACGATGTACTTTAATCTCGTAATATACGATGTAAATATATTTGAATAGTACGTTAATTTTTAATATTGTAAATGAATTTATAGTGTTATACAACGACTCTCACCATTTGTTAACGTTAGCGACGGTATTTTGATATTCGGAGTTTATTTAATGTATATTCAAAGTCTGAAGATATCCTCGTGCGGCGGGCGACAGCACGACAACACGACAGTGACTAGACAGTAAACTGCTGTACAAAACAACAAAACGAACTAGATGGCAAAAAATGTTGGAAGTACGACATTAACGTTATCTATCGAACATTATAGATTTTAATTTGAAATCTGTTTACATTATTTGGGACGGTGCAAAGAGCAAAATATTTAAAGCTCAATTTATACCGCCGTGGAATGGAACGGAATGGAAGCGTGAATTTCGCCTCATGTTTGGTACTACTAATATAATATAATATTCTGTGCTCATTTGAAGAAACTGACATCTGAGAATTCTCGAGAATTCCGCTGAAGACGCACGTTTAATATTTTTGGCTCGTATTTGATTTGTTAATACTTTTGACATAAAGTTCATGGTGTATGTACACTGTACAGTTTCGTTGCAAAAAGTCGCTTCCATTCTTCTTCTATTCCATTCCGCGCCGGTACAAATTGAGCCTGATACCTAAGGTTCGTTGCATAATAGCTCTTGTCGACAACACGACGAGCTATTGTGCTCTAAGCCCTACCGGCTACCACTAGTCACCACCGGCCCCTAATAATGTATCAGGTTTATTGATAGACTGTAACAAAACTCCCGCTTGTCGCTCAGTCGGTCGCTCGCCGTTTAGACATTACGCTAGAATGAATTTATAACTAAACTTATGTTACTGAACTCGAATTTCTGAATAAAAAAATGATTAAACGAGCGACATTTTTCATTTTTCCCTCTAATTAGCGGTACAAAAATGGCGGAAGCGAGCGATCCGGAGCCGGATGTGGAGGGGGGTGATGGGATCCCGCCTGAAGTGACTGAGAGCTGACGGAAGCAGTTCGTTAGTACTGACAGCCGCGATTGTGCTGATTATGTCATTATTGTTGTAATGTGTCACTATATCGCTCAAGGGTATTGCCGTACTATTATATATTCTGTGGTATTGCTGTTGATGTGAGCAGGTTACAATATTTTAAATAAGGATATTGGTACAGTATTTAAAGATAAAAATAAATACCCAATGTAGTGACAGTTAGCTTTAGTTACTTTACCTAAAGGTATACAGCATGACTGGTGAGACATTACCGATACCTACTTAAGGAGAGTACTCTGTACTCGGTTCTCAATAATTTTTTTCCAAATTTCCTAAAAATAAATGAATCATGGATACTAAGTAAATTACGCGGCTAGGCAAGTAGGCATACTATGCGGCCGGTGCAGAGGCGTGCGCTACCAAAGAAACACCACACAACTTCCTGCGCACGGTGTCCATGCGTTGGCTAAATAATTATCTAACTTTAAGCTACATTTACTCAGTGATCAATTGATATTATTTTTTTATGTTATTTTTTTTCATCTAATATAATAGCCAAATATCACGTCCTCGAGTATTGAACATGTCTCACCAGTCACGCAGTATAATTATTGAGTGAGTATACAGGCTGGCCTATATTGGAACATCCCAGTCGGTTGGACTGTTTATGTCTGTTTGATCAATATGTTTGTGATCTCATATACACCTGTATATTAGTATTTACACAAAATACATATTATTACATTAGTATAATATAAGAGTGCTCTGTAGTCACGAGTCGCGTCGAAAGTTTTTATTATAAACCGTGTACAGACTGTATGGGGGATGTTTACCGTCCGCCGTCCGCCTGGCATGCGGGCGGTGTTTGACAAACAACGACACACAACAACTATTTTGGCTCGTCGTACCGAGGGATGTTATTAGTGAAGATAAAATGCTTGAAGGTATAAAAGTCTCCTATATCAATCTCACTATGAACGTAGAAATTTCGCTTCAATACTTATTGCTAATTTGTCCCTTTGCTCAAACTGTAACTCTTATCATGATTCATGATACAAGCGAAGCAGCAATGGAACAATGATCGTAGTACTCGTAATAATAACTCTATGAATGATGTTAGACCTAATTGGCTCTTTAAGGCATTATTACTCAGAACTGGTGTAGTGTGTACATTGACTGCATAGTCCTGTAGGATAGGTACAGTCGACAAGTTACAGTACTCCAACCGCGTGTATGTATTATTTGCTTTTCAAAACAACAATTATTATTAAAATTTTGCAGTACGAAATATTATTCTACAAAAAAAGAGTACCAAATGAAAACAAAAGCTTATTCGCTTGACCTACAACGCTCGCAAACGGATCACAAACAAAAAGTAATGGGCTTTTTTGTACGAGAGAGTATTGTTATAGCAAGGCCGCTGCAACGTTTACCCTTCACGAATAACGGCCGCGTAATCTCAGTTTTATGACAACAGCAGTATGGCTGATCGCGGGCTCGTCTTATTACAATTAACCCGACGAGTTGGCTCGTAGCGCGGCTTGTAAAACGCCGGCTGTTTATCAATGAGTCTCTAACAATCCCTCGTTATCCCCGACGGTTATGCGGTTAAACGGATAGGTAAGGAGCAGAGAGTTGAGGGCAAATGCTCAAATACGAGAGAAAATTTCTCTATAAAATTACTCCAGGTTACGAGCAACCGGATCACCTGGTCACTAGACGTTCTTTGTACTTCGATGTTCCTTTAAGGCCCTACATCATCCGTTTACTCACTCGAAAAGGCACAACATGAACGTCGTTTCATGCCAATTGTTTGTAAGACCGTCTGTACTGGTATCGACTAATTGTGCCACATGGCTCTGGCAAAATTAACTTTGTAGCATGTTTCATCAAATAAAGAAGGTGTAAGAAACTACATTCATATTCGCTTGAAAAAAAGACTGACATTATTAAAATATTGTGTATTATGGTCCACTCCATAAACGCAAATGAGTTGCGATATAATATTATTATAACTTCTTTTTATACCGAATTTTACTTCAATACTCATAAAACGTAGGATTACCAGCCACAACCGTTTAGTATCAGACTATCCCGTATTAATAGATAACGACAGGTTTAAGCGATACGTGTTCTGAGGTCAGGTGAGATCTTGGAGTGGAGCCAACTCCACCACTCCACTCCTCGACCCCCCACTCCCCGCTTCTCAACTCCTCAGCCATTACCTCCGCTAACGTGACCGCGGACACGTCTCGAGCTCGATACAACTCGATATAACCCGATGCAGTTCGATACTCGATATAAATTGTGGCGTTTAATAGCGTCTTCGGCAGCGGGGTGGTCATTAAGGTGATATTGCCCGAGCACATCTATTAGGTTTTGTTGCAGGATCGATGCTTCGTGTAGTTGTTTTGTTGGAAGGAAGATCAACCTTAATACACTCAATAGTATCTTACCACCTGTTCTATAAACAGCTCCATCACACCGATGCACCGGGTATCGACGCCTGACATAACATTATGGCTCCATAATAGCTGGAGCACTTGATGTGCCTCTATTCTTGTACCTCGAATTTAACTTGTGACTATTATTACATTTATTTGCATTGGTAATTAATCATGGAGGTATCATAATAGTGGGAGAATTCAAAATATGAGACTTTTACAAAAATAACAAGTGCAATAATTCGAATAGCTCGAATGTCACTTTTTCCAATACGAATGGACTTTACTCGCACATGAAACGAGGCAGTATCAATATTGCGTGTAAGCGAGACATTGAAGCGACGTTCGAGGTATCAGAATCAAACCCCAGGCTTAAATTTCCATACGGATTAAAAGACTGCAGCGCTGTGTTTGCGCAAGACTGTTAAATCCTCGCGATGTTGACGCAGCTTTTCAATTTTCAAAAATTGAGTGCGAGAGTGTTGCCCCGCGATATTACTGCCGGGAGATTACTGATGATTAATACCGGCATACGGCAGAAAAATTCAGCGGAAAATATTTCATGAGTTAGTGAGGATAATTCAGTTTATACGAAAAACTTGTTTTTAAGTTAAAGTTGAAACTGTGACTTTAATGAAAAACATCTTGGCAACATGTACAAAGTGTGTAGCCATGATGCCTAAGTTTGTTGTTTACTATTATTAGTATGAGCACAATATTATTATAATAATATTATGGAAGTTACTGAATACTGAAGTCCGCACGATGTACCATCGAGGAAAATGATTCCTAGGCATTTGACGGACATACGTCATATTGTGGTCGACTTAAATGTCATTTCAATGTTAGTGAATTGTGATCGGTCTGATTGGTTTGATATTAACGCGAACAAATTAGGTCCGCCTGCCGCCATCTGCCTAGGAATCAACTTCTCTGATACAACATCGAACTCTGAACACTATCTTTAAAGTCTTCCTTGCGTCCTTGCCAGCATATTGAGTGTTTCCTACAAATTAGCTATATGATGGCCCCCATCAGGCGGTCGGCAGCTCGTTTGCATGGCTCGCGCATCTGTATGCTGATCTAATATGCCCGAACGGTGCGGCGCTGATGAAACTCGCATCAACACATTCATGAGATCAGTACTTACTGATACTGTAATACGCCTGAGTGGATGTAAATACTTGATTAGGTAAGTAGTTGTATGTATTTGCTAAGTATATGCTAGTACTGTACTATAAAATATTATATTCTATTCTGTGCTAGTACTAAGCTAATACTAACAGCCATAGTGCCAAGTAAAGGAACCGTACATTTTCCGGGATAAAAAGTATCCTATGTTCTTTCCTGAGACTCAAAGTATCTCCGAACCGAATCCGATACCCAATAACGAATTTCAGCAGCATCGGTCCGGCGGTTTGGGCGTGAAGACATAACAGACAGACACACTTTTTTTTGTTAGCCCATACTATCCCACTGGTGGACAAAGGCCTCCCCCAGGTTCTTCCACTTCTACTTGGATTAGTAAATTACTAATTACTAATTAGTATTTTTTTAGTCAGGAATCAGAATACACACTATTCAATTTAATTGTAACCTAAAAGTAAATAAAGAGATTGATACGTTTTCATACTTCTTGCATTTAAATTGCAGTAAATTTATGACTATTATAACAGTTGGGACGAAATAAAACAGTCGACGCCAAGTTTGGTCTAACGCGTCCAAACCCTCAACTCTAAAGCTTTTCATTTTCAAGCCGAAGCCATTAAATTGAAAACGCAAAAGTGACTAGTGATGAAGTTGTATGCGGAACGTTTGAGAGTGGAGAATCGACGTAATGAAGACGTGGCTCGGCGTAACGTGGCGCAGAGCGGCGTGGCAAAAAGAACAGGCGCCGAGCCATGGGATTGTGATTGAGTGTGGAAAGTGTGGCGTGAGGTGAGTGTGGCGTGAGCGGTGACGCACACTTACGACAGAAACAAGTGAAAAATTCTAAAGCCCTATTTGGAATATTATGGTTCCAACATAGTAGGTTCGTAATTATTAAAACACCCAAAAACTATCATATTCTATGTACAATTGTGGAATTAAGGGTAGTTCTAGAGTTCCTTTCTGTGTGAATTATTACCTGTTATTATGAGAGGGTATGGCCTATTGGGTTTAACGAAAAATAACAACATTGGGTGGTTCGTATAAAATCAAGCTTAGAAGAATATGTTTTTTTTTTCATTTTTCACAATACAGAAGTATTAAAGTACCTGGTTCTTAGCTGACTATAATATGCAAATATTTTTAACCTTCAGGACATACAAACACTTGTGGGTACTTACCTCTTGGTCTACATCAGGTAATCCGTCAGCTCGTTGGGTCGGTATAAAATATTCGTATTTGGCGTGGGCTCCGGCATCAGTATGCGGCGCGCCGACCGCCATTCAAATAACGAACCCACTGAAAACGCGCCGCCCGGGGCACACCGGCCCCTCGCAGGCCTAGTCTTTTCAGTAAAGACTTTCAGTGGCTTTGCTTACACTACAGTCAAAGAAGACAGCCTTCTAAATAGACACAAATTATACACATTTGTATGTAATAATGCTGTATGTATGACTGAAGAAAAAAATACGAAGCATAGGATTTCATAATTTTGGGTTTTGAGTTTTGGCATATTTTTATAATACGAAATTTTGGGCCTCGATACTCCGTTTGGACATTTAACTTCTTAGTAGTTTCTGGTGCAGCAGCGTTCGTTTGTGATTTAAAAAAAATGATGTTTTAATGTTATCATTAAAATAATACAGAATTTGTGTCCATAAAAATACCTAATAATGTACAATTCAAATGACTTTACACTAAAACTAGCTGCTAATTAAAAGTGTTCTGCTTAAGAAAACCTACCTGACATTATGTTATAGAACAAAGTTTCAACTTTCAGGAGTCGTCTCAAGCACTCGGAAGCATTCCCTAGTCCGTAGCTACCGGTGTACCACGGCCCTTGCGGCTCGGATTGACAATTCAGCATCGCGTCTGTTTGATCGCCGCCTCGCGCGGATTTTTCAATAGACCGCGTCCATGTGTGTTGGTGTGCGAGTGTGTGTGCACATATTAAAACCTAACCTAACTTCCTTCCTGTCGTTAAGCAAACAATTCTGGCGTGAATTTGACATGAGAGGGCGAAAGACTTGATCAACAGACTTTTTACCAGAATGCGCAAGGACTTCGAAAGGGTTTTGTTTTTCAATTAGTGTTTGTATGTTATTTCTATGGTATGCTCTAGATAGGGTTTCATCGACTTGTCAGACTTAGGGCCTGTTTCACCACTTTCGGATAAAGTGCCGAATAGGATATTCCCAACTTTTTTGACAGATTCTCTATACTTGATCTGTCTAGTTAATTGTAGGATAGCCTATTCGGCACTTATTAGGAAGTGGTGAAACGGGCCCTTAAACTTCTGAATCATAGTGACATTAGTATTTATTGTGAGAGTGGCAGTTCTCATGATAATATTTATGATCATTGTTAACCATTCTCCTTCCTTATGAAAAAGTCTACGTCACCAAACTGTGAAACATGTAACGTCGTTGAAGATATATATCATATATTGATGGAATGTGTCCGGAACAGGCATATTAGAGAAATAGTATATAAAATCTTAAATCGTGTAGGTGGCTGTAATAGTGTCCTGGCCTTTCCACTCTCTGGGGAGATCATGTTACTATTGCATCTCATCAATCATCAATAGGTATCCATAGGAGTTTTCTTGTTTACGGGAAAGCTTTTATGCATATTATTACTATTATCATTTATTAGTTATGGCTACTTATATAATAGTTATTATATAATATAAGGTGATCACCTACCAGGGCGACTTCATCGCTTAGCGATAAAGCCCTTTAAATTAGATAAAAAAAAAAACCATTTCACTCGTAATTTCTGTGAAATATTACAATTTTGTAACGAACTAAACTGGACACTATATTTTAGTTCAATGATCGCTAAAAGTTTGTAGGTACGTCTAGGACTAGCAAGTTGCTGAAAATGTAACTTAACTATCTGAAAGCTTTTAAGACGAAAGTTTCGGATAAGACGCGCCATGAAAATTGATACATTATAGCTCACTGCTCCACGAGTATTGATAAGAAAATAAAGACGTTCTTGGCGGAAAAATAAAAATTTTGTACTATTTGGATGGTTTTTATGGTTTTTTAAAGTGGAAAATGAATGATCCAATGCGAAAACGAACATCTAACACTACATTAAAAGTCAAAGTAAAATCATTACCAGCGTTGGTTCAATAATAATTATTATTTCCATTTACTCATCCATAACGTGTTTTATTTCCCATAATCCCTTATACTCCATAAGTGAGGACCACACATCGTCTGTTTGTCATTCCATGCACATTTCACACCCCCTCCCCCTTATCACCTGTCCTCCAATCCCCCCGCTAACGGCCGCGGAAAAGAATCGCGTTTCCCCCGACAATGGCGGATTATATTTTGTTTTGTGCCCAATTACTCTTCCCCTTTCTCTTTGAAGACGTTATCGGTTTGTTTTTTTTTTTAAATATTTGTCGACATTTAATTTGAGGGTGTCTCGGCTCTGTTAATTTTCTTTTCCTTTACTTTCACGCTTTTCCCCAATCAAAATAATATTTTGTTTAAATTCCAGTGTGGTGGATGGTGTTTATATATGGCGTTGAGTGATGGGTGAAGTAGATGACTTAGGCCCGTATAAATAGTCATTACTTAAGATGCGACCCGGTCTCAAGACGCGGTTTGGCTCAGTGATTGGTCCAAATTTTGACAGCCAACCAATCACAGAACCTGAACCGTGTCTTGAGACCGAGATGTATCTTGAATACTGACTATTTATACGGGCCTTAGTGATCTAGCTGTGACGCAGCTATGACGTCATATTATACTCGTTTACGACAAGAACCCTACGTCCTTGGACCTTGATACAGCGAGCTAGCCGGACATGAGCCGGACATAATACGAGAAATTATTCTGCACACTGATCTGGTCAGGTCTTATCCTTTGGTAATAACTAATAACACATTTATGAGCAATTATTGCTTTATATCACTGTTATACGACAATACTGCAATAACTACTAAACATTAGACAGAAAGAGTGGCTACTTCATCTTGTTTTTAATATTAGATCTAAGATGCAAATTCTGGTAACCACTTAAGTCTAAACATTTAATTTCCTCCATGCCAAAAAAATTAAGCCCGCGCTCGGAAGTCCGTATTACTATTTACTAGGCGAACACATGCAATAGACAGTAGACAGCTGTAGATAGGTAGACAGTTGACAGCAGCAGGATTATTTATTCCGGTAGGTATTAGGTGCTGTAGTCGTATGAATTCGCACACAATCGAGCCGACGCATATCTGCGATATTTCCCGACCACCCAAAATTTCAGCTCGCCCGTACACAGTTCGTACTAGCGTCTAGTGCAGACCAGAACAGAATAAATCTCTACACGAAAATACCGAACTCCGAGCACAAACGGTTTTATGGGATCGGAGCAGCCCGTACGTACCGACGAGCATTCTGTTCTAGATTATAACTTGTACTAATAATATATTGTATTCTGTGATTATAATCACTCACACAAGTGCAACTACTTTTAAAATAATACTCTCTTAGTACCGAGGTCCGAGTGGTACGCTGGTAACGGAACGATAAAGGCCGAAATCTCGGAACATAGTGATCTAGCACTTTGGTCGAGTTACAATTACATACTTGTTTATATTTTTTTAATTTTTAATCATATTGAATTGAAAATTTGATATAGATAATAATATTATGTAGCACATAAACAAATCTTTTATCTCAATTCCGTATCTAATAATAAAAAATATATATACTTAACAAATCAAATCAAAATATTTTACAAAAAAAATCCGAACGAATGTTATAGGAACAAGGTAAATAAATAACTGGTCGCTACAGTTTGTAATTAACCTTTTAGCGATGTCAATGGCCTTTTCACAGGCTGCTCATTATATCGAATATTCACAGCTAAAATAATTCCAAACCGTGTTTACATTTCGCGAGGGATTAGTTCTGTGGTCGTCATCGTTTACAATTATTTTACCTCCACCAGGATCTCTATATAGACGTCATATGGATCACAATGTAAGGACTCCGAGGTGTTATAACTGTGAACGGTAATGATGGCCATTATCACGGGAGTGCTGTCATGTCGCGGCCGACCGCAGTAGAGGGGCTTATTGTATGATTGTATGTTGCCATCAATTGAAACAAAGTTATCACTTATCACTTATCACACGTTGATGATGATTTTGACTGCTCGAAGATAGTTTTGCGAGTAAAGTAATATTAATATTATGTATATATAATTATGATTGCCTATTTCTAGCTCTAAAGTAGGTAGTCTAAAGCCTAAACTGAAGCTTGAAAAGTTAGGTTCGGCTTAGCCGAGATTTGGTAACACATCTCGGATAGACACCGCAGACTGCATATCAATGCAGTCTGGTGCCTCATTGATCGAAAAAACTTATGTCGTATTAAATTAAAAAATATATCGTCCATAAATCATTCACATAATATATCTTGGCTCACTCGACACGACTATAAAATACATTTTATTGCGCTGCGTACTATACGTAGCTCCGCTCTCGGCGAGATTTGGACAATTCCCTCCGCGGGGGGTCGCGCGGCCGCCTAACGACTTCCGCATCCGGCTCCGACTGCCGGCACATGCCCTCCCCCCTGTCCTCCTCTCGCCTCCCGCCAGCCGGACGGAAGCACAGTAACGAGCTATGCATGTAGCGGGCCGCGACAAAAACCCCTCATCTCACTACAGCTGTAAATCAGCGGGTAGACTGGACAGTGGACACTGTTGATGCGAGCAGATACGACTTCCGCGCGGCTGGCGGGTAGCGGCGTCACTCTCAGTGACAGTACTTTATAAAGTTATGGGCTGGATTCCTGTAACGTCCCTGACCACCACGCACCCCGAATATCACTCTATGTTATATTTTAATATTTATTAATCCATATAGTCATCCGACCTAGAGACGTCGTATAATATCAGTACACAAAATAACATTGAACTATACCTGGAATATTTTAAAAATAAAATATTACAGATCGTACATTAACATAGTCTTATAAAGACGATCATGGCTACTTCGAGATAAAAAATAATATCACATTTTATCTCAACCCTGCGGCGCGGCGCCGCAGGGTCCGCGAGACCGCGTACACACGCGACATAAACTCCAGATTTAACCCTCCGATGTCGTCACGAACTATCCGTCTTTATTATGCATGTAACTCGTCGATAAAGGGCTCAGGGAAGCGTGGGGCGGACTGCTGAGGGCGCAGGGCGCCAGGGCGCGGGAGAAAAATACAGTTCTTATCGCGGGGAAAGCGGCGACACAGAATGCGGATAATGAAATTAATGTGTATCACGACTCACGAGAGACCCCGACTCACCCCGTGCTCAACTGTGGCGTCATCGATGATAACGGCCTGTTGCAGGGTTAACTTTAAGAGGCTGTAACGATTTTGATGTTACCTCAAATCGTTTATAATTTCAAATTCCCACAAATAAGTTGTTATGTATTTTTGTCGCACACATCACTAAATTAGCTGATGTTACAGGTACTTTAAAGATTTTGAAGCTGGTTAACTAAAATAACTACGAATTATACGATAGCAATCGAAGCAACATTTAACGATTGACAAGCGACGCACACCAATGCATCAAAATAAAATATAATGATTTTAGATTTTTTTCAAAGTAAACACACGGCATGACGTGTCCACAATTTAAGTATAAAGGATAATAATTTACCACCTAAGCAGCGCAGACTTTTTCAAAAAGCGGGGTGAAAAGAGCATTAAAAAGTTTCAACCCCCCGGCACACCGACACGGCTAATTACTGTAACTGTACCTTTTGCCGGTCCAGTTAAACTTCGGACTATGCAGGTCTTCGTTGACAATATATTAATCCATCCATCTAAATTATTTATTTTACCGTTTGAAATATGTACCGTACCTATTTTATTTGACGACCTCTGCGGCTCAGTGGATAAGCACGTTGGTCGCGGGTTCGAATCCCGCCTACGGAACAAAAAGTTTTCAAAGTTCCTGGGTCATGGATGTGTATTAATTTATGACGTGTATCATGTACGAAAAATCTTATATAATATAATGATTTGAACATTGGGCACTTCACTTCTATTTGTTAGTAATTTTCTTTCTATTTGAAAATGGAAATGTCAGGTAAGAAATAAAGGGAAAATAGTGTACTTAAAAGCGCCAAGTCAACTAAAGATTTAGATCAGTAATTGGGGATGACGCCGCGGGGAACGGGGCGCGGGGTGCGGGGGATGACGTCTCCCGGCGTCGACAGACTCAAGTAATTATCTTTGTAATTAGTTGCTCCTCACCTTTCCAACAAATCGCGTTACGCCCGTCCGTAGTTATTCTACCACGGTGTCACACAAGGATGACCCTTATGACGTCGAGACAGGGTCCTCCTGGAGGTAACAAATCTCCGAACTGTCTACCAGTCAACGTCACCTTGCGAAGTTCTAATTACTATAATCCTCCTAAATTAATTATAAACAGTTTTTGCTAAGCATCAAACTGTGAGACTGAGGAGTGAGGAACCCTTCTGAGAGTCCTTTTCCGGGATTCAAAAATCTGCATACCTACCAAAATATTTCATGTAAATCAGTTCAGTCGCTTAAGCGCCAATAATTTTGGTTTATCACGCGGAATCACACATAATTCCGAGATAAAACCTATTCTGTGTCCTTTCCTGGGACTCATCATTCAAGGTATATGCATACCAATTTTCATCATATTCGGTGTAGCGGCTTAAGCGCAAATCATTTTGCTATAAATAATCACGCATGAATCTTACGATATTATGTTTCCGGGATAAAAATAGTTACCCGGTACTTAAGTGCCCACATACCAAATTTAATCAAAATCAGTTTAGCGGTTTTAGCGTGAAAAGGTAACATACAGACATAAAGACAGACACACTGCACTGTTGTATTTATAATATTAGTACGGATGACGCCCGCAACTCCGTTGAGCCAAAATTTGTTTAAAGCGCTGGTACCGTACATTTTTCCGGGATACAATCTACCCTTTGTCCTTTCCCAGGACTCAAAGTAGCTCCATGCCAAATCAGTTCAGCGGTTTGGGAAGGACAGACAGACAGACTGACAGACAGACACACTTTGGCATTTATAATAATATTATAATAAGTATTATATTGTATGGAAGTATCTATAAGGTAAAATAATTAAAAGGAAACGTTAAAAAATTGTATTAAAAAATGTAACAACTAACAAGACTATGTTCGTTCTACCCTCTCGTACTTTACCGCACTTAGAGAGATTTAATGACTACTTAACTTTAATGAAGATTAAGACTTGAACTCCATACATTTTTTGTCAAACTCTGTCAAGTTACTGTATTCATTAAAATATTATGTATCTGTCTGAGTGCGATCTCATTCTTGTCTGGAGGTCCGTCCGCGGAAGCGCACTTGGAAGTTCCCTGTCTAATAATCATAGTTGGTGGTATTCGATCACCATCAGGAGATCCGCCGCTCGTTTGACTGTGGCGAGCTCAGCGGTTTACGAGGGTTTTATTGTCAGTCGTATATCGCGTATTCACAGCCTCTAACCCCGTGAATCGTGATGTTTATACTTTATACTGCGCAGCGCGATGTACAGACAAACACTTTTACGGCATTAGCAAATAACAAATAAAACAGCCGGCCGTAAACAATCAACAACAAAATAGTAAATACGAAATATAAAGCTTTAAATATTAGCTGACATATTATGTTAAATAGTTTTTACTACTGTGATAATAATAATATTATTATGTGAATATAAAATAATTTTTGTAATTATGTTGGTTCTGACTTATTTCCAATGTGAAGAAAGTCTTCTTTTTAGTTTGTCCTGCATTGTCCTGTAATGTTATGTTCGTGTAATTTATTAAACCCCGACGAACGGTATTTATGATTTAATAGAAGCAAGTTTAAACACATAACAATTATCAAAATCACAGTTGCTAGTTGCTACCCGTGGGCCGTGTTCCCGACCCGCACTCCGCAGATTCGCAGACGCAATAATTAGTGTTGGACCGATATCGATAAACCGTTCCCATCACTATCGAGTAGCGACAGTTCGGCAGTCCCCGTCGGTAGTGAATCATTTTAGTGGTGGAACTCGCATCGATATATCAGTCGATAGCCGCCGCGAGAGTTTGGACAATTATTTACTCGAAATATTCATTTTATTGGCAACTTTCTCTGCGCGATCACCGCATGCTCGGCAAGTTTCGATCGTTACAACTTGATTCGCATTTTAAAACTTTTAGGCCCTGTTTCACCACTTCTTGATATGTGGCGAATAGACTATCCACCAATTAACTTGACAGGTCAATTATGAAGAATCTGTCAAAAAATTTGTGAATAGCCTATTCGGCACTTTATCAGGAACTGGTGAAACAGGCCCTTATTAGTGCAATTTCAAGTACATATTTAGTGCTTTGAAGCGAAAGTATTACGAACGTTGTTAATGTTCTGTGATAACTATTTACTTTTCCTCCAACATTTTCTGTGAGAAAATGAGCCGAGCGCCGGATATAAAAGTGCATCTAACGAGGAAGATTTTCAATAAAGCAGCGTAAATGATAACAAGCTCGCGTGCGAGTTACTTCAAGTGTTCGCGTAATCCTCCGCGAGACGTGCGCTAGTGTCGCGCGCTCGATAGTCGATAGTGAGCGTAATCCCGGCGCCCGGGACCCGGGACTCCGGGCAAATTGTCACATGCGGTAATCCCGGACGAGACTTACGTCGAGCACCGCCTTAAATAAAATGTGCTCCAGTAAGCCGAGTTTAATGCTCTCTGTGCAGTTAATTAAATTGAAGTAATTATGGGTGAGCAGTTCGAGCGAGTACGAAATGAGCGTGCAAGTTTGATGCACCTCGTTATGTTTATGTTACACGGCGAGCACACGCGCGACGTGCGAGCACCTGGAGCGCGCGAACTAATCCCCAACTCCATAATGTTGCACAACATTGTTTCTTTGCGAACATGTTGGAAATTTCACGTGAATTTCACATTAAAGTGCTTATAAATATTGTTCTTCGGGAACTCCTGTTTCACTTGCTGATTAATGTGTGGTTAATAATGGAGGTAACAAGATATATCAAATTAAGCACGTTATATTAGATACTTACAGATAATCTTTCTGATTTTTTTAAATGATAATTGAAATGATAAGAAAAATGCAAATATCTTTAGGTATGTTCAAATAAGCTTCTGTTACGAAACATTATAAAATCTGTGACGTCAGCTTTTAGTATTAAAATATTATAGCATAAAGAAGTTTAACAATCTATGTTAATCCTAATTCGAAATCCCAATGATTGTTTCCATTGTTAAACGATCAACGACCAAAATAGCAGACTGTGTGACATCCGATTACTATCTACATACAACAGTCACCAAACTACACCGGCTGTCATTTGGATTTGAAACAAAAGCAGTCAAGATTATCATTAGATTGAATATGTGCGAGCATCATTTACATTGTGACAGACAACAGACCTAATGCTCGATTGTCGGCGACACAGCGACGCTAACTCCGGGATAATGTCGTTACGGTAGAACATCACTATTGTTATTTAAGTGCTGAATAAGATACGTCATCGTGAGTTACGTTTTTAGATTTCTATGTTGTGAAGGGTCTACTAAAATTATGAAAGAAAATAGGAGTACGCGTAAAGATGAAGCTAATGGAAACTGAACATGTTCTGTAGTAAAACGGGGTTAAAAGTATATTTGTTCTAAATTACACCCAAATCAGCGGCATAAAAGGTATGTTACCTCTGCAGACAAATATATTTGTAGATGAATAATTATTTTAATATGAATAAAGTTATTTTGGATATCGGATAGCTACACACGATGCTCACACGAGCGGTTAACACCTACATGATTGTGGACCAGCTTTTGTCACAAGTTATAACACGTGTAAAGGCCGGGAAATGAACCGAAAATCAGAGAATTTGACTCCAGTAATATATTGAAACATTTTAACTTGCAGGCCACAATAATTAATCAACTCGGCCTGTTTGGGGTTCCGCGGCCAAATACAAATAACTTCGGAACATTTAGGGCCTGTTTCAGCACCTTCTGATAAGTGCCGGATAGGCAGCTGTCCACCACTTAGCTTGACAGATAAAGTATGGAGAATCTGTGAAAAAAGTTGTGGATAGCCTATCCAGCACTTTATCAGGAAGTGGTGAAACAGGCCCTTAGCCTTACTTTCTAGAGTCGTTAGTTCGGTACAACACTGACTACTGTACGATGGTATAGAATATAGCTGATAATAATATCTTACATCACCGGTTGAATTCAAGTAAATGTTAATTGTTAGTATAAATAAGTTACAATAATTATTTTCTCTAATATAATTTTTTCTTATGGTTTCAGATATCTTCGCTTGGCTACGGGATAAGTGGTAGCTGTAATATTTATAACTATTGTATTTTATTGTACGTGTAAATATATTTATTTTAATATACAGTAATCATGTATACGCATCGATTGATGTACGTCATTAACAATAACAATACGCAGGGGAATTGAAAGAGAACATTTATTGCGCAAATCTATCTGCGGTCGGCTGTCCAGGGTTAGTGAATAAGTAGGGTATACAACGGTATTAATGAAATGCTACTGTCTATTATATTTACTTCAATATTACTTAAATTGTAAAGATTATTAGATGATAACTGATAAGCGAGACGAGGTATCTAATTTTTTTCTAATTAGCAGTGTGGATTTCTCGTTGCCAAAACTGTTATGTTTTCTCAATCTACTAGAACCTCTTTAGGATAGCTTTGACTTATAAACTACGGAACCCTCTCGAGCGAGTGCGTATCACGCAGCACACGAGCTGGTCATCATTAAGAGATCAGGGGCGGTGCTAGGCGGCGGCGGGGCCCGGCGGGCGCGGCGTCGCCACATTATTTATCCGCCGCTGTTAATCCACAACAAAAGCCTGTAATCTGGAGCACCAACTTCCTACTCTCCTAGTTTTTTGTGCGGCCACCAAAAGTTTCCGTTTTTCCGGATCGTCCTTTACATGCGTCCTGTTTGTGGGAAAGATATATACTGCGTGACTGGTGAGACATGTTAATACTCGAGGACGTGATATTTGGCTATTATATTAGTTGGAAAAAAATAATATAAAAAAATAATATCAATTGATCACTGAGTAAATGTAGCTTAAAGTTAAATAATTATTTACCCAACGCATGGACACCGCGCGTATTAGATATTAAAAAAATATATAATATTATAAAAAAGTTAAATGTCTTTTTTTTAATAAATAATTGTAAAATAAAACAAATTAATTTCGAAATCCACTATTTATTTCATTAGGAGTTTTATAATTTACCCAAATTATTATTTTATTACATTTTAAATCATTTTAAGCTCTTTACACAAATAAACAATCAAACATTTAAAATAAATCATTTACATATTTACTTATTTACAATATAAACTTAAATCATAGCAACAAGTATCTAAATTCATAGAAAATATCAGTAAAGTATAATACTTAGCTTAACATTTCTCTGGTTGCTCCTGTCTCTCGACACAAACTGAACTTTTTTACTACTGACTCTCGTTTTTATACCATCCAAACGGATATTAACATTTGACAGTCTTAATATTAAATAATTTCAGAATCAATAAAATATTTCCGGTATACTACCGGAAATATTTTATTCCGGAAGTATTTTTAACAATACTTATAAAAACTAGTAAGTAAATATATATAAAAATATTTTATATAATAATCTAATTTTATGTATTTTATGTATATTAAATAAATTACTAAAATAATAATTAACTTTAATAAAACATTAATCAGGCTAGGGTAAATATTTTATACCGGAAGTATTTTAAAACAATTTGTAAAACCTGGTAGGAAAATGAAACAGCCTAGTGAAATAATGTCACTTAGATTAAACATTAATAATTAGACTAATTAAAATTATTATTCTTTCCATAATATTTTACATTTAAATTTCTAACTCTTAATAAATCATTTCCGCTAACGTTTTAAAATATGGCTCTGGTACATATATATTTATTATATCATTATTATTATTATTTAACACGGCCATACTGACTTGTACTTCGTTCTCTGAAGTACATACTATGTGTTAACTTTCAACTCGGACTTAGGTATAATGTACATCATACATTGCTACTATCCTACTTTTCACATCAAGTGGACATAGCAACGGTCAGTGATCTAACTTCAATTTCCTGGCTCCACACCTGCTGCACATGAGACGAGCCTAAAGCAGAGCACTGACTTTCAGCAGTTAACCAATAATAATTATTTTATCACACTTTCATAGGTTAACCCAGTTAACCCTTACTTTCAATTGATACATAACATTCCTTTTATTTACAATCTATGTGTCTTATATCATACACACAAAAAATTTCGCAAAATTCTTACATACATATGAGTTTATTATCTAAATAAATCTTATAAATAAATCTAAAGAGTATAATTTATAAAATAATCTCACAAAATATATTATTTCACACATTACCTTGATCAGACCATTCTCCCGGCCATACTACAGTTATCGCTCTTAATCTACCTGTTCCCCGTGAGGCGTATTTGGAAGAAGAGCAGTTATTTCATAAGGACCTCCATAATTAGGACAAAGCTTTATTTCATGTCGTCTGTGATACATATTGATACTTCAAATATCTTCGTATCCCGTCTCACTCACTGAATCGTATCTACTTAGTTTTAAATTTGTTTGCTTATAAACAAAGACCAGACTTATTATACTTCTAAACAAAGACTCTGGCAAGCTATTTCACGATCAGATCTAACATCAGCTATATTTTCGGGTAAATCTAATCGTACTGCGTTTAGTTGGGCTTGAATTGGGGAAATATTAGCAATACGACCAATATGTAAACGTCCCATACGTTGTAAATCCATAGGCATGAAGACAATTTTTTTATTGGTAATTGAAAGACCTCTCAAAAATATTATAATATACATTGTTGAAAGAATGACTGATAGCTTAAAAATTCACCAAGATATGACAATTTAGACGTCTCATAAAATTGATCTGCCCGAAATGCTCCAAACAAATGCTACACGATTATGACGTCACCTTAGATTTGCTACTAGGCATCGTGGGTGGGCAGTTGCTTTAAATTACTTATCGAATGGTATATCCCACAAAAAACATTTTCATGTAAAATGTTGCCAAGATGAGAACATAATATTATTATAGTTCGTGGTGTCAAAAAGTAGTGAAATCTTATGTAGAGCCAAGTTTCTAACCTGACATACTTAGCCCTAAATCTAAAAACCTTAATTTTACACCAAAGCGCGGCAAAATATTTGATAATAATATAATGTGTCAGCCGAACGAGAAGAATCTAAAAACTCTACACATGAGTCAAAATCGATAGCCTGGCCATTTTTCTTTAGTTAGGGTATATATTAAGTTCAAAGCCCTGCCGAATAACAAAATGGCCAAGCCACCGATTTTGACTAATGTGTAGAGTTTTTAGATTCTTCTCGTTCGACTGACACATTATATTATTATCAAATATTTTGCCGCGCTTTGGTGTAAAATTAAGGTTTTTAGATTTAGGGCTAAGTATGTCAGGTTAGAAACTTGGCTCTACATAAGATTTCACTACTTTTTGACACCACGAACTATAATAATATTATGTTCTCATCTTGGCAACATTTTACATGAAAATGTTTTTTGTGGGATTTCATTTCTTTTTGTAAGTTGGTTTACGTTGTTTTTATTTTAGTTCATTTCTTTCTTTCTTTTTTTGGTGTATTTCTTTTAGGTTTCAGTACCCAGAGGGCAAAAACGGAACCCTATTCCTAGACTTCATTGTCTGTCAGCTGCCCGTCTGTCTGTACTCAGTCTATCTGTCTCTTGGAAGTATCTCAAGAACAGTAGTAGCTGGAGAGTAAGAGTCTGCAAAGTAAAAATATTTATAATTTATGGAACATACAATTATCAGGGGCGTGCACAGGGTTTTGACACGGGTAATGCATCAGCGATATCGTAATATTATAGTTTAGTATTGTAGTTTTGGCGTGAAAGCAAAACAGACAAACGGACAAAAAGAGATATTTTCGCATAAATTATAATATTAGTGTGAATTTAAATTAAAATCTATGTTTTCTAAACTATTAGTATAATTAGTAAAATTACGTTATGAAGAATTAATAAAAAAAACGCCATCTATTTGTCACATGTTGGAACTACAATGAGAGAACTTCATTTTATCGATGGTTCCATGACCAACATGTCGTGGTAAGCTAAAATAAATAAAAACGCCATCTATTGTAATATATTAGAAATACAATGTGAATTCATTTTCATCGATATTTCCATGGCAAATTAGATACCTACTTTATAATATATTATATATTTTTGTCTATTAGGTAATTAATGTACAAACTTAATGTTAAAATAAAAAAAGTCTTCTTACGCCCGAATACTGGAACGGCACTCAAATGTATCAATCAGCTGAAGGGCATTTAAATGTAAGCGCCTCCCATATCGCTAACAATAATAATAGTTTAACAGTGCTCATCACAACAAGAAAAAATATCCGATTATTCCCGATTCCCGAACCGAACCCCGCGCCGGCGCGGCGCTCGGTTAAGCTCGGAAGCATTCGGAAGTCATGCGGCAGAGCTTGCTTAGTATATTTCGAATTCGATATTCATGTCTGTGTGCGTTTGCAATCTGTGTGCCGATAACGCCGATCTCAACGCACACATAGGAGTGATAGGCCTGGGTTTGGTTACGGAGTACTATTATAATGTGGTTTGGTAATACTAATATAATATATTCTGTGGCCTGGGGTCTGCGAGACGTCCAGTGCCTACGTCCGCTTGGCGCGCCGTTACCGATTAATGTTTTAAATAGTTTTGCAAATTAGTTGTTGCTATTTTATAAATTTAGGCGTTCTAAGTGTATTAATTTTTTACATTTAATAATAATAATAATAATTAACGTCATCTAAAACGTAGGAAAATTAAAGTAAAATTATATCTGTGAATGGCAAGTAATGCAGTGCATTTTTGCCTTCAAGGAGTGCACGCCCCTGACAATTATAATATACTAGCTGTTGCCCGCGAATCCGTCCGCGTGCACTTCAGCTTATAGCGCGCGGTAGTGCCCGTCATAAAGTAACTTAAATTATAATATTATTATATTATATGGTAAGTAGTTCTCGTTGCTACATTACTGCAAATTGCATTTGCACGACAGACTAGAGGTGCTTCCGGGGGACGCTTACTTCAAACTTCAATGTTTACAGACAGACAGAAAACATTTCTTACATATTTTAAACTAGCTGTCCCGGCAAATGTTGTTTTCCCATTTAAAGTATTTCTACTTCATCAGTTGACATAAAATATTACCCCCTCTTTTGTCCCCTAAGAGGTGTGGGGGGAAAAATTTTATCAACAGATGTTAAGTTAGAAAACACAGTTAATAATATTATGAAGTAAGTCCAAAAAAAAAGTTTGAAACAAAATCTGACCCCCTCTTTAGTCCCCTTAGAAGAGTGGGAGGGGGGGATTTTCTTTATAATTCGCATTTATAATAATTAGTATAGATAGATATAATATTATTTAAAAGGAGGTACGGGATGATTCTTTGGATGATGGAAAAATTACCACATAAATGATTACGTTTTTATGAAATTAAGGGGCAATTAACTAGGATGTGCACTCGCAATATTAAAAAAGTTGCAAGTGCTTTGCCAGCCTTTAAGAGGGGATCTGTTATATAAAATTAGGAGACAAATGAGCAAACAGGTCACCTGATGGAAAGTAAGTTCTACCGTCGTCTATAGACACTAACATCAGAAGTGTTGCAAGTGCGTTTTCGGTCTTTTTATGAAGGAATAGGCTAAGGGAATCAGCAGAAGAGAACAGGGATAGGGAATAAGGCTTAAGGTGCAGTTGGGCCTCCGCTTAACTCACTCACTAAGCGAAACACAGGGCAAGCGCTGTTTCACGCCGGTTTTCTGTGAGAGCGCTGTTTCACGCCGGTTTTCTGTGAGTCTATGGTCTTTCATGTCTAATACGTATTTTTTTGGCACAAGAATAATTATTTTATACTCTATTTTTAATTCTGTATCTAGCACAAGAAACGGGGGTATCTCATACTAACATCCCCTCTCTATATCAAGGGGATGGGATAGGTTAGGTTGGGTTTGATAATTTTTTTGTTGTTTCTGTACTAATAGTATGTCACATACCAAATTTCAGCTTTCTATGACTTCAGGAAGTACCCTAACAATTTTGATGATCGGTGAGTCAGGCCATTATTGTGGGGTTTTTGGACCCCTATAAAATCTAAAGTATAATAGTAACAATATTCAAACTTTGCGCATTTAATTACTATACTCATGTCATAATATCTTGAAAATTTCAACTATCTGGCATTATCCAAACCAAAGTTACGAGGGTGCAAAAATACGACGAAACGTTTCGAGAAAAGGTAGGTAGTGCCCGTGCGCACTTCGCTTGGCTCATCTTGGCGGGGGCACTCCCGTGCCCCCAGATAAATATTAAGAAATTTCATTGAAGAGAAAAAAAAAATCGACTTGAATATCTCTAAAGCAGATAACAAACAAAAAAAAAATGCAAAAAAAAACTATCAAGTTAAAATTTTTGGGACTTTTTTTTTATTAACAAAATTCGCTAATCTTTGACCTTGTCATCATCCCTATTGTGCTATTGATTGATTGTTGGACTTTCCACAATCCGTTCGGCCAATCTGACGAGCCATTACAAGAGTTATTTAGCATATCAATAACTGGAAACGTATCTTTTTACCTGGCCATTACCCCTTTGTGTGCCTGTAGCTATCACATTATGATGTTCAATTGCTAGCTCTCTACTCTAAATAAGATACGGATTGGACCAGAACTAAAACAAGTTACTAAAACCAAACTAAAAACCTATTTTATTTCAATAAACAATGTTTAAGAATGGGTTGCACCAGCTTACTTTGACTATAACTTTAACTTTAACCAAAACAAAAAGTCAAATGACCTGTCAAATCCCTAGTAAAAGTCCATTATGGACGCCATATTATTTGACGATAACCATAACTTTATCTACGCTTCTGGTGCAATCCACCCTAAGTTCCTGATTATTATCGTTGTTCGTTATTAACGTACATGAAGTATTTTTGTAGTACCAACTAACAGATACAAGAAAGTTCCTCTATCAGCTATGATTGTTGATGGGGTTTCAAATAAAGTTACAGTTTCTCTTTTAATAGGCACTAATTCATCTGCTTTAAGACTTTTGAGAGGTTTCAATAGGCAAAATGGTAAAGCCATGAATTAAAAGTAATATTATGTATTTGTACCTTTCGCTTGTTTGCAAAAAGGACCAGTGGATAGTGTGAAAGAGTATTGGAGTTTTATCAACGGGCATTGTCCCAAAAAAAATCATATGTACTTTTCTATTTTTTTTTTGTTGAAATAGGGTATCTTAAGAACATAAATTGAATATTTTTGAAATTCATTGGCTAGATTCTTTTAAATAAATTTTTAAAGTTTTCTGATCTATGACGTCATCATCGGCGGCCGCCAGCATTGTCAAATATCAACAAAGTACCAAATGTCATAAGAACCTCCAAACCCTACGTCTCCTCCTTGTGTTTATTTATTTTATTTGTTTAGTAAAATTTCCTTTCAATCGTATTTATAATGGCTGTCAAATTCGATCTCTTATTTATGTGAAAGCTGCTTCGAGAAACTTACCAAAAGTTTAAAACGTAACGTTGGTCGAGCTTATTGCCAATTTAACGCTATGCCTTCCAGTGATGACGTCAGTGAAGGTCAAACCAAGGTTATACATATTTGTTATAAGTAACTAATGGGTATTTTTTTTTTATTTTATTTACAGAATAACGATCACTGACCTTATTCCTCGAATGTTTTTGTAATGGGCACAATAAAAAAAAAAAAAGAATCCCAATTGGGTGTAATATATTATATATAATAGTTAATGTTGACAAAAGCTGACATTCGGGGAAACCAGAAATGTTCACGAAATTTATTAATTACTTTATTGTACCCTACATGACAGTTTCCGTCATAAAATAATTTTTGCAGGTTGTATCTAGACCCCTTTAGTACATAATATAATTTGGCTCATTAGGTTGTACTTCATAAATAATAAACTTCGTAAATATGTAGTACTGATATTCATCATTTACATGGGCTTTGACTCAAGAAATATGTTAGCGCCTTAGCGGATGTCAATGGCCAAGCTACATGATATTATATTTTAATTGTATTTAAATCGGTATATTATGTTAGTCACTTTATATAATTTTGATTAGTGATAATTATATTTTAAATAGTAATAAGTAAGGTACTTGATTTGACAAATAGATTACTTACTTCCGTTATAACTTCCTGTTCTCATATTTCAGTAAATAATAATTATCTTAGTACATTAATTAATATTTAGAATTATGTACTTAACTTATTCTTAGCCATTCTCAATTTCTAATGTATTTTATATGAT
This sequence comes from Plebejus argus, assembly GCA_905404155.3. NCBI lineage: Eukaryota > Metazoa > Arthropoda > Insecta > Lepidoptera > Lycaenidae > Plebejus > Plebejus argus. The sequence goes on along the minus strand of FR989945.1, from coordinate 13,292,318 downwards.
TTTACTATATTCGAATTGTCAACGGAAGTTCGTTCCATTTTGTGTAAAATGGTATAAAAGCCAGCCATATTGCATTGATTGATACATTCTGTAATTAACTTTGAAACGTGTAAGGTGAAACTCTGCTCGAATAAATACCGCTCAATGTATAATTCAATACTTTTCCTATACTCTCTAATAAATATTAAATTTAGAGTTTCATGACCATTTTGTTGGGCAATTTCTAACCAAGACTCAGGTTTTTCTATAAGATTTGTCGAATATGACAGTTCAAGGGAATCGTGCGGTGATGTTTATAAATTAACGGTATAAGAAACTTTTACTGGATTACGGCTAAGAAAATCAAGATATTGTCTAAAGTATTGACCCTTTTTACAAATAATTTGAAAATCAAAATCTTGCAAAATCGTCCACCATCTCGCTACACCGGGGCTAAGCTCTTTTACTTATTGTGGCCTTGATAGAATTAGGTTTAAAGATATTTATTCTCATTAAGACTTACAAGTCACATGAGAAACAGAAAATTACATAAAACGTTTAATAATCATAGAATTACAATGCTTAAAATATATACATACTCTGGAATGTTTTTAAAGCATAGTTTCTAATTCATAAGAGCAGCTGTCGTAGTGCACCATTACTGTTGATGTACCACCACAAACTAATCCTATTAAATGATGTTCTGTAAGATAAATTTTTGTATTTCGGAGCAAACGTAATTTTTCACTACTATATTCGCAGTAACAATCTGCAGAATAAAGTATATAAAACCGCTCTACTAATTTTCCCAGACGGGAAAAGAATCTATAATGTCGGTAGGAAATTTCTCCCAAGACCTGCCTTCCGTAGGTTCCCAGGACTCGAACCACGTCGGAGCAGATCCTTTCAGGGCCTTACCGGCTTTAGCTGCTGTCTTGATGCTGCTCCAGTTGAAATCCATCCGAAGACTCGATGCTGTCACACCAACTCTTTGCACCACTGTCACTTGTTTTAATATTATCATCTTTCTGCTATGTGGCAGTCACGACATCGCGGAATGCTTTGAGGAGATTAGCAACAGTTTCAGCATCCATCCTGAAACAGAAAATAAATATTAGCTATAGAAAACTTCATACAATGTATTAAAAAAAATAAAGCTATAAAACAAAAAAAATGGTCTAAAATAACTTTGATCATGTCCCACTTCTGATATTAGATATTAAAAAAATATATAATATTATAAAAAAGTTAAATGTCTTTTTTTTAATAAATAATTGTAAAATAAAACAAATTAATTTCGAAATCCACTATTTATTTCATTAGGAGTTTTATAATTTACCCAAATTATTATTTTATTACATTTTAAATCATTTTAAGCTCTTTACACAAATAAACAATCAAACATTTAAAATAAATCATTTACATATTTACTTATTTACAATATAAACTTAAATCATAGCAACAAGTATCTAAATTCATAGAAAATATCAGTAAAGTATAATACTTAGCTTAACATTTCTCTGGTTGCTCCTGTCTCTCGACACAAACTGAACTTTTTTACTACTGACTCTCGTTTTTATACCATCCAAACGGATATTAACATTTGACAGTCTTAATATTAAATAATTTCAGAATCAATAAAATATTTCCGGTATACTACCGGAAATATTTTATTCCGGAAGTATTTTTAACAATACTTATAAAAACTAGTAAGTAAATATATATAAAAATATTTTATATAATAATCTAATTTTATGTATTTTATGTATATTAAATAAATTACTAAAATAATAATTAACTTTAATAAAACATTAATCAGGCTAGGGTAAATATTTTATACCGGAAGTATTTTAAAACAATTTGTAAAACCTGGTAGGAAAATGAAACAGCCTAGTGAAATAATGTCACTTAGATTAAACATTAATAATTAGACTAATTAAAATTATTATTCTTTCCATAATATTTTACATTTAAATTTCTAACTCTTAATAAATCATTTCCGCTAACGTTTTAAAATATGGCTCTGGTACATATATATTTATTATATCATTATTATTATTATTTAACACGCGCGGGAAGGGTAGTTGTATGGTGTTTCTTTGGTAGCGCACGCCTCTGCACCGGCCGCATAGTATGCCTACTTGCCTAGCCGCGTAATTTACTTAGTACTTATCCATGATTCATATTTTATTTTTGGGAAATTCGGAAAAAAATTAAGAACCTAATTTTATTACATAATTATAATGAGAATCGAGTACAGAGTACTCTCTATAAGTATCGGTATTGTCTCACGAGTCATGTTGTATAATAAATATTATATAATATATAGATATAATAAATATAATGTAAACGTAACAGAAATTATTGAGTAGATTTACCCAATGATTTCTGTTACGTTTACATAATATTTATTCCCAAAAAAATAAAGTTGAGATTAATTATTGTGATGAAGAAAGATTTAATATGATTAAAAACAAAATATAAGTAGTAAATCATTGGTTAAAATATGAGCTAGCTAGCCTACCGAGTTAAATCATAATATTTCAGTGTTGGTTTGTCCAAAGATTTTAAAACATTTTAAAACATTTTAAAATGTTTACTTTCGCTGAAGTCTCAATAGGTGCTAAATAGTATTGTATTTTGTTAATTTACGATGACACTCTACTCCTGGATTCCCGGGCTTGTCTTCCGCGTGCGCACCCTACTTAGCTTCCTTTGCCGCGATAAATGTTGCTAAGAATTTGTGCGCTTTTATCTTCAAACAGGGAAGAACACTTGCCGAGTTTTTAATTCTTCTCCCGCGTTGTTTCCGCGCACGGTTCTATTTCGTGTCTGATAAGGTTTAATTTTGACTGCGTCGCGTTTAGTACAATAAAACAGCCCGAGATTGATTTTTCCAAGTTGGTGCCGGAATCCCGACGTGCCGTGCCGTGCGACATGACGGCGGGACACTTATCACGCTAATTACCCTACTAATTACGCTAGTGACCCTGCAGCGTGACTTCTCTCAAGTAAACACGCCAGTTCTTTTGTAACAAAACTTAACCAATTAAAAGCGCATTTTTTATTTTGCACCCGGCCGGGGTTGTTGTTGTCGAATTCTTTTCGTTTGAGTTCGCGACTTAGCGGGAGGTTTATATTTAAGTTATTTTTGTAGCCTTTACGAATGTTTCTCGAATACACGTTAGGTATTTGAGAAACATTTTTCGCTTTAAAATGTTAAAATCAAAAAGGTTTACTTCTTATGTTAAAATTAAACGGCCTGTATGCTATTAAAATCCAAGGTTAAATACTATTTTTCTCCATTTTCATCAGGTAGAAAGTAAGAACTTATTGAATTATTATGATATTTAGGGCCTGTTTTACCACTTTCAGATAAGTGAAGAATAGGCTATTCACCAGTTAACTTGACAGATCAATGGAGAATCTGTCAAAAAAGTCGTTAATAGCCTATTCGGCACTTTATCAGAAAGTGGTGAAACTGGCCCTAAGAATAATATTGAAAATTAAAAAGTTTTTTTTTAAATAAAACGAACTGAACTTTATGTTCACACAAACCAACGCGTAGTCAGCTCAGCTGCGTCGCATTATCACAATTCACGTGATAACTGCAGGTTAAAATGATCTACGGCGACAGATTACATTTGCGAGGCTCTTAATGTGATGAATGTTAACCTTAAATCCCCCGACACAATGTGAAATAACCCCTAGATACTGCTGCATACAATCAAATATTAATTATTTATTGCACTTTTATTTCAGAAAATATAGTTTAAGATAATTGGTTTGAAAGCTTAGTGGTTTTTAAAGTAAGTACACTTGTAACTATTGTCATGAACATAATATAATTTTTTTTGAATTTCGCAAAATTACTTAGTAAGTAATTTTTGATTTATTGAAAATCTTAGTTAGTAATACAGATTTTCATATCTATATATATAAAATTGCAAGTCCTGACTGACTGACTGATTCATCATCGCCGAGCAAAAACTGTTAAAGTTACAGCCACGAAATTTAGTGAGCAGGGTTGTTTTATTAAGTAGATACCCACTAAGGAAGGAATTTTGGAAATTTTAACCCGAAGGGGGTGAAATAGGGGTTGAAAGTTTGTATGAAAGTCCGTCATTTCTTAAGTTAGAAACATGAAACTTTATTTTTGGGCCACTGATTAAAAATAAATGTATACGTTTTTAAGCGTTTTTGGAAATTCTACCCCCAAGGGGGAGAAATTGGGTTGAAAGTTTGAATGAAAGTCCGTCATTTCTTGAGTTAGAAACATGAAACTTTATTATTGGGCTACTGATTTAAAATGAATAGACACGTATTTAAGCGTTTCTGGAAATTCTACCCCCAAGGGGTTGAAAGTTTGAATGAAAGTCCGTCATTTCTCAAGTTACAAACATAAAACTTTATTATTGGGTTACTAATTAAAATTGAATGGATATATTATTATATTTTAGCGTTTTTGGAAATTCCACCACCAGGGGGGTGAAATTGGGGTTGACATTTTGTATGAAACTTTGTCAATTTTAAACCGATCGGTCTGAGACTTTGCATGCATAAAGCTACGATGACGAAGGTATCTCCTAAGAAAGGATTTTAAAAACTTCCACCCCTAACGTGATAAAAATAGGGGATGAAATTTTGAATGGAGTTTTGTCAAAAATAATACTTGGGACGTGATCTAACTATGCTAACGCGGACGAAGTCGCGGGCAACAGCTAGTTTTAAATAAATTGTGTGTTTTTCTCCTTATAACAATTTCTTTATATTTTCCGTCTTTTTTTTATATTATTTTAGCGTATATCTAGTTAGGGGACATCGTTGGGCAATGCTGAATAGAGCTCCGGTCCCGGCAGGTCACACGCGCCACAAAAGAGTTGGCACAATCGTAGGCGGAGAGTACATTTCAATAATACCACCGCGCGACCGCTACAACCACCATCATTTAGCCCGCAAGCGAGACTAAAGGGCCTGTTTCACCACGCAGACACTAACCTCATACTCTATCTGTCAGGTAAGTGGTGGATAGCCTACCCGGCACTTATCAGGAAGTGGTGAAACAGGCCCTAAATATGGTTAAACAAGACATTGCAACGAGTTTATTATATTATGGCATGCTTGCGCTTGTGTGGCATGTATTGGCGTAAAAACTTTTCGAATTTTTGTATTTTCGAATGATTGAATGCCTGGTCTTACGCAGGCTGTATCAGCACCTTGTATTTTCCCTCACTATTGCCATTACATCGGCTGCTTCACTCTCGGTTTTAGCACAGATTACTAAATAGTTACTACGTAAGTTTTTGTCAGAAAGTTTCCCCATTGCACCGATAGTGTGGTGACCCCGGCGGTAGTGCATCGGCGACATTTAGATTCAATACCACTCCCTCACCACACCGACGACGAACATTTTAATTTCGCACTCGCGAAAATGGCGCACGGGACTCCCCGGGATTCCCCCGCCCCGGACCCCGGAATTTCCGCGCCCCGGACCCCGGGATTCCCCCGGGCTCAGCCGTAACTCTTTAAGGCCAGATATGAAATCGATTATAAAGTCCCCGATAAATATTTTACTGCTTCCCCTGATTTATTATCGCGCCGGGGCTCGCGAGGCTTATAGCTTCTTATCTCTGCGTCTCTTAACGCAGGACGATAACGTTAAGTAGCCGTAATAAAAGTATTTTTTATTTGTGACTTGAACTCTTATTTACTTAAGTACATTGTATTAATGGTTGTGGAGATTTTATACCTCTAGCATCTTCTGACTTGTGGTATTCGAGTAACGTTTTCATAGGAGTGTGGATTTAGTCTTGTAGATTCGAAGCTTACTCAAAATGAGACCAGCTTCAGTTCTGATTTCGGTTTACACGCCAAAATATTATTTTAGGATGAGAATATAGGTGCAAGTTGAAACCGAGCGGCGCTACAACTGCAGACGACCTGTCGCCGCGAAACTACTGGTTTCTATGTATTTCTATGAAACACCCTCTGCAGCTGGCGACACTTATTCATAGAAATACAATAATATAGAAGTAGACACGTCGTCTGCTGCCGGTTCATGTAGCCGGCTTCCAAAATCCAACTTGTACCTTAAGGGATGTTCAAATCGTTCTACTAGTATTGTAATAAACTATAAAGCATTCAGTACTCAGTAGACAAAAAGGCCGGCAATGCACCTGCAGCTCTTCTGATGTTGCGAGTGTCCATGGGCGACGGTAGTTGCTTACCATCAGGTGACCCGTTTGCTCGTTTGCCCCCTTATTTAATAAAAAAAGACAGCTAGCTCGTTTGTTTTGACACATGAGGATAAAGTCGTACAAGTGACAGAGAAGTAATAAAATTTGTGAAGTTGTGTGTACGAGTCCTTAATCTCGCATATTGCCTCGAACTACACGAATGCGTCTTTTGAGCCTTATCATTTGGTAATAGAGTTCAAAAGTGATTCGGACACTAGACACACAGAAGTTATAAGCCGCGATATTTCGACACCCCGAGCAAATAGTGAACCTTTATCTATGATGAATGGCGGACTAAAATTAAGCACTTGTAACACTCACTGTATAATATGCTGTAAAGATGAGACATGGCATAAATCTCATGTCGCTTTGAAAACATTACCGCGGCTGCTGTTTCACTTTAAGCTATTGCATAGCTTTTATCACGGTCTTTGAGCGCGGCGACTGAATTAAGAAATTCCGTAACGAAAAACACCTAACATTCGTCTAACGTCCTTTCACTTCGGCTCGGTGTTTGTGTACGTGTGATAGACGTATGCGAAATATAATTGCAAAACATAATATTGTATACGTCATGCCACAGTCGGAGGTTACACTTTCAATTTTTCATCAATCTGATCCATCAATCCTGTAAAGATTGACGAAAAATTTATCGTCTAACCCACGGATTGATGTAATGATCATTTTTTTAATATGTACTTTTTTATAACCATCAATATTCCGTCAGTCAGATTGATGGAAAATTGATCGTGTAACCTCCGTCGGTTCCTATGTTTTCAAGCCAATTGACGCTTTATTTCCGGTACCTTTACTTAACCCAAATGCTCCCAATTAATTTGGTGTTCGAACTGAGAAGTTTGCCTTAGACACAAACAAGCAAACAATTACATACTCCTCCTACATTACAACTCCCAACGGGCGCAGGGGGAGGGTCGGAGTAACGAGCGTCATTATTAATTTACTGTGTTAAGTTATACTGTGTATGATCGGCCGAGTTACATCATTATTATTGTGTTACACGAGTGCCCTACCTGACTGTAACCGGTTTAGGCTCAGGGTCCACAGCCCACAAGAGACCACAGTCTTCGCGGCTGACGATTGTTATTCAAGCAGGGTAATTGCAACTTGCAACCTGAAATTTCTATAGAGTCACGGAAAATAAACATAAAAATTATTTCTAGAGTCTCTTCTTCTCTACTTTTATTTCTAGCGTATCTACTTTGGACTTATTTTGCCTCGAAGTTTTTGTTAGAGAGTGACCCTCATGTGTATTATAATTCTAAAGAACTGATATATTTTGTTTTCACAATAATTTGAACATTAATTTATTTTCCTTCATCATTCTGCATTCAGTTACGTAAGAAAGTCGAGCAAAGGCCAATAATTTTAAAACTAATAACTGTATTTTAAAAAGATAAAACCGACTTCAAAATTGTACGTAATTGAGAGTTAAAACTTCCTATCTCCAAAACTACTGAACCGATTTTGATGAAATTTGCACTATTCCCTAAGTTGAACAATACCTAGTACAATAAAAAAAGAATTACTCAAATCGGACTTGTAGTCCCGGAGATATTCGTGAACAAACATAAAAACATACATACATACATACATACACTTTTGAAATTTGGCACATTTGTTCAGAAGCTGTTATAGATTAACATATGCAAAAACTGGGCAGTTCTGGAAATATTACATACATACGCGTCGAATTGATAACCTCCTTTTTTTGAAGTCGGTTAAAAAAGGTCTGATATTTACCGTAACCTTTAGTGACATTTGGCTGGATAATGCTCCGTGTAACTATTGTAGATTTACAAACATATTCACCGAAATAGCCAAACTAAATATTATGAATCCTATATTATATTTTCCTCGGTTTCCGGGAACATAACATATTATGTACATTATCATTATTCTCGTATTTATGACCAATATTCTATATTTCTAATTCGAATCTCGGTTGAGACTTGAGAGGCAAATAATATTATTAAGTATAAGCTGGCCGTGCTCCGGAACTTTATTATTAACAACATAAGGACCAATTTCATAGAGGTAAAAACAACTCCGAATGGTTCTTTTGGTAGACAAAGCCGTGATAGCTGAACACTATAATTGTCACCGGTACATTGTTGGATCGAACTTACTTATAAATGCGAAAGTGTGTCTGTTTATCTGTCTGTCTGTTACCTCTTCACGCCCAAACCGTTCAACCGATTTTGTTGAAATTTGGTATTTAAATAAATTCCGTAGTTCCTTCAAACACATTTTTAAAAATATAACTAGCTTTAGAGTTTAGAATGTTTACATGTCTTAAGTAACTCTCGGTCAAGGGAGATATCTAAGAAACGCGTAATCTCTACAAACTCATGTCCAGAGATAAGCTCCAAATCTCTTTGGTGAGTTTGGTGAGAGGTGGTACAGGGGAGTGGGGAGTGGGGAGTGGCTCAACAAGCTTAATGAATGGCCTGTCTACTTGTAAAAGTTTGTGGTCACGATAGTAATATTATCATCTGCAGCCCACATAATATACTATAAAACTTATGCTATGTCAAACATACGCCTAATTTTAAATTTTTAGCTATAAGTACATAAAACATTTACCAACTTTTTCGTAGCTTAAACACTCCAAGTTAGTCTAAAGATGGTAAAAGTAAGTTCCCTGTAATGTGCAGTAATATAGCGACAAATCCCGCGCTATCGGTGATTATCGCGGCACATCGCGGCGGAGACCGGGACTGAATACATATTTAATGACCGCCATCACGGTCGACCCGCTATTACCTTTACAGACGGTTATCCAGTGATTACTTACGATTTACTTCGTTTGATACTAAAGTCTTGTTAAAATGGCTATGGAATAGAAACAACGTTATCTTGAACTGTTTAAAAGTGCTCCCTCACTTCCTGGTGAATACTCCCGTATTCGCGTGTAATGTAATGCTCAAAGTCGCATCTATAATGTTACAATACATTATACAGTATACACGCGAATGCTCCCTCACCGGAAGGATTTTTGTTGCTGCTGGTAATTAAAAACTGAATAAAATCAGATTGCACTCTCTAAGCAGCTGTGATCGTCAAACTCACGTTATAGATCAACTATAACGTGAGTTATAGTGATCTATATATCTATATATCTATAATAACGTGAATTTTATTAAACGGGCTTATTATTAACTTTCTTAGCTTGCAAATGTTACTACAGACAAATTAGCTATCAAATGTAGCTTACAATATTTTCTCTCCTCCTGGACTGGTGGCTCTATAACGTGCGCGACGTGGAAATATATTTTTTATTTGTCGTTTTCATTTCTCGCGCTCAGGTGAATAGGGTTCGGACATCCCGGGCGGTTCCCGCTCTGTTCCTGTTCCGCGGTGGTCCCTCATTTGGAACTATTCAGGGAGCACAGATTACCCGGGAACATTATGTCCGTACGCGCCGGGATGAGGCACAATTTAACTATAATTACTACATCCCCCAAGTTTCAGCTTTGTTCCGTGATCATCATCAGCTTAGTGGGCTTCTGTTGGCGATGAAAAGAAAGGATTTCAAAATATTTAAATATCCGCAGTCATTTATAAATCACAATAGGTCGTTTCACATTTTCATGCATCGGCATTTTAGGCTCGTATCTACACAAAAATCTGATCTGAAAACTGCGATCTGCAAATATTATTTGCGATTTTTTACAGTGTTAATTAGAGATTGGAATGTTTTTACCACCGCTATATTTTGTTGTACATCGCATCGCAGTTCTGGGTACGAACTACGAGCCCTTTAATGTAGCCTGTGCTATTTGGGAACCAAGATGGCGGCCGGGTTCCCACAAGTTCTCTCCTGAACCATGTCTCGTGCATATTACACTACACCGCGTACCAATTTAATCGTCTCACGTATGTTTCAGTTAATTATTTTCATCGTAATAGAATCAGAGGAGTGTCGTCGTGATCCGGCGGCGCTCAATTATTTATACATGTCGCCATTACATATTCTCTCGCGAGCGCGCCAATTTGACGACCCCCCCCCCCCCTCCTCCTTACCCCTCCGCGGATATTCAATCACACGCCCCATACTGTTGTGAATATTTTAACATGTTTATCTTGAGATAAAAGGAAATGTTTTCTTGAGATGTTCCCCTATAGGTTTTTCATTAATTCCTACGTTGCTCAGTCTGTTATGCTTATGAGTTATGAACGTTAATACATCATATTTTTTATACTAGCCTTCTCATGCTTATTGAAAATGTTTTAAGCGTCGCAATTTGTTGAATACAGGTCTACTGTTTCATCTCTTATGGAGTCTCACTTGAGTCAGTCTGATTTATAAAATGAAAATATATCATGTTAGTCCTCTAGTATTTATGAAAAATACTTGAAAAACATAATCCTCCTTCTACCCTGTCAGATAGTAACTAATAACAGACGCTGTTATCAGTTAATAACTACGATGATTAGCGAATCGCGTCACATCACGTGCGTGTGATCACAATATCAGTTATCAGAGGGAGCCGCCCCTCGCTCCTGCACTGTCACCATCATTAGCTGGTAATGATGTTACATTCATTGATGGTAGTGGAATTGTTTTTGTAACATCGGAATAATAGACCTTCTTAGAAATTGATTGTCTAAAGGTGCTCTCTCACCGGGATCATTCGTTGTAATGTAACGTTACAGAGTCGAGCATTACAATGCGCACCTTGTAATGATGCAGTGTATAATATCTTGATACAACTTGTAACATCAACTAGCTATGGAATGCTCAAAGTAGAATGTTACATTACACGCGAATGCTCGTCAGTCAGGGAGGTAGTATTGTAATGTAATGCTCAAAATCGAATCTTTAATGTTACATTATACGTGTAATGTAATGCTTAAAAATGAATCTATAATGTTACATTACAAGTGAACGCTCGTGGTGAGCAAGCACCTTAATACCTATCGTGAACGCGAAAGTTTATGTTGAATGTTGATATCCCTACCTGTTTCACGACAATAACATTCCCATTTGATCTACGGACAGAGCCGCAGTTAAATCTAGTGTTCTGTAGAACAAAGAAATGCCATAAAGGAATTACACTAGCGACACTTGGAGTGAAACATGCTAATTGTGGAGCGCTGCGCGCTGAGCGAGTAGCGACGGAAATGGCGCTGATGGAACTTCCACCGCACTATACAGCTGCAGACACACAACACAGAAGAATTGAACGCTAAACTTAAAATACTGCACAAAATGTATTATAATTTAAAATAGTTAAAAGAGAGTAGTATGTGTGTGGAGTTTTTATCATTTGTGACGAGATTGCCATCGATTTAGCTGAGTACATGATTTAGTATTTCCAATTATTTAATACGTCCTATTAGTTATTAAAAATCGGGATCTCGTTTCGTAATCGCTTATATAATATCAATTTGTCCATAATGTCCCACGTCGAGCGGCTTAATAAAGTTAAAAATTTAAAATGTAACTGACCAATATCGTTTAATTGAGCGAGTGTTGTGTGTGTCAACTGTCAGGTGTGTGTGTGTCAACTGTCAGCTGTGTGTATGTGTGTCATGTTAATTCTCCGTAACTTCGTTACTCCGGCGTGTGTTTGTGTTTGTTTTCAATATCCACAACATTTACAGTTCACGATTTTTGCCTTTTCCCTTTATATTTCGAACATTATATTGTGTTCCCTGAATTTTTGTGCGGGAAAATTGTTATTTATTCTATGTAATCAAGATTATAAGTGGATAAAATATATGTTTGTCATGTATTTTTATGAGTAGTTCGTTTTGATTATAAAATATCATTCATGTAAGTCATTATCATAATGGTTATGATTTTTTAAATCTTGGTCTGCGAATTCAAATTCAACTTCTTAGAAAAATGCAGTTATGAATAATGGAATCTACGTAATGTAGTCTCCATAGATATTTTCATTAAGGTATGTCAACTTAATATCTTGAATAATAAGTTATCAAAACAAAACAATAACTTTTAAGAGCTACCACTTGCACTTGAGCCGTTTTTCCATACAAACGTTGTCCCCTGTTTCCTCCCTGGTGCCGGTAGAGTTATTTTTTTTAATATCTATGGTGTATGGCCACTATGAGCATGTCTGTATGTTTTTTTTTTATAATTTTACTATTAAAAAAGATAACAACGTTCAAAAAACCCAAAAAAATGGCCAGATTTTCCTCTGCGTTTAAACACCCAGAAATCAAAACTGGCTAGAATATACAAAAAAAATGAAACATAGGAACACAGCTCAAGCCTTGCTTTAATTCTCATTGAAAAGAGTACTTAAATCGGTTAAGTTTTGGAGAAGAAATCAGCGGACAACGAATCGATGATTTTCTGTTCTTTTATCGAACTTTTGTCGTGTTGTCTCTATCGCGCTCTACGGTGGAAGACTTGAGATTGGTGAGACAGCAATACATTTTAAAAATACCTATTTTCAATTTCTCTAGCCCTCGGTGTATTCTCTTAACTCACAGTTTAAATATTTCCAGACGGTATTCCGGATAATCCCGGTGCAAAAATGTCGCCCGCATCAGTCCCCCGGGCGGTATCGGTAAATATTGTGTCGCTCGGTCCGCCGCCCGCGGCGAGTGACCACGCGGTGATGCTCGCACGAATATGACAATATGATACGTCTTAGTATAATATGGAGTGTAGACAATAGAGTATGTTGTTGCTTGAAGCAGTTTAAGGCATGATAATAAATAGGGGAGCGATGTCTTATTTTTTTTAACTTAGCTTTTAGGACGAGTTTTAAAGGGCGAATTGATAGAAACCTTCTTTTTTGTATAAATAACTAAATGAAACTTACAGACGCCGGCTAAGCACACTCGGGTAAGCGTGGAGCACCTTAATGCATGCAAGTTTCGACGGCCTCTGCAGACGTCTCAGTGTATTTCTAGGAGTGTCCCCCTCCCCCCTCCTACATCAGGGTTGTCGCCTGTCCAGCATGAGGCAATTTGGCTGCGTGTTCAACGAAATTAAGCGGTCAAACTTTGAATTTCAGTAACTTTTTTGCGCAAATTTTGGCTCAGGTCGTCTTACCTCGCTGGGATTTTTTCCAAATTTCCTTAACTACCTTTTTTTTTTTTTTTTTTTTTTTTTTTTTCCTTAACTACCTGGCGCGCTATTTATTTTTTGGCAGCCCTGGCGCCGCGCTGCAGCCTGCAGGCCGACGTGACTCTATTTCGGACTTTCGGGACGAGTTAACTTTCCGAATGCGACTGCGAGTGGACAATTCTGATTTAAACTTGGCCTAACTTATACGCCGTTCGGATATCTTTTACCTCCGAGTGTCTACTTTGGTCCTTATGTATTTATAATAAAGAGCCCGTTAGAGGAAATGACTCTGAACTTAATGTAACAAGGATAATAAATTGGATTTAGTCTGCTCCAGCAATACAGACAACGTTAAGGTGACGCCGCGTTAAAGTAAAAAACAATGTTGGTTATGATTTAGATTGCTTGTCCTCTCTTAGAAAACAAGAAATTGAACAGCGAGAAATGGAATTAAGGGCGTAAGCGACAAAATGGTTTTTTGTCACTTAGTTTAAAAACCATAAATATATTTCATAATTTAAGCTAGCGGGCAAATTAAAGTGTATGCTTGAACCAATCTATGTACAAATTTTAGAAGCTTAAATCACTCTCATCTGTTGGCAAAATTAGAATACCTTTTTACTGAGGTCTTTTTGATTGATTATTCTGTGTTATAAAAGTTGACCAATCGTCTTATGCTATGGGTAATTCAAATACAGAGATATGATGAATACTGACAATGAACTTAAATGTTATTAGCTATATGTAGAAAAATAGAATAAAATTTATACATTACATATTATTATGAAGTAACATTATAATTTAGACAACTACACAATGAAATATTAGTAATAATTGCAATGAAATAATATATTATTATATAATGTACTTTGACAATTATTATAAAATGTAATATTAATAATAACTATATAAACTATAATATTTGACATAGGTAATGAAATATTTTTTACCAGTAATCAGTAATATAATATAATGTAATGAACCTTGACAATAATAATAATTTGCATGCCTCAGATAGGTTAGAATAAGTTGTACCTATTGTATTATAACTTAAATCTGTAACACCTTTTTATCTACTTATTCTGCAAATAAATGATTTGATTTGATTTGATTTGATTTAATTTCTTAGCTTTAGTCATTGCTGAGAAAAATCGATATCGCCACAGCCAAATTATCAAAACGTCGCCTTAATCGCTGACGTCGCAAATATTTTAATAACAATAGACATTCCTTTGTCGACGGCGATTATTCCAGGTATCGGTACAATTACGCTTATCGGCATTCAGTCCTTTTCCTCATTTTTCCTTCTCAAGAATACCCAAATCCAAAATACTAAAAACTTAGTTCTGCCATTAGTACGATAGACCTGAAAGTTTGATATCAATAATTATTAGAACAACCTTGATTTTTCATGCTATTGTAACTAAGCAGTACTGAGTTTTCCTTGCAGCGGCTTTTCACAAAATACGTAGGAGTTAGAAAATAAATTATTCAAGATAACTATATTCAGTCATTATCTCTAAAATATAATGTAGGCCCCTTCGTTTGTCAAGACGTCTTATTTAATTATCGTCAGTTCTCTAAGCGTGGCATACATTCGTAATCAAAAGAGTTCGTGTCTCACAATTAGAGCCGCGCTTATTAGACTTATCACCAGCGTGTCACATTCGCGAAGACGTGCCGATCCAGCTGATTAAGAGGAGGGGGAGTCCACAGGGGGAGGGGGAGGCTGCTAAATAATTCCCTGTGTGGCATTAGGCCGCGGCTCCGTGTAATTACTGGCGAACGCCGGGCGGCGATCGCCGGGCGAGGCTCCAGGGGACTTATCCTCATCACTCGGATGTTGATTAGAGCGCATGCTATCTTATTCCCGCGTACACATACTGTTTCATGTACGAGCGTGATAGTCCACGATAGAAGTTCGAGGCACGGGAATAGCGCCCCAGGCCGGATTACTCTAATGCGAGGAGTCTCAACAGATTTTCTTACGGCCACTTACGTGAACTCGATTAAATGTTACTAGTTGTTAGACCATTGTGCCGGCTTACAAGAATCTCGAGGTAGTTTTCCCGCACTTTAACTAGATCGTTTAAGTTAAATATAATGCCTCACAAACACTAGTAATGTTGACTGTTAGGTTAAAGTTTTTCTCGGGTAAAAAGCTAGCGCTTATGAGGCGTGAAACAAAACACATAATAATTAAATACAGTTAATGGTAAGGAAACAATATTATATTATTGTATCTCATAACATTTTCAAAAGAAAGCGGTCGTTTCAGCAGGTCAACGTCGCTTACAAATCTTAAAAAATAAACGGTACAACTTGAAGCGGCGGCAAAAACCTCAGGAGCTCTCGAGTGTCAAACGTCACGAATGTCGCATTTGGCGCGCGAGCAGGGCCCTCGTCACGGCGGCGTGACGCGTGACGTACCGTGACACGGCCTGTCTACAGGACGACGTGACGCGCGGGACAAACGAACTGTGTCACGCTCCTGCCGGATTAGCCGCCCCGCTGACGTTTGAACACGCCACTGACGAAACGAAAACACCGTTGACCTCGTTCTTTTGAACAAAACAAGTGGCGGATCACGCGGTTTCAGGATCTAGTTCCTGTACGAGTGTTTTTTGTTCAAATCGGAGTTAGCAGTAACAAGTGACAGCCTCATTCGTAACTATACACAATTACTATAAGAGTGCCTAAACAGAATTTTAATTCAACAAAGCTACGAATAACGTATTTAGTTGTCTGTGGCTGCTACCAGTGTCTAAATAAGCTCGGAAAAGCCTAACGGTCGCACTCAAAGTCAAGAGAGATTAAGACGGGATCATTTGACTTTAATTTCATTAAGATTTTTACTTAACAGTTTTTGACAAACTTTTTATTCAATTAAGGTCTAATAAATACACTAGGCCGAAAATACGCGGCCGAAGTTCGGCATGATTACGCCTGCAATGTATTTTAAATGACTGATGACACACCACGCCGAAATTACGTCGCGTAATATTGTATGCGTAGCGCATTGCCGCGTATTTTCGGCCTAGTGTATTTAGACACTAATTAAAAGTTAAATGTAATCATAATACACGTGAGTGCCGTCGTAGCGTATTCGATAACATCAGGTTTGTCATTTAGACACCACGCAAGTCCATATTGGCTACGGCGTAATATTTCAAACAAGGAATTAGATTCTAATTTTCAACTTCAACATCGAACTTGTTGAAGCGGGTCAAACAAATCTAGCGCAGTGCGCCATTAAATATGTATGATCAATTTTCACAAATTATACTGCGAAGTTGTAAGAGGTCGCTGCATCGGCGCCCGGCGGCTGCCGACCACTCGCCACTCTCGGTTAATTAATTACTACCACTAGTTACTAGTTGGTACCAACTTCAGTTGTTTCTAGCGTAGTTCACTTGATTTTGTAGTATAGTTTTATGTAGAAGCTGCGCATAAGTTTAAGGTCGATTGGTAAAATAAAAGGGGAAGGACTGCAGTGCTATAATTATTATTGGTCTCCTTATTGAAGGACATTATGACGGGCGTATCGTGGTGGGACGCACTTTTTACACTTCTTGTGAACGAGCTTACATTCATTAAAAACGTATGGAAATTCAACCCGGCTGCTCCCCGTCCATTGACTCATGTGAACTGAAATCATTAAAGTCCATTAACTTTAAAACAAAAGCAATTCATCATTAATTTCCGACCATTTTGAAGGCAAATAATATTGAAAATACATTTAAAAGCCGATAAAACAGTAATGAGTATAAAATGCAGCGCAAGACATCCATCAGCCGGACGCAACGCAATTACCGCTGGCACTGTCACAAGATGGCCGACAGCACCGGGAAAATCATTTAAAATATACAGATCCGGGTTACATCATTATCGCAGAATATTCATATCAAAGTGCTGGCGCGTGATCAATTTGTTTAAACTCGGTCTGTGTCAGTTACAGCTCTGTTTCCGTTATCATTTGTACCTGAAATGCGTCTCAGCTCTCAGTGTTAATTGATCTTGATATAAGTTATACTTACGTAATTATTACTTAGTTTTTGCTTATTAAGAATGTTTAAATCTTCTAAAAAGTCAACTAAAGTGCTCCAAGGCTTTAAATGAATATGTCAATGGGCGCTGCTGGTAACTGTCAAACATGACATTTTTGTTTGAAAACAGCGTTATTTCCTTTTCTCGCCAAGTTCATTTAAAGCCTTGTCGAGCTGTACTATTTTGTTACGAACAACACAAATAAATCAAGATAGAACGGCGACGCGCGTGTGTTTATAAAATTATAATTGTTCATGTCAATTTTTGCTTTGCTTGTAGTTAGAACAAATAACTTACCCGTGGAAAGAAATACCTCCTTTTAACCGATTCACTTTCGTACTTCTGTTTTTACAATTAGACACTGCACAAGTAATCAAGTCGAGACGTGCGCGCTGACTGAATGAACGTTCAACGAATCTTGCACACTTGTGCAAGATTGAGACACGGGTACCCCACCCGCTTAGCCGTTCTATCTTGATTTATTTCTGTGTTACAAACAGATATGTTTAATGCAAGTAGTTCGTAATACAAGCAAATATTATGTACGGCTTCCTACGAATTCGATTGAACAAATCATAACATTTCCAAAGGAATGTCTCTAGCTATAGCTTTGGCATTTCCGTAGCAAAGCACTCCCGCGGCAGTGTCAACTGAATCAGTTATTGCACATCTCTCAGGGGCGGAGCCGGTCCGGCCTCACTTGGGCACATTTTCATCACTCTTTCGAGGCCGTGCATTAAGCCGCCTTTGACATGCAAATGGCGTCCTACGTGCCGCCTGTCTGCTCATCCTGTACGTCGCACCTCCGCACCTCGACATGAATTATTGCAAAGGATTCAAACTGACATTAATTAGGCGACGTAACGAGAGTGCAAGCGCAGCGTCGGTGTTCGTAATAGCAGACGAAATTCTTTTAATTATGGGAGTAATGTTATGAATTATGTAAACGTCGCAGGTTAATTGATTAGAGTTTGAGCCTTCAATATACTATTAAGTATGTAGACGATAAACATGTTATGTAGAGTGCAGTTTACACGGTAAAATCCTTCTTCTTGTTATAAAATGATGGATAACTAATAACCATGATGGTCGCTATGATCGACGGTGTTTATTGGTAATCATAGGCGAATTTAGTCCATTATGAGCCAACGGGGATAAAGTTTACTATTTAACTGTACAACATAGTACGCTATAAGTGGCAATGTAATCCTACTACTTTCAATTCAACGGTGATAGTCCCATTCAATGAGGTTTTAGTGTATTTTTATAGACAGAAAGAGGCATTACACCGCGCGAAATGTAGGTGAAACACGTTAGAGTTGAATAGGACAAAAAGGCCGAGGCAATAAAATAAAAATAAAAGTCCATTAGCGTGACAAAACGGGAACATTTACTATACGCACAATGAGCCCCGGACTCGCCGGGAATTCCGCCCCTGGTTCCCGCCCCCGCCCTCGTCCCGCCCGCCCCCGGTTCCCGCCGTAAATAACACCATACTCGTTAGTCAAGTCATTATCATGAATCATTCCTAAGGAAAACTCCTCCGAGGTCAAACGCGCCAGTACTTGACATGAAATATTAAGCTTATTTAACTTTTTACGCACCTTTGAGGCTTTGGATATTTTGAGTTTATTATTTTGTCTTTAATTACACAAAAACAATAATAATATCATGTTAGTTTACCCTATGGTATATTTTGGTACTGCTATAAAACCATCAGTCTAATTTTAATAAGATAGTAAATTATTTTGAGGCGTTCATGATTTTGCAAAATAATATAAGTAAAAAGTTTGTATTTTGAGTCTGCAGAGCAAGAAATAATGCTTAAGATTCTTTCATAGTTTTTCCTGTAAACATCTCAATCAATACCGAAGCGGCTACACTTCAAATCTGCGATCATGTCTTCACGTTGAAGCGAACAACGTCAGGTCTATTAGGCCCGACATCGTTTCGCGTCATTAGCCCGACGATAGCGCATCACGTGACGGGTCGATCTGACCACTCACCCGTGACGTCAGAGTGACGGTTGATTGCCATTTTCAAATCACTGGCCTGTCAACAATATCGTTAATTTGATGTTGAACGTTTGAGTGATTTTACGATTGGCTGAAGTACTATCGTTGCTCCGTGCTCTGAAACATACGGTAACATAAATTATTGTTTGCAGAAGTATGTAAAATAGTTGTTTAGCAGTCAAAATACGCAGGTATTTTTAATGTGCCTAAAATACTAAGCTACGGTAGATAAATTATGCTTAGCAACCCACTTACAGATATTTGAATATAACTTGAATTTATGAAGGGTATGACTAGTCAATAAAATTTTCTTTGCTTTTATGTAAGTTACAAGTGTTTCTATAAACGAAGTCACGTGGCCCACCTATTGCGTAATAATTTCCAAAAATATATCCTATTTAAAGTAGTACAATAACCCTTTATCACGCAGCTCCCTGGAGCCGAGCCGGGAATTATGACCGTTTAACGCTGTCCCGGTAATGAGGTCCCCTCGCGAATGACCCCCACTCGTAATTATTACCCCTTACGATATGGCACCCATCCTTTACGATGACCCCCCACAAGCACCGCGATGATCCCATGAAAATCGCGATACGATATAATGAAGGTCCACGCGATGACCTCCCTGAATACTTGGTATGTAGACTTCGCTAGGTCCCCCGTCCTACAATGAGAAAATGAGGACCCCTCATTCGAGGTCCCGATATTAAATGAGGTCTTATATATAATATTTACCCAGCGCTTGTAATTCACCTTAAATTTTACACGGTCGTGGTCACAGTATCTCAACAGTACAAACTTAACCAAATGTACGCTATAAATTGGGACATAATTCTTGACTTTGTGTATGAAGCTGCGGTTTGTATCACAATGTTGTGTCAATTATTTAGATAACTCGGAATGAATATACAAGAGAGTTGCAACTTGAATATCTTTGCATTTTACGATTTATATTATGATTTTCATGTGAGATTTTCTTATTATTATTAAACGCCTCTGTGGTCCAGTGTTTTAGAGTTTGGCTCTTGACTCGAAGATCGTGTGTTCGATTCTCGCGTTAGAAACAAGTTATTTTCAAGTTTGGTTAGGACAATGCAGGCTAATCTCCTGAATGTCTGACTGAATGGGCATGTAAAAAGTTGATCCTGCGCCTGATCTTTCTAGTGTCGGTCGTTCGTCCCGTTGAGTTATGAGAGTAATGGAATAGAGAGTGCTTTTGCGTACTGTGGACACACTTCGGCACTGTCATTTATCCTTCATTCACCATTGACCCCACAAGGGGTTGAGAATCTCTGACCACGGAAGTACTGAATTTTATACTGATATTCGAAAGTTATTTTAAAATAACATTACCTTGGCAATGTAATCTAAATCCTATACATAATCGTAATTACAACTGAGGAATGTCGGTATTGCATCTTATGGCTTATGTACACCCTGTACATGGGTAACTCATCACACGATTGTATCACCTATGTCCAGGTGGTAAGACACACAGTCGCTTGTATGTATAGCGGTTTAGGTCAGGTAAGACGTTGCTTACATTACACATTACTGCTTGTGGAAGGGAATTCCGCCTTCACACTAGAGTGGACCTGAAATCCGTATTACACTACACATAATCTATTGTCACTCAAATATGCACACAAAGTTCTTAGTCAATAAAATTATAATGACAAAAAATAAATATCATAGACGTATTATTTATACTAATATTAAAAAGCTCAAAAATTAAAGGTCATGAAAATTTGTATATCTCACGGGAACCGTACATTTTTGCAAGTTAAACAGTTATATAGTCTATGTCCTTTTCTAGTGGAACTCAATCTACATACCAAATTTCAGCAAAATCGGTTTAATAATTTGGACATGAAGAGGTAGAGACAGAGAGTTTACTTTGATTTACACATATTTTATAATATTATGTAAATCAAAGTAAAAAAATACATTGAAGCATGCTGTATGAATATGAATGTTTTAAAGTACTGGCTTACGACTCGAGTAAATCTGTATTCAGGCCCAACAACTTATAATCCGGGATAAGTGACACTCCTGAGATAAACACACACAAATCCCGCGGGTACCGAACACAGGGTTAACACATCATAATATCATTAATAATGTCTGCCCCGTCGCCTCGCGAGTCACTACCTAAGATGAAAACGTTTTCAAGATTGAAACAAGTCTGTAGATAGAGAAGAATATTATTAATATTTATTTTACCTACACAGGTGTAACAAAACTAAGTGATAACTGATAAGATAACAGATAATAGATAACTGTGAAAGTGGCAGCGCTGAAAGAGTAACTTTTTTACTTTTGTATAGGAAAATTCTTGACACTGGGTTGCTTAACTATATCGCAAAAAATGCTCTTTCAGCGTAGCTACTTTCACAGTGAACTCTCTGTAATACACGTCCTAAAGTTTTACGGCTTAGTTTAGTTACACCTCGTATTTAAAACTTGTCTGTTACCTCTTCAGGCCCAAACCGCTAGACTGATTTTGCTGGGTATGGAGATACTTTGAGTCCCGGGAACGGACATAGGATACATTTTATCCCGGAAAATGTACGGTTCCTGCGAGCTTTATGTAGTTAATTATATGTATATAATCATAATTTTAAAATTGTAAAACTACTACTACAAGACGTTATGTGAGATCTTGTGAGACTGTGAACGGAAAGTTTGTCGGCAAGTTATTTAAAAAGACTTGATAGTTTCGGCGGAGTGTTACTTTTGTGGTTACTTTAAATCCTTTTTTGGAACTTCTATGAATATCATTACATGTATTTCGTACTAATAACATTATAGTTAGTACACAAAGTCTCGTCTAGATTAGTAAGTATTCACTAACATTATCAATACAAAATCTTGTAGGTGTTATAGAAACTTTAGTTTAATGTGGGCGTTGAAGCTAGATTCAAGCTAGTAAAAAAGTTAACAGAACTCTTGATCACTTCCTGGCTCAACACACAAGAATAAAAAAGTTAAAATACTTTAATCCGATATCTTTTAAGCACTTCCTGGTTCAAAAACAAGAATTTAAAAAGTAAAAATCTTTTAATCCGATGCCAATTTCATGGCAACTGGCAACGCAGTATTTAATGTGGCCATCTCATAACGCACCGCGTATCTGACGAGGGTCCGGTCCTCAGGAGAGCTCCACCGGCTGCCAAAAGCAATAACATTAACAATGCAATGGCAGCTCAAAAACCGAACCGCTCCGGGCTCTCTTGCGGGGTCTGGGGAGTTGACGGTGTAACGCAATGAGCTTGAACGAACGAATAAAAAAAAACCCACTTCTAAACATAATTATACCTCCTTCTTTTTAACCAACTTTAAAAAAGCGGCCAAGTGCGAGTTGGACTCGCCCATGAAGGGTTCCGCAGCAGCAATAAGGTTTATTTATATGAAATTAAAAGGTTTTTGATTTATTTTTATATTTCAGTCGATTTAATGAAATTTTGATTAAGGTTTTAGGTCTAACCAATTTTCGTTGGTAGTTTTTATAGTAATCTACATCATATATTTTTTTTAGAATTATCATGCCCCTACTTTAGAAATTAGAGGGGGGGGGGCACACATTTTACCACTTTGGAAGAGTCTCTCTCGCAAACTATTCAGGTTAGAAAAAAATGATATGAGAAACCTCAATATGATTTTTGGAGACCTAGCCATATTCATTTTTGCATCAAAATCTTAATGCGGTTCACAGACTACAATAAAATTAATATTTAAGGGGGGCTCCCATACAACAAGCATGATTTTTTTGGCCTTTTTGTCTCGTAATCCATAATTGCAACATGTAGACATTTGAAATTTTCAGAAAATCTGCAATTGTATATGTACTTTAATATTTAATAATAAAATCAAAATAGTCATCTACTTACCAGTTTCAATAGTATAGCTCTAATGGTTTCGGAGAAAAGTGGCTGTGACATACGTACGGACAGGCAGACAGACAGACATGACGAATCTATAAGGGTTCCTTTTTTGCCATTTTGGCTACGGAACCCTAAAAAGGTGGAGATTTTCTCAATTCAACTATATATAATATAAGTAAGTTTACTGAAACTTTTAGAGACGGTGAAAGATGGCGCTTACTCTTAAAATCCACGATGAAAATTAAAGGTACTTTTAGGCCCAGAGAAACCAATACACTATTTGACGCCGATGTTATAATAAAAATCCGGTCAAGTCGGTCTGTCAATTTTCTTCCAGTGGCGTATTCAGCAGAATCTAACGTTAATCTGTCGAGATGTCTCGTAAATCCCGGCCATCTGGCTCATTACCGTCCCGCGATTGAGTCCAGGGTGGGGTGTGGCAGGGGGATTACTGACCCCCCATACTTATTAGTTTACTCTGCAACTTATTGACTTTTATTGACATACTGTAAATAAACAGACCTCACCTGAATAATAATATAAATCTTGTTCTTCCAGAAAGAGAAGCCTGCATTAATTTGTAATTTAATTAGTTACTTGACACCCTGGATGGATCGACATCACGTCTGTAGCTTTATTTACATACAATTTTGTATGTTGGGGGTTCGGAAAGAAAAAATCTTTGCTAGCAAGATTGCTTGTCAAGGAGATCCTTGACTCTTGAGGTTTACGGCTCTTAGAATTTGCGTATTTTTGAGTTATTTCTCTGAATTCAGATCCAAAAACCAATCTTTAAACAATAATTGACATTTTAATATGAATATTACATCCATATTTGAAATTAAACATGGACGCACAATTATATCTATCTGCAGTAAGAAGAAAAGCGTATCGCAAAATTGCAACCAGTTCACATAATAGGCAGACATTTCCAAGTATCCGTTGTGCGAGCATAATGGTATCGAGGGGGGCATGTAAAGTGTGTGAGTGTATTCCGTAACCGAGCGCGGTCTTGTTGCAGCCCGAGTAATGACGGCCTCCACTTGTTGAGAGCGGCAAGAGAGCGGCCGCTCGCTTCGGTGGGTTGACGATTGAGTTGCATGGTTAAGTTTTAAATTTTAACTACGAACATGGTTGTACTATATTGTGTAATGTGAGGTAGTGTTACCGTACGATGAAATATTTCTTGTGCTTTTCATTCTTAGGTTAAAGTTTTCAAACTGTAGATTTCGGCTTATAACGAGTCTTGTAATACACAAAATTAACATAACCTCCGAATCGTAAACTAGCGTGTAGAAAAACTCGAGAAAACCCTCGATCGAGATGGTCAAAAAAACTCTCGATCTCTATGATCAAGATAGTTAAAAACTTGTCCAGAACTATTTTGTTCATTCGGCAGAATATACTTATAACTTCTGACTGAAGACTTATAACTTCTGGCTATCTGTTCTTTTGCGGCTTGGATCAAATTACAAAATTATCAGGTTGTGAGCGCTCATATTATTATCCTTATTGTTATGCACTATGCAGTCGTTGAAGTAATTTCTTATTTTTTTTATTATAATATTATAATATTCGAGGAACCCCTGTGCTAGATAGTTTGGAACTCCATGAGGAGCTTGATCGATGCATATTAAGAGAACTAAACCCCCTATTTAATCATGCAGAAAATATCTATCATGCAAATTGATGGCCTCGATGATAGATGTGTTTCAGTTGAACTACACAATAGAAGGAATGCTCGATAAATTATGATCAGTGTTCAAGTGAGCGGCTTTGAGCGGGAGACCGGGATCTGTCTGTTGACTGTCTGTACTCCGTACTGTGTACGACGATAACAATATTAAATCTGCACGCTACTGAGCACGGAGATGCAAATACTCGACGATAGAGAATTGGTAGTAAATAAGTTTGAGAGTCTCTCGCAAATTTCACCAACGTGGACGGTTTAAAAAGTTGTTAATTTCTACTCTACACCATGAATTACTATCATAATCGTTAAAATTATACTTTTCCGGGTTCTGCAGAAATGCGACTGATGAAAGAAATAGATGAGTAACTAATAGCTGTTATTAGGTCTGTGGGCAATTTCTGCGTGCTCAGTGATCTGGCAATACTAATGGTAGATAACAACTTGCTACCTGCAAAACACAAATTTTAAACAAAAATTTAGAAACCGTTATACAGTTTCAAAATTTTAAATCCTGTTTTACTTTTATAATTAACCGTGGACCAGTATGTAGGTTGCACAACCAAACTCGCCTCTAAAAATCCGTTTAAATATTTGAATGCAAATAAATTCTAAATGTTATTTGTATAAATCTGCGTTTCCCGCGAATAAATAGCGCCGCCGGCTGCGGGCTAGATCTGCGGGAAACGGTTATCAATTTAGATTGAAATTGACCGTACACTATGCTGGCTGTCGGTCACCGCGCGTTACATACGTACACGTTACGGAATACCGCCAGTAATGCGTTTAATACATATTGCGTGGTCTAGTATGCAATTAATATTTCGTATAACAATCCAAATCATAATTGAAGTTAAAAGGGAAATAGTAATATCGCTTTATGTTTTTGCAAGTACTGTGCACAAGCAAGTTGTCAATATATTGCTGAGTTTGTACTTATCAACCACCATGCTTACGTATACATTTTTTTGTTTGAAAAAATTAGTTAATACAGTTGGGACGCTCATTGAAAGTGATAAGTCTAGTAGTTTGGTTACTTAAATTATTATTTTTTATCTCTTTCGGCTTTGAAGCACTGAATGCTGAAAGTTTCAGGGTCCCGTCATTCTCAATCTAGTCACTGTATTGCAGAAGTGTTTGGCGCACGTATAGGTAGGTATAACACACTCAAATGTTATCGGAGTTGGAGACATTGTATTTTTTTTCTTTCCCGTTTGGCGTGGAATGTCCCTATAGTTATAAGGTTTTTTAGCAGTAGGTAATATTTAGTGATCATTTCATGATGGATGGACTGGTACGGACAAACGCTTCAAGTTTTTGTGACACCCTTAAAATCTTGGTACTTTTGTAAACAAACAAATAAACTAGCTAAAAGCCGAGCTTTATGAGGGCTCGCGTTGTTTTTCGGCGTGGTAATAATCTTTAACCACAGACATAGATTAAAATACTGCATGTCGCTCTATTTGTATGAGAATTAGCATTCCACTTTTTTATAGCTACTGTGATGTACCGATGATAAGATATATTATCTAGGCCAATGTTTCTAGGCACTTTTAGGCATTTAGGCATTTTTAAAATTCCGATAGCAGACCTAAGAACAGACTTTTGAAAGACGAGCATTGCTCGTCGTTTGGGAGCGCGATATGGCACGCGAAGTACATACACATGTGGTATCTTTCATGATCTATGTCTGTGTCTTTAACGCAGTTTTTTTTCTATTTTAATAGTTACCAAACCATGACTGACCGATGATAACACATCTACATAATATCTAATATCTTTAAACGAACAATTCTTGTATAATATAATAATTGGAATCTCGGAATCGGCTCCAACGATTTTCATGAAATTTAGTATATTATATTATATAGGGTTCTTAGGGCGATAAAACGATCTAGCTAGGAATCATTTTTAGAAAATATCATTTTATTCGTATTTTATTGAATACCGAGCAAAGCTCGGTCAAATTTTTACTTAGTAGGTTAACTATAGTTATAAATAAGTTTTGTAGTTGAGAACGTCATGTCTGGACAAACTCGACAAGAGTTTTTAGGCATATCTAACCTTAAATTGTATTTAGACGTAAGATTTTGTAATAAATAAATATATAAATTAATATATAAATAGCTAGTTTAAATTAAAATCTACTCTACTATGGTTAAGCACAAATCAATAGACGTTATAGATTTTCCGTAAAGTGTGTCACAAAAGTGCTCAGGTTGTGTGATAAACATCTAAATATCCACTATCAAATCATTTGTACTCACGCAAAATTGAAATATCACGGTGACATTAGCAATATGACCATTGACCAGTATGACGTCGTGACCCACGGGGCCGTACGGGGCCCGCCCCGTGGGTCACGACGTCATACTGTCAGGCCGCTGTTTATTCAAATGACGCTCGCCAGACCGCTCAGTCCACTATTACGTCATGAATGTCATCGCTGCTCCGTCAGCTCTGCGCTGGAATTATTTTTCAATTACCGCCTTTGAGCGCTCGGTTCTATTGCGAATTCAATGTAACACTTTGTGGGGTAATGACACAGTTTATTCGAGACGTGTATCACGGAGCTGTAGTTTATTCGAGGTAGAGTTGTGTATCTCCTACAGTTAGCACAAATAAGTAAAGAATTATGAAGTCATAAAATCGTAAAAACGAAAATCTAAACATATTATATTATATATCTTGTATATTATTATATACAAGATACAATAACAATTGTGTACAATAATAATTTAATTTATACAATAAATTAACATAAGTATGTACTATGTATCTAATATCTATGTTATTTTCAATTAAACATGTATCAGGCCGTGAGAAGCCGTATTTAATATCATCCATGAGACGCTCGTTGCAATAAGCACGTCAACTAATTGAAACACGTCGTTAGCTCGACGTGACGCGACGCGACGTGACGCGTGTCAACACTGTCGGCGTGACGCACCGAGCGTGAAATGACGCCCCTTCCCCGGGGATGACGTCACGGTGTCATGACGTATAACGCTCGCTACTCAATTCATACGAAAATTGTCTGAAGGCCGGAATTCCCAGCGCAGTTGTAAAATAAATGCGGTTTTGATGGTAGACCGAGGACTTCTTATTAGAAAGAATAAATTAAAAATACAAATCCGTGACATCGTAATTCCGAAAACCGTAAGTCATTTCGGTGTAGTTATTTTTGTTTAAAACCTGACGTGGTCGTAGATCAATACGTTTTCATCTATTATCATTGCTTTAAAATGAAGAATTCTAGGGTTTTCTATCCTAGATAACAAGGATGCAAGTGATGAAATTATGTAATCTTATTTACATACTTTGGAATAAAACTAGATCTAAACACAAATTCCCTGTACAATTGTACGCTATTTTATGGAGCATGATTACTTTTGTGAAGGTGCAGGGGCAATCTAATTCCTATTTCAGTCCCTGCTCGAAATAATCCAGCGTACGCGGTATGTAGCCTGTAGCGGGTACATTTGCCTCACTCTATTGCAAGTAGCTACACTATAATAAGGACCTGTTTTATAATAATAACTGTCGGAAAGCTTACTGGAGATCTTTTGTGGTCACTTAAAGATACAGAACAAAACATGCAATTGAACTGATTGATGCTCGTGTAGTTTTAATCAAAATAGTGTGACAGTCAGGCCTTTTAACGCTTATATTATGCGCCCTAATAAATAAATACTGCTACAAATACTTCAACAGAAATTCCAATTAATCGAAAAAAGGAGCAGGAATTCCGATATAAAAATATTTTAAATGATTTGCGGGGCGAAAGCGCAACATCAAAGAGACATCGAACAAACGGTTCGAGTTTCAAAATATCGAGTTGTGTCATGGCGTCATCGCCACAATATGACCCATCGAAATACCATCCTGTAGATTATAGAACAATAACTGTGACTAAACGTTCGATAATTTACATTTGCACAATATTTTATTGAGCAACTTATTTGCCAGTAAGATTTGAAGGCGCTTTCAATATTAACCCTAGACGGTCAATAATATTGCACAATATGAAGTGATATTTCACAATAAAATTGATCGACTAGGGGCCCGCTTATACATTGGACTGCTAGAATATGAATCCAGTTGATGTCGTAAACGCCAACTAATTACGTAATTTCATGCAGATATTTCTTACTCGTCCCGTCCCCCTTGACCTGTTTGTTGTTCCTTGGTGTGCATTAACTGGAACCATTTTTTTCACTCAGTTACTCTTCCATTATTATTGCATTTCGATGATACAACCTAATAATACCGGCGGGGGTGAGAAGGTAAGGACTAAGGAGGGGTGAGGGGGGTGGCTTTGTAATTTTTCAATTGAATCGATGTCTCTGAAAAGTTGACACAGAGATGCCTCCGGCAGACGCAAGTACAGATCAGCAATATCAACGATTATGTCTTGTTTGACGTTGTTTTGAAGGTTGTTTACTGAATATTATTACATTAATTATTTCAATACACCTTGAAGATAATACCGTTGACTGTAGAAACAATTGACAGCGTACTCGTTCTTTTAGAAAGAAGGAATTATAATATTATGTCCATACAATAATAATGATTTCATTTTTTATAAACACTTGCCTAGTTGTAAACTTTTTCTGCTAAGTTCATAATCCACAACTCACATAATATTAACATTCTTATTAAAAATATGATCTTATTATTGCAAAATAATTCCCATTTTAGGGACTACATTATTCTTCAATATTATAAAGAAAATATGGAACAATTGTGCCGGTATCCCTAAATAGCAGAAACATTAAATCCTACTCGTTAAATACCTCGATTTTAAGTAACCCTTTCTGAAGTTGAATGTCAAGGATTTTAGTCAAGTTCGTGAATAAATAAAGTCGTAATGCCGGGGGTCGGAAAGTTTCTTCAGTTTTTATTCATTACAGCGATTCTAAAAGGTGGCGACTCTGCGGCCTGTTAATTATTGTTTTTGTTTCATTATTCTTTTTAATGATGTTTCGCCCTTCCCTGCACTCTCCGAACCCAGCTAATGATTATAAAACAACAAAAATGTTGTTCTCAATTTTAGCTATTATAATTTGTGCTGGCTTGTTTCTCCACATTGAGATTTAAAATGATGAAGCAGATTATTTCTTAGAAATTGAAATTGAAATTATTTCTAAAGACAATTCTTTTTGGCTACGTTAAATGCGTGCGAGGTTGTGCTGTTGTTTTGAGTGCGAGATTAATAACTTTAAATGTTATCTTTTCTTAAGCACATAAATTTGGTAATAAATATATTTTTTAAGTGTCTAATTAAGCTTACATTAAGCTTGCATTTTATTTTGATAAGTTTCTGACGTGCTTATTTGGTAATCATTTATGAATATCATGCACTTTTTCATTAATAAAAAGAAGAAATAGACACTAAAGTCTAAACGACAATACTTTAAATCGATTAACTTTAGCAGGTTGATTGAACAAAAAACGATGAAATTGGAAGTGCAGAACGAGCAACACCGCAATCTCGTCGGCCGCGAACCGCGCTGTAATTTTCCTATCCCCCTTCCCCCCTCCCCCCGCGCGGCGCAAGTTTTAGATTTATGACGTCACGGCAGCATCAATATCGGCCCGCTGTCTGTTCCGGGCCGCTGCCCGCGTGCACCCAACACGCAAGCGGCTCCCAAACTTTAAGATAATGATACCACAATGCCTAGAGCTGGGTGCTACGATGCCACAGACACACAGAGAGACAAACAGAGAGATGTATCAATAGCCATAATATTATACTTATAGATATTATAATATTCTAGATAATATAGCCATATTAAGCTTTTTTCCATTGGGCTTTTCGTTGGGAGTGTAAAATGTACCTACATGCTACAGGATCCTTTCGGATGTTCTTATCAAATTTCATATAATCTTAGATGAATTATTTAAAGTGCATTACGATAAATTCTTCTTAATTAAAAAAAAATGGCGGCTCTTGGGCATTGGCACAAACCCTATGGTTAACCCATTTTGGGAATCCCAGCTGCACAACATACAACACAGCGCGCTAATGCGATAATGTTGAAGCTATCAAAAACTTTCTCTCGAAGTGCTACGGTGGCGCTACGGCGTAGCTCGGCGTAGCGCGGCGTAGAGCCGCTACGAAAGGTGTTCTGAACTCTGAAGTCGACGCTTTTATTGTGAACATGTTGAAATAAATTGCTGCAGTTTACTGAAATGTTCTTGCGAAAGAGGTTAATAGTTTTGTGTATGCAATTGTTAGATTCTTTCGAGCAATATTATTTTAACTGTCACGTCGAAAGCTTCTTTGGTTGTGTAAAAGGTGTTTAAGCCGGGAGCTGTAGCTATGACAGAGATGTAACGGAGGTCGAGCGGATGTTATTAATTCATAACCTATCGCTTCACACAGCCGCTCTCGCCCGCCCGTCCAAAACCAAACAGATTCGCCCACGGATATTTTGTTATTTTTCCATCACGGCCTCCGAGGCCAAGCGGCGAAATTATACACGTTCGTACCTCGCGAGAGGTATTATCCAAAAAAATATTCACCCTCAATCTAAAATGAACCTTACGGTAAAGCAGCAATGCTTAAAATTAAACGACGTATAGCGTACTTTTCCGAATTAAAAATTGTTTCCAATAAAAATTTAATTTTACTCCGATAATATTTAAGTCGAAAATGTGCTAGCGATTTGCGAAGCTTGCGGTAATAGTTGGAAAGTAATTTATGTAAATTCGACTTATATTTCCCTGGCAGTAGGGGTGATATTAGCGTGCGGTGATTTGCAAAGGCGCGGCGCCTTTTGTAATAGATGTGTGAGCTCCGGCGGTCGCGGATCTGACCGAATTTAATAACTTCAAAGAGAAATATAATTTCCACGCCGCTTTGAAAGTCCGCTCAATATTTCCTTGTAGTAGACGTGATTGTTAACCGATTGCGTTATACGCTATGCAACTATAATATGCTGATGTATTCCATAGGATTACATGGGTCAATCAACAGACATAGGGGCCGGGGGTTCGATTTCTGAATAGATTTGCGAGTACGAAGTAAAAGCTTCAGAATATACAAGATTATATGTATATATTGCTCAATACATTTATAAATCATAATATTATTATCTTTAGCCTTATCCCTGTAGCGAGTGTCATATTGCATACTAATTAAAAAAAGATTATAGTTCACTCAAGCAATTGTTCACTTGAATTTTGAAATTTTCTTGGAAAAAGTTCGACACAAATGCTTCCCTATCGTTTCTATGTCTAAATGCTATAATTCGAGTGAAAGTATCAAGGCGTAAGTCTGTTAAGAGTGTAGCACGAATTGAGACAGTCTTATTTAGTAAAAGTTTTCAGTCAACTTGTAGCTTGTGTGTTGCTGTCTGCGGCGCTAACTGCGCGGCCTTTGATTGCACCGCGCCGCACCGGGCGGCTCGCCAACACTTGTGATAGCAATTAAGAAGGGCCACAGATGTACTATATCTGGATTAAATGTATACTAGTACAGATTAATTAATAGTGTTTATGGATATATTTTGGTCTCGTCAACTTAAACGTTAGTCCCTATGTTTTTTGTTGGACTAGGAACGTATTACATAGTTTTAGGTTTGCGTTATTTAGAAAAAAGAAGTTGATTAATAATTGTAACGTAATTACTTAAAAATGCTATGGATATTAATCTGAAAATAAAAATTATTATTGCTTATTATTATTATTTTTAATGATACTACCGAACACACAGCATAAGAATAAAGTAAGATTAATTTTAGAAAAGTAATTTTTCATAAAGATTTGAAAAATTACATTTTAAACTAGAATCACCAATAGAACACACTACTATAACTTTTTAGTTTCTACCTCTTTCATGAATTTGTGTATTTAAACGTTTGTGTGTCTACGCATATCAAATCGTATGTCGTCTCAAGTACAGCGGCCTGTCGTGACTCGTGACTAGTGTTCAGGTTTGAGGGTAACGAGCAAAGTTCGAGCCGCGGCGACACACGAAGAGACCTTTACAGCAGCAGGTGGGGATTGGTTACATCAGGAGGAAAATGTTACAACATGTATTGACATAGGGATGGTTGCAGCAAGTGGGAGCTTGTTACAATAGATAGGGATTTTTACATCTCTGTGGCTGTACCGATGACCTCTGTGGATCAGTTGGTGAGCGAGTTGGTAGCTCAACCCGGGGGTCGCGTGTTTGAGTCCCGCCGACGGAACAAAAAGTCTTGGATTAGTATTAAATATATTTGCGTTGTCTGGTACCCGTAACACAAGTCCTTCAGGTACTTACCACAGTCCACAGGGCCAGACTGACGTGGTGTGAAGCGTCCAGATATTATTATTACAGCTGGTTGGGACTGTTACACAAGATCAGGTCACTGTAACAGCAGGTAGTACTGTGATAACACAGAGTATGCTTTTCTATCTGGCTTTATTGCAAAGTTATTTTATGATGTAACAGTGTTTAGCAAGAACATAATATTTTAACTGCAAGGTAATGAATCTAAAATGTAGGTATCTGAAATGTCATAATTTTCATTCGTCTTGTTTCAGAATCCATTTTCAACTCTCCCACTAGAACAGGGAATCAATTGGCAGTGGCCTGTGGCCACAATCTCAGTAATTTTAATTACAACATGTCTGTCTGTGTGCCATCAACTGTGTATAAAACCCCATATTATTCCGTATTAATTAATACCACGAACACGAGAGGGGCGGGCCGGCGCATCTAAATCTAGATCTAGCTAGCTGCACTAGATATACTACGTCTGAAATGTTACCTCCAACATCACCTTTATGGTAATGAAATAAGAATGATTCCAAAAAACGCAAAGGTAAAATAACGGTGGATGCGCTATTCAGTATTGTCGTACATACGTAGGTAATAGGAAGGTATTCGCCATAACTTTTTTTATATAACTTGCTACACTATAACAAACCGGAAATATTTATTTGTTTATATGCTGGTTTTCATTAATTACGAGACATTTTTACAAAAAAAATTGTATGTACTCGGAATTTATATAGTACACTTTTAAAAGAAAATAAAATTACGAGAAAATTATTTTCTCTCAGCTTTCATTAGTTAAGAGTATTTGATATCGCAGCTTCCTTTCAATGAGGCGTTCTCAAAGACAAGATGTTTACAAAAAACGGTTTGTTTGGAATTCCAATTCACTGCAATATCAGTAATTTGTTGGAAAATTTCTAATTTAAAATGGCGACAGAAACAAGATGGCTGCCGCAACTGTTTCATTACTGATCAAATTGCGCGCCAATGAAAATTATTGCTCGTTTCCCGCCAACTTAGATATTGATGTTGTTCACTACTTGAAGGAACCAAAATGTTTTCTTGTAAATGGTTTGTTTAAGAACCTCAATTATAATTAGGTGACTTAAGTCCGGTGGCCGTACGGGGAGTTAATAGCCAAAATTATAAAAATAACCACGAAGACAAGGCAACTTAGTGTATCAGATGTTGTTCACATCATCACACTTCAAGCGATATCGTAACGCCTAATGTGAAACGGTGTAGCATAACTCAGTATCAAATCCTTATTGAAACGTTCGGACGCTCACAATTCAAGACATTCAGTTAGTCCCGCAGGACTCGACCGATTCAATGGCAGACCGATAGCAATAAATAATACAGGTGCTGCGAAACCGAGTTCATAATAGTCGAGACGTATGGCTTAGGACCACTCTAGACTGGCCTAGAAAGCCCGAGAATGGGCGAGAAACGTATACGATACGAAATTCGATAAAATACGGTGTTGATTATGTAATAGCTGTCTAATTAACTGATCTTCGACTCAAAAATGTGAATGCCGTAGCGTCACCTTTCAAGCCCCAAGCGGTCGCATGCGACCACGATAACAATAGAAGAACAATAGATTTCCAAGAATCTGCGATCGAGGGTTTACAGAGCGCAAAACACTTTTTTTCTAAGCTACATTGAACGTACTTCTTAGTTTATGCAGTAAAGTGGAATGAGTGAAGTACGTTTACGAATTCTCGCATGTTCTCTTGAGAATTCTCTTGTCACATAACGTCTGGATGATCCATAAGGCGGATATCGTAAACTACAGATAATATGTCCCCTCTCCCCCCAGTATCCCCGGGCTATACCGGCTGTCCCCCGGGATACACTGTCCACCTCCGTCACCGATTGCTCTTTAATATTTATACACATTTGTAACTGTTTCCCGTATTCGTAGACGCTCTTAAAAGATTTCTTTGTGTTTGACAGTTCCACGTCGGGAAATAGACGACGGTATTTAGAGGCTATTGTTACAATACCTACCTATGTAATAGACATGTTGTCTTTGTGACGGAAGAATGTTAACTTTGATGATAATATTATTATTACATTTTACTTTGTAAATTTTTAGGTATGTATGATTTTCACATGACATACTAATCTTACAAGCTAGAAGCACCTTTGTTAATGCGATTGTGTCTGAAAACTTGACTTCAATAAATACCAATCCCATGCATGAGCGACAAAATACGTTTTCCGAAAATAAAATGTCCAATACTTTGTGAATTTAGAGATTCTCAGAATACCTACCTCATTAAAAGAGTTAGAAAATAGATTTAATGAAAATGGAGCAATTGTTTTGTTCCTGCAAGATTTGTTCCATCATCAATTAAAAAGGTTTTCGTAACGTTTTATTTATTCTTGATTCTCATTGTATTCAAATCTTATTCTTACATTCTATGTAAGTATTTAGAAAATTTTGTACTTTAACAATTTCATTAATATAACCGTATAATTTACTTTAACTTTGTAAAGCCAGCGTCTTCTATGGACGTAATTCTGGGGAAAGCTTTGTATTCATAACTCCCCCATCCCGCCATTCCGCCATTAGCAAATTAATTGATTGCACTCGGATAAGATTTGGAATTTGGATCGAGTTCGATAAACGTCTTCAAAGATGCTGAGGTAAGGTGTAAATAATTATCCTAATGTTCTAGTTTTATTCAATAAAATTCAGATGGGCAGTTCAGAAAGCAGACGGACAGACGGACAGACAACCAAGTAACGAATAGGGTCATGTTTTTACCTTTTGGGTACGGAACCCTAAAGTATTATCTTTTTAGATACCATAAGTATTATAGTGAACGTATCACAATAAACTAAACTCACCAATTACATTAACAAACTACTTAAAAAGTTATTCTCGTGAGGTAAAGAATTACCCGCGCGACTCAAGACGGGGGAACTTGAACTTTTAATAACGTCTCAGTTCCCATTCGTTAAAAAATAATTCCATTAATACAATAAACTGAATTTACCTTTAATTGTTGTTCGAAAGGTAAATAACCATTTAATATGTAATACACACAGCCGTACCCGGCAAATTATAACACATAATATTACATTAATTAATGTGAGTGTGTGTGAATTTATATTCAAATGAAATCTCCAATAATTCGGGTGTCGTAATTGCTTTAATATTGTACCACAGTCGGGTATAACTTATACTGCAATTCCAGTTTAATTCATTGCAGATAATATGTTATAATTATACAATTGAAATGAGAATGAGCCCAGTGAAGCCTTTTAGTCCCTTAATTTTTATGAGAGCCGACCTTGAAATAAAATTTAAGCAAATCTGACAGTAACAATATTATACTAACTTTATAGTATATCGTTATATATAAGGTAATACTATGACATTAGGTTAAAAATGTTTAATGGACCGCTCTCGTAAATAGCACTATCAGAGGTAATAACCAAACAGATTGTATCTACTCTAAGGGCCGCGCTACACCGGAATGGCAGCGGCGAGGCGAGCACTTTCAGTGGCAAATGATTTTAAACTTTATCTTCATTATTGTAATACATAGTATCGCTTGAGAATTTTACGGCCGCCCGTAGCCGCTCCGAATGCCCGCTGCCCGCTCGTGGCCGCTGGCGGCCGCCGGCGGCCGAGATTTCTCAAGCGATACTATGTATTACAATAATGATGATGAAGTGAGCAAGGTCCTCGCAGGCGTGCGAGGGTGATATCTTGCCCGAACTTTAGTTTGAAGGTGCAAAGGAAAAATAGTACGCGATGTTCAAGCTAAATTCTTTTAATATAATGACAAAATCTATCAAAAAGTAAACAAGTCAAAATATCATAAAGTAAAGAGTACAAAATAAAATAGCGCGGCCCTAAAATTACTTTCTCAATCATCATTTTTAGGGTTCCGTACCCAAAGGGTAAAAACGGGACCCTATTACTAAGGCTTCGTTGTCTGTCCGTCTGTCCGTCTGTCCGTCTGTCTGTCTGTCTCCAGGCTGTAACTTAAGAACGGTAATAGCTAGAGATTTGATATTTTCACCGATTATGTATATTTGTTGCCGCTATAACAACAAATACTAAAAATAAAATAAAATGAATATTTAAGGGGGGCTCCCATACAACAAACGTGATTTTTTTTTGCTCTATATCAAAAATGGCTACAGGTAGGTACTTGAATTTTTCACAAAATCCTTAGTTATATGTGTACTTTAATATTTAATAATATTATTAAAATAAAAAAATAAGGGGGGCTCCCATACAAATAACACAATTTATGGCATAATTTTGCTCTTTATTGGTACGGAACCCTTTGTGCGCGATTCCGACTCGCACTTGGCCGATTATTACCTTAGGTACCTATTATGATGAGCATACGTGACCTTGCCATAACTTTGTCTGTTGATAAAAACCATAGTTTATAGTTTATACTTTATGCTCTTAATTTTTTAACTTAAATGGGAAATAAACATGCCAAAGCATCATAACCGGATGGGATCCCAATGATCCTCAAATCCCCGTCATGCCGACTGTCGTTACTGCCACTCCCGGCGCTCCCAGGCGGTATAATTTCTTCATAACGCCATCTAATGTATCGCCTAATGCGCCCACTCGTTAGGCCGAGCTCGACTCTAATGCCCATATTTAACAACCCGAGATACGCTGCAGAAAAATTAATTCTTCATTTTTAGCGTAATCTGCTGGATTTGAGCTTTAATGTATCCATTATCGTTTCGTTGCCAGATTTCAATATGACTTTTTAGTACCATAAAAATATATAATATTTTTTTGTAAATGCAGCGGATTTCAAAAGAACATCAAAGCTTTGAAATCTGCCCCGCACCTCCCCGCACTACAACAAGGTCCGTCGATCACAAAGAGGCTGTTAGTGACGTTTTGAGAAAACTCTTCGCCTTGAGTTTGTTTAACTACTATTTATAGTGTTCTTTCTTTTGTTATCTTCTTTATTCGGTACATCTATAATACTGCAAGCTCGATCAGTGTAAGACATAATCATTATTTTGCAAATTAGTTTGGTTTTGGGACTGGTTGAAAGTTACCCGAATTATGTCGTGGGTTAATCAGTGGGAGTCTCGAATTGAAGATCTTCCGACCGAGTAAGGCGGTATGCCCGGTTAGACCGAAGTTCGCTACATTGATTTTAGGTGTCCTACATAAGTTATTGCTTTGCTTAGAAAACTTTGATAGCACGGTGCAGGATTATTATCCCAACTCTAGCATGCTATGGGTATATTACATCCCGTTTTTCGACTGCACACAAAAACTACAATTACCACCATAATTTATCAACTGGAGGAGACTTTCCAGTTTTCTGTGTCATTTGTCACGTTAATAGAGTATCGGCGTGCCACTAGCGATTACCCCTCCTTCCCCCACTTCCTCGCGTCTCCCCGCGTTTCCCCGCGTCTGAAGGGCGCGGATGCATCTCTAATTCCTTTATTAAAATATACGCCAACGATAATCGTCACACATGTCGACATCCATTTAGAAATTATTTCCCGTCATTGCGATTGTATTCTATGTAGGTAGCTTGGGGATTGCAAATGTGATTGTTGCAAAATGTGATACATTAGAATTAATGTAGAAATCAATGGTTATGCATTGCTATTTTTTTTAGATTATTTTTTATTGTTTTCTATACTTTATAGATCTAAATAGATTTCAATGCAACGACACAGTAATAAATGTTGCTACAGCTTTTGATGATACTAATAATTAGAGAACGCAAGAAACAGAACAATCTCTCAGTCACAGAACTAAAGGAACAAATCGAACGCTCTCGGTGGTCCGTAAGTTGTAACAGACGATCAATGATCTGCCGCAATCGAAGTGTAGATCGCTTTTCGCTGACAGCTCAACAATGAACACTAGCTAGCGGACATGGGACACTGGCTCGTGGACACCGCTCATTTGTTACCGTCACGTCGGACATCCGGGGTCCGGCAGAGATTGACGCATCATAGACCTCAAGTTACACTACAATACCTACAGTATTACTATAGAGTATAGGATACACATTATAGTTTTGGATTTTAATAAAAACGTATAAGAGTAAAACAACGCTTGAATATTATTATTTTTATATTAATTTAATATTTTTTACTCATTGAAAAATCTAATACTATCGAACCCTTTGTCTTGCTAATTTATACTTTTAAGAAGTTTTATGCAACTCATTATGCTCCCTAAAGATTTAAGTAATGGCAGATA
Organism: Plebejus argus; assembly: GCA_905404155.3. Lineage (NCBI taxonomy): Eukaryota > Metazoa > Arthropoda > Insecta > Lepidoptera > Lycaenidae > Plebejus > Plebejus argus. Next base: position 13,252,897 of record FR989945.1, on the reverse strand, counting down.
TAAGCAAAGAATTTTATTATTTTTTTAACAACCAACCCAGATTTGAGGAAAGAATTTTACTTATTTTAACAACAAACCCATCAACATACCGTCTCAAACAAAACCCCGTGACTACTAACCATGTGTGCGTCTTACGTGCAACCCCCCCGGGGCTAAGTCTGATTGACGTGATCCGCAGCACGCGGCGATCGACTCCAGACAACTGCATTACTACAGACTACAGATCGAAGAGGCCTGTCTGCCTCAGTGCTTAACATGTTGCAAGGATTTTTAAACAGACGAGTCGAGCGGTAACGTTCAATATTGACAGGTAAAATTTCATAAATAATATCATAAAAGTCCTCTCTCTCTCTATATATAAATATATAAAATACCTCTCTTTCTCTATTTTCTTTTCTGTACTTATCACTTAAAATCTGACAATAAACTAGTCTTCCATTTGAAATGGACGTAATCCGAAAACTAATAAAGCTGTCATATCAAATAGCGGCGTTTAAATAATAACTTGCTATCTTATTCAGTTCTCTGACCCCGACTATAGTTACAAATCTGGCCGATTAGCCTGTCTTTATTTCGAACCAGACTAAGCTAAGCCTAACACCTCATAAACGAGCGTTACGCTGCCATTACGACTGATCGCCGATCGAGTTACAATGAGCCGATCGTAATAACCCGACTGCATTACCCTACCAACTACAACGACCCCTAATAGAATGCTTTAAGATTCAAAATCGTATGCACTGTATTTTTGGGCTTTCCACAAGTCGCAACTTTATTCGCCTTTATCGCCGATTACTAAAGTTCAAAATACCGTATGATTTAAGGGTATTTTCACAAGGAGTCATTATACGGACTGCAATCGCGCCTCAGTTACACTCAAAACAAATTACAATACGAAATTGACAAACGCTAGCGAGGGTTGATTTTGGGTTCATTAAGGATAAAAAGTGTTGAGGTTTCAGACCGTCAAAATCATTAAAGTAGAGAAACTCTTTTTAACCGATTGAGCCAGAGCCGTTATGAGTTACAAGCGTATGTAACTATGTAACGCAACTGGAGCTCTTGCAATTCCTCTGGTGTTGTGGATGTCCATGGGTAACTTTAATCATTATAAGAATGAATGCCAAAACTTAACATGAAATACATAGTTTTATTTTGTATTATTTTTTAGTGTGCAATAAAATGTTTTGCATTGTATTGTAATTGATTTACATCAGGTGATATATTTGATCTCTTGCTCCCATATTTTATTTATTGTAAAATGAAATTATTCCATACTTTACATTTAACACACGTTTGATGTATTATAATAGTATTTTCAATACAAATAATGTCCGTGTCCAGGCAAATTGAGTTAACCCTCGATCGGCGATCGGCGTCGGTCTGACGTCCAGCTCGGTCGGCGCTGACAATAATTTAATCAATTATTACGTTTGTTACATTCTCGTTGTGTTTTATGTTTAATGACACGTTAATTGTACATAATGTGTTCGGCTTACTTAAGTGCGCAATTGCATTACAGTATTGTGTAGGTCAATTGGTAATTTTCCTCTTTGTGTGATTATATATGTTTAGCATTTTATACATAAGTATACAATTTTTTAAATAAAGAAATCGTAGATTGCGTGAACTTTTAATGTATAATAATTAACAGACTTTTCGTTCATTAAACTTCTATACCCATCGTATTTATTTACAATGACGTGATTTATAGATTACGTGATACAAATAGTTCTTGGCAATATTTTGCTTCAAGGCTTGACTTATAATGTTAGTTAATAGCATGTAAAAGAAAAATAAAAAGAACCCCTTTTATACACTTTTCCCGGTAAAGGAGCACGTTTAAATTCTTACAAAGTGTCACTTCCGTGTTTGTGTAGACAATAGGAGGTGACGTCGCTAATGAGCGCCGCACAGACACCTGCTGGCAGTTGGGTTAACTTCCGACATTCGCCGGTGACACATGCGGTGTTTATTGACTGTTGCAGCTTAGTGTTACTTAGTCTCTAGTCTTTAGAAGCGCAGTCAGAGATACTAATTAGTAATAACTAATTACTTACAAGATTAGACTGCGTATTTTTAAAGAAAATATTAAGAATTTTACGTCAAAGTCACTGCTAAATACTGAGATGTAACTCTGAAAATATTCACTGAGTACTACTTACAAACAATCTTAGGAAATAGAACTTAAATACTTAATTGTGTATTGTATTCAGTTTAATGTGAGCAATAAAGAATCTATCTATCTACTGTGAATTAAATACAAATATTAATATATTTTTTAGTAATGTGACGTTGAACTTTGCTTGGTGTAAAATGTTTTCTTCAAAGTGTTAAAAACCTTATACCGACTTCCTTTTACATGAAATAACCACTAAGATTTCTTATTAATCGACATTTTATTATGATATTCTACTGACAGAGTTGTGACTTTACAATACAGTGCCGTCAACACACAGAGCAGGAATGTGCCGAAGGTCAACGAGCGATCCGGTCAAAGCGAGCCTCGCTGTGCAGCGCCCAGTGATATTCCCATGCGGCTAGTGTTGTACCCGAACGATCAGTATAATTATGTCTTGTGTAGCTACTTTTATAAGACTGCACTAGACAATAAACTCAACCTCATTTTTTTTATTCCGAATAATTTTCTAAACGTCGTTCCTACTGGTTACTAATGGTGGTAATGATGTTTGTAATGCAGTTGTCAGCAATAACCCAACACATCAAATTATTTTGGAGTAAATAAAGTTCAGTTTGTGTGGTAAATTTAAAAACGTACCGAATGTCATTTCCTTGTCACAATGTATTGTATTGTGAACTGACCCTTACCGTAAACCGTGTGCAGTGCCGTGCATTCCGTGAACACCGTCCTGCCCACATTCCCGCGGTCTTGGGCAACGTAAGCACTGCGGGGCTAAAATGGTCGCTTTGTGGAATCATGAGATGAATCATAATATGATTCATTTTTTTTAAATTGCAAAATGCAACTCTGCTTACAATTCATTTCTGTATTTTTGTACTGATTTGACAATTGTCAGTTTGACAGTTTTGACAATTCATTTACTGAATTGATTGAGAGGAATTGCTTCAATGTGACCATTTTAGCCCCGCTGTACGTTGCAGCGGCGAAAACGGCAACATGCGGCATGCGTCACATTATTCAATTTTTAACAACTTACTTACAAAAAGATTCATGTTCACAGCGGCGGCTGTAAAATGCTTTAACTCTCTTGAGTCTTGACAGACATGGACAATACATTGTACTATCAGAGAAGTTGATTTATAGGCAGATGGTGATGTCATTCTGTCTACTCTGTCAATATTGAATTGACATAATCCGACCACATGACGTAGGCGGTAGGCCCGCCAACTGCATGTTCATCAATTTTATTCGATGGTACATTATATTTTTAGAGTTAACGTAAGTAAACGGGACCCTATTACTAAGACTTCGAAGTCTGTCCGTCGGTCTGTCTGTCTGTCTGTCTGTATGTCTCCAGGCTGTAACTCAAGAACCGCTATGGTTAGACTACTAGATAGATACTGAAAACAAAATAAATTAAATATTTAACGTGGGCTCCCATATATTTAGTTTTATTTGTACTTTAATAAAAAAAAAATGAAATAATGAAAAAATCCCATACAAAAAACACAATTTTCAGCATATTTCTGCTCGAATGTAGTACGGAACCCTTCGTGCACGAGTCCAACTCGCACTTGGCCAACTTTTTTTATACACATTGTTCATCTGTGGCGGTATCCCACTGCACAGCTGAAATCAATCATGACGGCTTCGGCCTGACCGAGCTTTACCACCTCGCTCTTTCGGAAGATCTTCCTTTGCGGCCTCCACGCATTTCCCGCACAATCATTTTCTTATTAAAAAGTAAAAATAATACAGAAAATAATAATTTATGGATACCATACACCCACAATACAGGGGTATCTAATCGTAATTTATTAATTCAGTCTTATCTAATAACTTATACATGTGGGCGTCGTCCGTCGATTTATTTATTTGTCGTAATCAGTTTATACTTCGTAACTGGATTACAGACGCGACGCGACGCGACGTCCACAACACTAACGCGGTTACCGCCGCGCTGCGTCCCCCAACGTGTGACCAGAATACTTGTATCACTAATTATATTAGGAGCTGAAATCTGACACTGCAAAGTTTTATACTGGGGTTTCAGGTTAAGCAAGACATAGGTAAAACCTTGCAGTTAGGCTAGTTTTCCTTAAAAAAGAGCAAGTCTTATTCAGCAAAATCTAGCAGATTAGCTAGTATTCTAAGTTATTTTAATCTAAATTTAAACTAAAATAATGATTATAGTATAAAACTATTTCTTGTTGCGCGGATAGTAGAGCTTAGTCGCACATACTGAAGTTTGATAAAAACGAATTAAATTGAAGTATAGTCCATAATAAAGGTCTTATTACGAAAAATAAATGCGGCATATTATAATATTATTTGTAAGAGTATGATTTAGGTTAGTTACCTAAATCATACTCTTTAAAAGCAATTCTAAGAAAACAAGATAGAACAAAAGCATTCTAATTACTAAGAGCTAGGTTTTCAAAAGGTTATTTAGTTAACCACCTTTCTGTGTCGACGCCCTCCGACGCCCTCAGTGGCCCTCACAAAACGCAATCACGCCGGGTCCCTCTCAATATACTAATTAAAATTGTAATTTACGGCGACTGTATTTGTTTGTAAATCAAATTAATGGCCGATGAAATATCGTAATTACATAAAATTAATTAACCCACGTGCCTCGCTCATTACCGAATATATTACTACTTTACTGCTACCGTTACAAGTTACTAACTAAATCTTCATTTTGACTCCATTAAATTCTTGCAAATATATCCGAATTATTTTTTTAATTAAAAAAAAAATACGAAAAAAATCTTTCTTAGCATGGGCTTGCGTTAAACGAAAAGTCACCTATTAATACTGAGTACGACCATTAATATAATTTTCCAGCTTAAGTTTTTAACCCTTAATCAAACCGTAACCAGTACAAAATTTTTTTGTAGATTCATAGCTGCCATAATAATTAAGGATGTTTTCCGCTAGCGAGGTTTTACATAAACGATGTCACTATGAAAGGAGAGCGGGCACAAATGAACCTGCACTATAACGTCCTCTAAAAACGCTATAAACCGGCGCGCGGCGTCACTATTACTCGAATTAAAAACGCGGTCTCAGTTCATTAATATTTGAGTCATAAAAGTTATAACCGACGGAACCAACTTAAATTACGTTCCGCAGTTCCGTCGCGTCAGCGGAACTGAAAAGGATTACTGTTACATTTTAGTTTTTTTGTATTTATTCAATCCTTTGCCTCGAATCTCGGCTTTTAGTCTTGTTCGAACGCTGTCGACGAGAGAAAATGTGTTTTGTGTTTTACATTACGGCTGTCACTTGTAATTGTTTCTTGTTTTTTCGAATTTTAATCAGTATTTTTCTGAAACTTTCTGTAATGTTCTCGTTCTATTGCTTGGATCTATCCTCAATAAGCATTGATTGAACGTGACATAATACTCCGATATTATATTGTCAGTAGTTTGACACACGAGCGTCATTATTGCACATAATGCACTAAAATTTATTGATTGGCCGATCAGTATTCAGTGCATAATTGCAGGGTCCCTCGTCACCCCACACAGCTGACGCGTGACTCACGGGGTCACTCGCGCGTCACGAGGGGAGAAGCGGCACCCCACGGCATGCACAAAAAAATGTGCCCCGATTAGCAACCCCATAACTCACGCACAAAACTATAAAGGGATTATTTAATATGGAAAATGAAAATAAATATTGCTTTTGTGTCATTACTTTAATCTCTTCTTAATTAAAAAAAAAGCATTACTAAGCATTACATACTATTATCTATTCTGTGGCATTCCTAACAAGACAAGGCGTATCAAGGAAAAACGTCTGCACTTAAATTGCCCTATCTTTTAGGCTGTTATTCTTCTAAACCTATCTAGTTCTAACTTAAAAAAATGTAGGTAATTATGGCAAATTGTGAATTTTTGAGTTACACATAATAGGTACAATAATAGGAATAATAGGAACAAGGTATATTATACCTTCTTATTTCTTGACCTCCGAAGCTTGGTCTCTCACGTAAATTACACGCCAACCTTAGTTTTGAAATCCTCGAACGTAAAATCGAGTAACAATATAATTTAATATTTAAAATGAAGTTGTACAATTGAAGTCACAGCGAGGCAACGTTATCCAGCGGAGTTTGCAGACGAAACGGAACTACATCTCCCACTGCAATTAATAACTTTAATTTATAATACCGGATACTATTCTCTTTAGATACGGTTAAAAAGATATTAAGTGGTGAAATTATTTTTAAAGTTTACTTTTGTAGATTGATTCAACGTTGGTGATGATTCAAAGATGGCTTCTGGTAGAAAATTTTGTTCCTGCAATTCCTTTGCACGATTTTTTTAAGAGCGGGTATGCATGAGACACTATGTCTATGCGTGTGTAGGTATGTGAGACTTACGATCGAAGTGACATTCGAGGTGCAAGAATTAGGTCCCTGAACTTCACTCACACACTCACGCCGCCCGCACGGAGTCAGGTCTCCAGCTATCGACTTCCTGATAAACTTCAACAAGCTAAGTTTGCTCAGAGACCTCCTCGCTTTGTTAACAATTAAATATGAGCACCTGCTTTGAGCTTACATTGCACTATACTTGTTCTTGGGTTTGTTCTTAAAACCTTATTGGTTTATGTAAAACATGCAATATCGATAAAATGAATTATTGAAAATTGTCCGCAATGTCACGGAAAGAAAAAAATACGTTAGGTAAGGTTAATCACTATTCTCTTTCTGAGCCAAAAACCTATCAAAATCAATTCAGTATTCCGGAGCGTCCAACTAATCTTATATTGTAATTTGTACGTCATTAAATTTTAGCTTCAATGAATAAAACGGATAATAAAAATTAGGTACAATCATAAAACGCTAAATTGCCGATTCATAATCCACATATTTTCAATCAGCTGCCATTTTTTGTCTCTCAAATTGTCGATCGTCTTCGAACCGCCGAACAATTTCCCAAACGAAGAGAAAATTCCCTCAAATGTATGCGCATCCGATCCCACGTAATATTAAAAATTGCTTGCCTCGCATTAGGCCTCATCAGCCACAATATATATCACATACAGTAGACCATCACTACACTACATACTAGAGCATCAATCGAGTGCATACATACTTCAGTGTCATTCAGATAACGTCAAATAGGAAAAATAATGTATATTATTATTACTGCAGCTGGCAATATGTCACGAAATTAATTCCTCCTGTAAATAAAAGAGTGGACGTGCGTTAAACCCTAAAGCCTAGTCTTAGTCTCTAAAACACCAAGCCGAAGTTCCGCGGAGGAAGTTCGGCATGATTCCGCCTGCATTGTATTTTAACTTACCGATGACACGCCATGCCAAAATTCCGTCGCGTTTTATTGTATGCGTTTGACATGGCTGACGTAATCATGCCAAACTTCCGCCGCGGAACTTCGGCATGGTGTGTTTAGACACTTAGATGCCCCAAATTTTTCACGTAGAGCTTTTGGTTATTTTTGCAAGATGTTGCTATAAATAAAAATATTATACTTTATGTTTTTATTCTATAAATCGCAATTGCAATTTATTATCAAAGTAACGTCTGATTCTTTTGAGTATTTGAGTATTTAAACGTAGAATTTTGTCATGCCCATAAAACTAGTCTCTGTGTTCAGCGAATTGGATCTCTCGGACACGACAGAGTTACTCTACTGTATAGTATTAGTATTGTGAGTGCCCTCCCTTTTGACTCTGTAATCTTCGACAATAGCCCCTTACCTCGATGGCAGATCATTTTGTCTTGATCATCTCATTTCGCAGCCGAAAAATCTGATGCGACCATTTTATTTAAATTGACAATAGATCTACTGTCTGAATATTAATTTTGTGATTTTCTTAGCCCACGCTTCACGTACAAAATGTACTATTTACCAATACTTACTACGAGAAATCTTTTTTAATGATTCCTAATCTAACATATTAATATATCCATACTAATGGTTAACATTACTATATTAATTAGTATGAACTGAACATACATAGTATAGACATTAGTATGCAAAATGTTTGTTACCTTTTTGAGCCAAAGCTATTGATCCGATTTCCCTTTTTCTCCACTTTCAGGAAAATGTCAGGTTATTTTATTTCCCAACAAAGTGTACGTTCCAGCATATTAACATTCATAATTCGAAAGTTTTAGAACCATTAAGTTGTAGGCAAAATTTAATTATGTTGGAACTCACTAAAGTTAGTTACCAAAAAACCCATTATACATTATAATTTTAGAACATTATATAATTTTCTTTATTCTCGGCAACATTAAGCAGTCATTTCATTATTTCCGCTCAGATATTTTCAGATGAACAATAAAACAAACAGAAATACGTCATCAAAGCGTTGTTATAAATAGATCAAAAACAAATCGCGAGGCAATTAATCTAAGTCAAAGTATTGTTAATAATTATTATTGTGGAGAACACAGGGGGGAGAATAAAACTCTGTTCCTTGGAAATATCTTTTATAATTTTATTCAAATAATATTGATTCTATTAACCAATAAATTTTGCGTCGAACGAATATAATAATTATTATACTGTTTCTAATTTTGAGCGGCGAGGGCATGAATATGAATTATTGTTTTCTTTTTGTTGTGTCTGACAATTATTGTTTAAAATTATTATTTTGGAAATACCTCATCGTCTTTACGAGGAGGTTATAATATTAGACCTGATATGTTGTTTGTTGATGTTATCACACAAATACATACATGGTTAAAACATATCAGGAAAAAGATCACTCAAAAATCAAAATACTCAACAACATGAGTAATTAAATTGTACAGTTAACATGAACAATGTTTGCGCGGACCGCAAACTGGCGTGACTGGTGTGTTGCCCTGATTGATTAGATTTATGTTTAGTTTGGTATTAATTAAATTACCTAAAAGCCTTTACATTGGTTTATCCCAATAGGATTTTAGAGGCATGGTAGTGGTTTCATGTTATTATCACGAGTTAATGCTGTCACAGACTTAGCTATAATATATATTAATATATTTATAGCTAGGCATATTAATATATATTTTCTATACAATTTTCGCGTGACCACACACTCAGCTATAATATATATTTCTGGTCTCAGTGTGTTTAGTACGGTATATTAATATATATTATAGCTAAGTCTGTGACGGCCTTTATATTATATTGTTACGCGAATCTTTACAATGTCACTAATTTTGCTGTTTGACCAATTACAGTTAAAGTAATGCAAAGTTTTTAGTAAAATCACAAAAATGAAATGCACGATCGACATCCCGTCAACCGTGTCAGCATTTACGTTTAATTTGATGAGTAATGACTCACTGAGTCATCTGTGGTAACCATAATATTATTATTATACACGCACACTGCTTCTTCCCCTGCGTGCATAATATAATATGACATGCATACAATCACATAATTGTATGCATGTCACATATGTACGTAGGGGAAGTAGAAATACAAAACTCCAAATTTTCATCATATCACAAGAAAACTTTGTTTCAAAATCATTTCTTCTATTTTCTCATACCTTATATTACTTCAATCACTGGTAGCCTCCCCCCGATCACAGTAAACGACCTAATTTTGCATATTTGTATTGTTATTTCTCACGGCCGAGCGGCGGCCATCGCCGTTGTTTAGATTTTATTGCAGGGAATTTCCTGAGACTTCTCAATGTCAATTACATAAATTGAAAGTAGACAGGCGAGTTGTTCCATTACATATTTCATCCTGTTCTATGTGAACTGTTAATTTTGTAGAGATTAATTACTAGACGTAGCTTAATGTGTAATTTAGTGATCCGTACCTGGGACAAAAAGACTTTTTTATATTAGCCTTTTATACCAGACCAGACTTCTGACCAAACAACTGCTAATGTACTATCAAATAAGTTGATTCCTAAGCAGATGGGGGACCTACGTAGTTTGGTCGCGTTACGTAAAAACCAGCTGATAGGTCACAATTCAATCAATCAATCAATCAAATTTGCCTATATTCGTCATACACCTCATACACATAGGCATAGGACATAGGACATGGGTCTCTCTCAATGAACGCCAAGATAGACGATCTCCTGCTACTCGCATCCAACATGGGCCCGCAGGCCGCAACTAAACGGAGATCGTCATCCCACCTAGTTGGGGGTCGACCTACACCCCGTTTACCCAGCCTTGGTCTTCATTCCAGATGGAATGGAAACCATGTAGACCAAGGTCACAATTATTAACATTAAATTTACATGATCCGACCAAATGACGTTAGTCTGTCAACTGCCTAATTAGAAGATGCTTTGAAATAATAAACACATAGTCAAAATCTTCAAGTCGCAACTCGCAACTAGTAGAAAGAAAAACTAAGATGAGACAAGGAAAACATCATAGTATGTAAGAACAAAACCGCAGAATTGAAAATGAATATTGCAAAGACACACAAAGTTGGGGTTTACCCGGGCCAGGGGAGTGTTTGTTCCGCAGTTAGCGGAGTCGCTAAGACAGCGACTTTCAGTTAGCAGAATTACATTATTACATGTTTGAGTTCAGCTGATCTTTGTGAGTTCCTTTTGAGATGTGCTGAATGCTGATTCTCGTTAGTCGTGCTGATACTTTTGAGTAGTGCTGATTATTTTATGTTGTGCTGATTTTTGTTCGTTGTTGCTGATTCTTGGTAGTTAATAAAAGTTATCCACTTCATCCGCTCCACGCTTTCTCGAGGAGAATACTTTCTTAAACAAAAAAAATTAAAATATGCCCATATCAAAATAACACCTAGCAACCCAAAACTGGGTCTTTCATTTGTCTCGCTTATAATGTTGCCATGACACGCCATAACAACGTATCCACTATACGTCTATAATATGTATCAATCTACTTTATTAAAATCGAAATCCTTTCGCGTTGTCGGTGAAGCTCGCAACTGAGCCGTCATTATGCAAATTCTACACCACATCAAAAACCTAATGTCGGGGGATCCCCGCTGATTGAGCTGCTCGAAATAAATGTCCGCTAGCATAATAAATATTACAGACAAATCACATAATATTAAAAGTATAACTTCTAAAAGATTAATGATGATAATAATTTAAAACATGCTAATGCCCGTTGCTTTAATTTTTTTTGACTGGAGCATACTTGCACTTTTATTAAAAACATTAGATAATCTACAACTCTGTTGAATAGATAAAACTATAAATTTCTATCAAAAGAGTACTTAAGATGTAATCTAATGTCCAGTGTATTAGACAAACTAACCCAAAGTTGTAAATTACTATATTATTCTTTTTAAATTGAAGACAGAGAAGCGAGTTGATGATAATGAATAGGAAGAAGAAAACTTTAAAGCCAGTGAGACTACACATAATAGAAACGTTAAGGAGCCTCGCTAGTCGCGAAACAATGCCAAAACCATTAAGGCTCGTAACGGAATAAAACTATAACTGCAGCCAGAAATGTGTAAGGAAATGCATAAAATGAATACTAACGACAAAGACGTAAAGAGATTAAATATGAGCGAGTACTGAGAACTGTTAGCGTGACAGTTATAGTGAGTATAGTGTAGTAGTAAGTGTAGTAGTGGGGGCCGGCAATTTGCCAAACTCAAGCCCCCGCGGCATTGCATATTTATAGACGCGATAGATGACAAAGAACCGAACGCACTTTCAGGGTTGCCAACTTAAAAGTTTAAAGTTATATTATATAGATGGTAGCAATTATTTATAAGCTATTGTTAGAAATAAGAAAGCTTGACTTACTGTTATCTCTTCAAGCTCAAATCTGTAACCAATTCTGATATGATTTGGCAAATAACAAAAAACCGTATGGTTTTTTGTTATTTGGCAATTTGAGTCCCAGAACAAGGTTTTTATAATGGAGGAAAAATTTACGGCTTCTGTCTATACGATCGAATTTTCAATAATTTTAACAGAATATAAGTTTCAAAACAATATTATGTAGATATGGCTTGACAACGGAAAAGCTGAAAATGTAACATGAATTTTCAATTGAAACTTAGTAGAGCCTCTATATCTCGTTAAAATGTCGTGGTTTGTGATTGGACTATTGATAGTCTGCCACAGTGATTTTCGACTCGAAACCCAGGTGCACTATTTTCGATTAATTTGGATCAATTTCATACGTAAATAGTAGGGCTTAAAATGGCTGCTTTAAATCGAATTATTTAAAGTAGCCTGAAAATTTTCTCAACTTTACCTAATAACGCAGCCCTGTAGACGATATAGGCAGGTTAAATGGGTATTTTATACAGCGCCGACAAGCGGGGGAGCGGGGAGGGGGGACAGGAGATCGACGTCATTCCACGGATGTTTGTTTCGTTAAAGTCTCTTTAAAGTCCTGGGCTCCTGGTATGCCATTCTAAGCTGGTTTGTGTTTCTGTAACGTGCATTTCTGTTATTTTACAATTTACATAAATTCTAACAATGCTTTTTGTAATTGAAATTAGCGGTGGTCGGCGGTAAAGGTCTCATGTAACCAAGGTCTTATTATACAATCCATACCTATATAATATTAATATCAGATTGTTACCTTCTCACGTCTTAGCTACTTAACGGCTTTTAATAAAAGAATGTGATTTCCTCGACATTATAGTTAAAGTATAAGATAGTTTTTATTCCAAAAGTCCTGGATTGTCCCGCCATATACGTATTTCTACACAAATGAAGTTGCGCGAAATGTCTATTTTAATAATTAGTTGTGTGCAATTCAGCTTTACAAAATAAACGTAGAACAGTGAATTAAATTAGAACATAACAATATTCCAAAAGCAGGTTAAAGCAACTTTGTCAGGATAACGAGGTCTATAGTTTCATGCACATAATGATGAGCTGCAGCGTGCTGGATTGGAGCGCAAAAATAATGGCTTAAATACAGTTTGAATTATAATTTTTATCGTACAGCGGTGGTCTTGCGTCAGCCGTCAAAGCGATACGGCCTGCCCTAAGCCGCTACGCCTGATCGACTGTGTTATAGAAACTGTACTCCAAATCCGTCACCCCGGCCTGAAGAAAACAGCAACCACTTGCTGTTTTCTTCAGGCTAAATTAATATATTATTTCACACCAATTTTATACACGGCTCTGAATCTCTACAACATCTCTATAAAGTGACATCATTTGTCGTAGACCTACTCGTTCAACACGGCCCTTCACCAATGTGCTTGGTTAGCGTTTTGCGCTGCGCTGAGTTCTGCCCCGGCACGTTGCGGCCCGGTACAGTGTGTGCGTACCTCAAGTGCTAACGAAACCGAGTCGCAGTGAAAGCCCGGCATAATTGACACGTACAATTGTTAATGTAATGCGAGCCGGTGACCGCCTGCTCCACTTGCGGAGTGGCGCTACGTCGCCACAAGCACTGCTTCCACCACAAAGGGCCGCGGTTACACGAATTACTTGTTCGCATTATGGTTTGCACACGAGAGATGGTTTACGCAGCGTTACGGTATGCGTTTTCGTAGCAAATTTGATTTCCAAAATAGACCGTACATCCGTCGATCGCGGATTCTTGGAAATCTATTGTTATCGCGGCCCACTTGGGCCGTTCGGGGGTTGATAGGTTTTTTTTTTATTTTTATTTTTTTTTTTTTTTTACATAGATAACATCTTAAGTGTAGGAGTTCACAATATTAATAGGTTGCTTAGTAGGTTAAAATTACTTATCTGTAGCTTCTGAAATATTGTATAGTTAGATAAATTATGATAAGTATCTTTGTGTCAGCACAATAAATGAAAATCATGGAATTCATAGGATTATAATTATTATAATATTATTGTCGGCACACAAGATGTTTAATTTGTACACTCTATGAATTAAGTGCATAGCAATTAATTATTTTCTTTTAATGTTTTTTTTTTGCGAATAATATTTAAATAGATATATGTATTTTTATTTTATGTTCATTATAATACCGTCATACTACTTATAGTTTTTGTTCCCGAATATTTTTAATCCGTTCCCACCTAAATATTTAGCCGACAAATCGTCGTGTGAAAACTTGTGCGCAGGCCGGCCGTTTTAGGTCAGGCGAGTTTATTTGAATGTGTCGAGAGCTGCGTCACCAGCGTCACCCGCGTCAGGACTCACCTGACCTACTGCAGAATTGTGTCATTATTAATTTAAATTGGAGAGTATATTGACACGAATACTCGCGCTGCGCCGGATGCTTTATGTTTTTCATTTTCGAGTAATTATTGCGTTATAATTACTACAGGGAATTATTTATTATATTATTTATTTAAAAGGTAAGTTTATAATTTGTATTATCAGAGAAAATCAGTAGATTATGGCCCCTCGTAATTTGGCTGGGTTATGCCAAGCTCAGACGACAGACTACGATTAACATTGACTTTTTTTGGAACGAAGTTCCTAATCGCGCGTTGTGAAAGGCGGCTAGATGAAAAGTTGTAACGACACAAAAGTGTCGTGTGTCGTGTTACACACGAAAGTGAGTGTCGCGTGTTTCTCTCTCTGTCTCTCTTTCTCTTTCTCTCGCATCGAACACTGTGGTGTAGTGACGATTTTTTTTGTTTTTTTTTTTTTTTTTTGTTGAGTGTATGCACTATGCACTATGCAGTTTTTTGTACATAAGAAATAACTACGTTCCATCCGGGTGTCTCTTGACACCTCTCAAGTTTTTTCATTTATTGAATGGTGGTGTCTAACAGCAGCTTTGGTCCCAACCACTGGCTATACAATTTTATTCAGACATATTTTCTCGTCGCGACACAGGTGCTACAACTGACTATAAAACAGTCTCAAGTATCTTTCTAGAATCAGTAATAATAATTGAGAAAGATCGTTTATTTCAAGACCTTCTACGTCTTATGAAACTATTATAATTAATAACTGTATTTTAAAAAGATAAAACCAACTTCAAAATTAAAACTTCCTATCTCCAAACTTACTGAACCGATTTTGATGAAACTTGCACTGTTCCCTAAGTTGAACAATACCTAGTACAACAAAAACAAGAATCACTTAAATCGGACTTGTAGTTCCGGAGATACGCGTGAACAAACATAAAAACATACATACATACATACACTTTTGAAATTTGGCACATTTGTTCAGAAGATGTTATAGATTAACATATACAATAACTGGGCAGTTCTGGAAATATTACATACATACGCGACGAATTGATAACCTCCTTTTTTTGAAGTCGGTTAAAAATACCTGCCTTGTACCCTGGGACCTATGGTTACATATTTTATAAGTCCTATGTTATCCCTAGATTTAGTATCAAAATCTATTGCCCGTGTTTTGCCTCAATATCGCACCTGACCGTGTCGCACGTCGACCATAAATAAAACATCATTTCCCGGGATTCACGGGACTTCCCGGAGCCCGGGATTCACGGGACTCCCCGGAGCCCGAGATTGCGGGATCCCGGGATCGCTAACGAATTGAAAACTATCCGGGAGTGAATCACAATGCTGGCTTCTTGAATTTAGAAACCGTCTGGTGATCACTGTTTAATTGAATATTTTAACTGCAGACGGCCGTAACTGCAATTTGACTTACTGTCGAATAATTAAGATCTAATGCTCTTACATTAGTTCATCATCATCATCAGCCTATTGCCGTCCACTGCTGAGCGTAGGCCTCCTCCAATGAGTGACAACCATCCAGATCTTACATTGGTTGGTGATGGACAAATCCAAGCAATTACGAACGGCGTCATTAATTGCCTATATTCGACGCTGTTTACTTATTACATATTCTGTAGACACGGTATACAATAATTATTATGGTGGTAATCCTGCTATTCTATATCATGTGCTGATGAAGGTGAATTTCAAATCTTACTTTTGTTTCGCTACTATAAGCTACATAAAAAAAGAGAAGGTGGTTAAACTTGACAAATCTAAGATTTTTCGAAAAGTATGTCGCATCTTGATACTTTCTCAATTTTCTCGGAACAATTCTAGGAAATGCTTGTAGAAAAGTACAGCTTTCTGTACCACTAAAATAACTTGTTCGTCGAAAACTAAAATATATAAAGTCAGAGACTTATGTCAAAATGTTATCTTTCAATTTGCAACTGCACTCTTACAACTTTCTCTAGATTTTTCAATCACCTTAACTTAACTATAATTACCACTTATAAGTGAAATAACCAAATTAAAAATTCGTCTGCTTTAAAGAATATATTTTTTTTATGAAATAAGGAGGCAAACGAGCAAACGGGTCACCTGACGGAAAGAAACTTCCGTCGCCCATGGACACCCGCAGCACCAGAAGAGCTGCAGGTGCGTTGCCGGCCTTTTAAGAGGGAATAGGGTAGGGATGGGAAGGGAAGGGAATAGGGGAGGGTAGCTGGGAAGGGAATAGGGTAGGGGATTGGGCCTCCGGTAAACTCACTTACTCGGCAAAACACAGCGCAGCGCTGTTTCACGCCGGTTTTCTGTGAGGACGTGGTATTTCTCCGGTCGAGCCGGCCCATTCTGTTCTAATACACAAACAAGCGAAACTTTTAACACCTTCTCTAAAAATGTAAACAACGAATCGATGAGACTTTATGACATACTTCGCATTATTTCATGTTTTATTGCCACTGTTTAAAATACATTAAGTCTTATGTCTAGACTAACTAATTAAACTCCGAAACACATAACGACTCCTTTGAACATTTCCTTCCTCGGAAATCAACCTAATGACACGCAAAAAGAAGACAATAAGATACATTGAAACAAACAATGGACACGAATGCCTGTAATTGCAGTGTAACGTTCTACAGGGTGCTGCACAAAGACAGCACATACGGGGTGCGCACACAGGCGCAATATATATGGTGCCCACAAAACTGAAGAGAAGACTCGCTTCTTCGAGTTGAGTAAAACGTGAATCATCTTTGTAGCACAAGTTATAGTCTTAATTTTGTAAATTGACTGATTGTTTTTTGTCTCAGACAAATGTTTAACAATACTAAAATGTGAACAAAGGGCTGCAGTAAGAATAGCCTATATTAGATTTACTCAATAGGTTTTTATTGATATGGCAAGATCATATAAATCTTTTTTTCCTTAGCCGGGTATGGATTTGCGGGTATTTTCGTAAATTAATATTTTCTTAGGGCCATTTCTTCTTAGTCATTTTTAGATATTAACCGCAAATACTATAGTGTGCTATATGCTACACAAAGTCGCGTCTACTGCACATGGTGTTTCTGCACATTCATGGATATACAGACTGTATAATATACCCGTTGTACGGGGTGTACAAAGACGCGTTATACAGGATGTACAAAGACGGGGAATGTAATTAGAGCGCCTGGCCTTGTGTTCCGGGTGCAATTAGCTCTAATAAGACGAGTCCTTTTGTCCCGTGTCCCGCCCCCCGTGTCCCGCTCCCCGTGTCCCGTGTCCCGCGCTCACCGCGACATGTGTTGTCATGATAATTAAGGAAATGAGAGTTGGATGCCTTCGATATTTCAGAGCTCTGTTAACCTGTGTAAACATTAGCATCATAACAGACGTATTGTGTCGCGTAAGCTCAGTGGTTAAACGTCCTTAGGCATTTTAAAGCTTCCCACACATTATGACCGGCGCAGCGGGACGGGCCGCATTTTTCATTGAAGCATTCTGACGCAGTGTGAGATGGTGTTCATAGAAATCGTAATTTGTAAAATAACATAAAATATTGTTTTTAGATCGCCACCAGAGTAAAAATTAATAGTAAAAAATAAGTGCCAATGCTAAACCTTATTAAACCTGGCCCTTTCAAATATTATGGAAGCGTAATTGAGTCAAAAATTGAGGAGAAACTGCAGCCCTGTGAGTGACACACCATAATATACAGCGCTTTTATAGTAGTTATTGGTGGCACGACCGTCAATTTGTCGCACATCCTAACGGAGAGAGTGACTCGACTTCGGTCTGTGTGTACATACACATACATTTTGCTGGCTGCATCTAGCTGCTCTGATATGTCCGGGTAAAATACATCCCTAATTATAACACCTTCTTCAGTCAGATCACGTATGAATCTGTAAATGGCGGGGGAAGTGATTTGGACAAGACATGTCGGTCGTTATACACGATGTAATCAGCGGGATTAGCATGCGCCGCGTGCTGCTGAGGGGGGAGGGGGGGAGCAGGGGGAGGGGACTTGTTGACTGTCTGTGTGTTCAGGTGGACGGTACGTGGTATTCAAAACATGTAATTAGCTGTTCTAAGTATCTACTTATAAATACATGCTACACAAGTAGAACATAATAATATAAATTAATTTACTGCTGCTACTTTTACAGTCAACTCTACAAAAGGGATACATACACAATATGCTAACGTATTTATCTCTTAGTTTTTACTTCTAAACTGCATTTAAAATCTACTTATAATACGTATTACATATTATAGTGTTTTTATAATAATCATATTTTATTCTATCCCACTAAATAAAACCATTACACGTATTCGTACAGAGAATATGAAACGGCAATTCAGCAGTTCTAACGTCAAATTAGCGACGTGAAACCGATTCATTCCTGTGGCCCGGGTAGCTAAAGTGAGGGGAAAAATGTATTGAAGTGCAATCTCCGGGGCGCCTTTGTTACCTGACCACCGGGCAGGGTGCCGCAGGGCGTCACAGAGCGCCCCAGGGCGTCAGGGTGGTGCAGGGCGGCGGGGCACTCGAACACCTAGGAGTTTTCACGTTGAAAGCAAAAAGTAAGCGATGCGGAGTCGCTATTGTTGCGATGCGAACAGAATAGGGATACAAAAGTATGTCATTGTGAAAACAGGTTAAAATAGCTTTTGTATTCTCATTGTATGCAATCATATACTTATCTTTTCGTTTGTTAAAATCATGAATTTACAGAGGTAGGTAATTACTTAGCCTAACCCAAAAAGAAGTGTCCTACGTAAGCTTTTCGACATCGGTAGTTTCGATTTTAGCAAGGAAACATTTTCTTGAAAATCGGTATTTATAGTGCACAAACTGGTCAAAATAATATATAATAATAATATTCTGGTGTGTAATAATCTATACTTTGGTGTGGTAATAATTTTAAAATAAATAAAGTTAAAAACGCCTGCTTAAAATAATATTATGTGACACATTATAAGGAAGTAAAAAACATGCTACTGCCCTGTCGACCCAAAAGACCGCATTTTGAAATACAGTGTTTTGGCTTTATAACGTTCAATGGACTTAACTAGAGCCTAGTAAGCCACGAAACCGAAAATTTTGTTTGAAACATGTTTATATTATAATAGCTGTTAATACACTTTTGGTAATCTGAATTCTGATCAATTTTTTACCCGTTATATTTTCTTTAACGAACTTTATTTTGCAGCGTAATTACATCCATAAAGAACAATGTAATTTGCTGAAACAAAGTGACTTCTAAGGTAAAAAGTCCGACTATAACTTCCAGCCAATAAGCAATAAATCGGGTCCATAAAGTCGGCTGACAGATGCAAAAAGACGGTGCTGATGGATAACCAGCTCCGGACAGTCCGGACCGAACAGACCGGACAGGCCGGACAGACTGGATAGTTGCGAGAGAGTCTGATAAACTCGACGCCTGATCTCTTCGTTATTCGCTCGTTTTGTACGTGATAATGTCATGGTTTCACGAGCTGGAAAATTTTGTAGTTTATGTCCCCCAATTCCGCTATTTTAATAATAATCAGATGGAGCTTCGATACCGATTTAGAGCAGACTTGATGTTATTGAATCACTCTTGATTTGTGATTCTTGAAAAAAACTTCAAAGTTTCAGACGCATGCGAGTAAACTCAAGCGATCTGGACTGGATTGAAACTATAATCAGGTCAATATAGAATAGTAGAATCAAGGTCTTAATGTTTCAGTCGTTAACATTTAGGAGTTTGTTAGCTAAATTGTAACCATTTTAAAAATAGCATTATACAATATGATAATAATTTATGAACAGAAGTTCAACATAATATTATACATTAATCATTTCAAACTTTCTGCATAATGTTTTTACTTATTATGTAATATTAGAAACGTCGTTATAAATCTGACTCAGGTCAGCAATAAGGATAAAAGACAGAATAAAATTGTGAGATAACAGAAAGGGCAAGTAATTCGTTTGATGTGAAGCCTCCGCGCCACGTAACACGTTATACCTCCGTCACACGACGCTGCCCGCAGACACAAATTGATTGTATAAATCCTGTTTTGACAAATGCGAAATATATTGGCGGCCCACGCCGGACCGGCTTAAATAAATCCACTTACGCACCGTCTGAACGCCGCGGCCCTAGGCACAGGCGGTAGCGGGAGAGGAAACTGACGCGATTTTGCTTTCACCAGTTGAAATTTTTAGTACATAACTGTGTTTTAAAAAGATAAAACCGACTTCAAAATTAAAACTTCCTATCTCCAAAACTACTGAACCGATTTTGATAAAAGTTGCATTGTTCCCTAATTTGAACAATACCTAGTACAACAAAAAAAGAATCACTTAAATCGGACTTGTAGTTCCGGAGATATGCGCGAACAAACATAAAAACATACATACATACATACATACACTTTTGAAATTTGGCACATTTTGTTCAGAAGCTGTTATAGATTAACATATACAAAAACTGGGCAGTTCTGGAAATATTACATACATATTACGCGTCGAATTGATAACCTCCTTTTTTGAAGTCGGTTAAAAATAGCAAGTTATTTGTTGTTGTACTTCGGTGACATAGACAATTCCATAGTACAGACGCCGATTACTTGGGTTTGAGACGTTGTGTGTATATTTCTATAACATTAATCTAATTTAACATAATATTATCGGATATTAAATATGATTTTCACTTTTTGGAAGTTGCAGTGTTCATATTAATATCGTCTTCAGCGTTTCTCAACGACATTAAAAGCAGACTCTGGTGGTAATGTCCCGTCCTAATTTCTCACAATACACGTATTAATAATTATTATAGTAAAGAATATTGTGTACTAATAATTTTAAATATTATCATAGTAATTAATTACGGTTTACAGCTTAGTATTATTTACGCTTTACACAACTCATTTGATAGAAAGCACTGTATGCTTTCTATCAAATGAGTTGTGTAATACAGGGTGTAACAAAAATAAGTGACAATAGTTTAGGATGTGTACGTAATCCTTGTAAAGAGTTCACTGTGAAAGTAGCAGCGCTGAAAGATCAAAATTTTTTTCACTTTTGTATGGGAAAACTCGTGACGCTCGTGCCCTTGCCTATACAAAAGTGAAAAAAAAAATCGTCTTTCAGCGCTCCTACTTTCACAGTAAACTCTCTACAAGGAACACGTACACACCCTAAAGTATCATCACTTATTTTTGTTACACACTGTATAGTGTTGTAAATTATTGGCATCAAAAACTTTTAGGTTAGGTTACGCTTTCGCCTATCACTTCAACCTGTTTATAAGTCGCACTCTTTTGTCGGGGAGGCCTGACAACTTCAAAGCGGCAGATCGCCGGCCGGTAAGCCGATAGATCGACCCCCCTCGCACCCTCATCGTATTTCTTCCTACCCCACTGCGGGAAGAATTTAATTAACATACAACTCGTTACAAAAAACTCAAAGGATGCCCAAAGTTCGGCGTTTTGATAAGCGAAGATAAGACATTGAAATGAGGGAAGATTAGCGAAGATATGGAATATTGCTCGTGTGTAACTCCGAAGTTCGCGACTTGAGGACGCTTATGAAAAGAGTTACGGGGAACTCAGAGAAATTTAATATTCGTGCGTTGAATGTTTATATTGCTTTTACCAATCATTCCTAATATTGTAACTTTGATATTTAAGTAGATATATTGTGTTTATTAATAATTATATTATAATAAATTGTAAACTATATTATTATAGATTTCATAAAAAAATAATTGTATTCGTTAATTATATTCAGTCCAGCTGTTAAGATATTATGATCTAATGTCTCAATTTATTGACACCTTAAGTTTAGAGTAGTTAATTTACTGCTCGGCGGTAACCAGTTTTAAAATATTTGTAGTTTGGGCGGATTTAGGGGTTTGTTACTAAATTGTATTCGATACAGCTGAACAGATTTAGATAAAAAATAAACAAACGCTAGACCTATTTAAGAATCGAATATTTTATGCCCGAAATTTTAACGTATATTGCAAGATAACGTTTATCTTGTAATTGAAAATAATGAGCTTGTAATTGAAAATAGCTTTTGTTTTCATTTATTTTGGTATACGAAAATATTCTTCAAGGCCCTTCTCTTATTCGATTATGTTCAATACGAAAAACTCCATAAAATAACCTGTAACTACTACCGACGCTAACGCGAGGCCCCCAATCCCCATACACCGTTTCAGAATTAATTTACCTCAGGCGTTTGACGCAAAAACTGAGAGGAGATTGGGTCGAGGAGGAGGGGAGACGGTGCATGTATTATTCAGCAGCTCGAGATTTTAATTTATTAACCTTTGCCTCTTTTTAATTATCCCCAATGAATTTTTGTATTCTCTTACGGATCTTAGAATTGAGAACGGACGGACTTAAGAATATGATAGTAGGTATTTAGGACAAAATATAAGCTTGATTCTTTATTATCTTATAATGATATTACTATCTTTCGGTGATGAAAATAAATTACATATTGAGCCGTCAGGTAGGCAGGTGTGATGTTATGGTGGCGTGCGTAATACACAAAATCTCTATCTAATAATAATACGGCTCGTGCATATCAGTTTACCAGTGAAAACTGAGAAAATCAAAATAACATAAAAATAATAATAATAACACATTTTATTCAACACATTCACATCACACTAATCTTATCTCTCTGACTTTACTTTCATTACCAAACTTGGAAACAAAACGCGAGAACCGAACTCACGACCTACGAACCAAGAACCACTCTCTAAGCCACGGGGGCGTTAATCGTAATTTAGTAGATAAATGAAAGCGATATTTTCGTCATGATGGTGGTATATTTTCAGCGAGGATATTATCTAATTACAAAGTTAGTATCTTCAGTAATTCACTTACAAACTTCTTGGTAACTTTAAATGTTACGATAAAAATATGGAGATAAAGTTTGAAGTTATTTTACCCTCGGCAGGACCCTATGGCGAGGACACAAGGCTCAATATCAGAGAAATTTTATGTACAATACTCCTACGTTAATCATTAAGACTGAAAATTTCTCTCAAAGGATACAATTTTCTTTTTCATACGCTCCGATGCCGATTTAAAAAATATTTTTCTGAATTCACATCAAACGTGTAAGAAATATTTATTATATTTTGTACATTAATAGCTCTTATAACAAGTTTTATTATTCTGACTAAATTGAATATACCTATACTTTGAATAAAATATAATAATCCTTCAAATCATAATAATATTCTACTTCTATATTTTGTTTATCTGTATTAAAGCTTTCTTTACAATTTAACTGTACTTAACGCTTATGTTGATTGTTTAGCCGATTATGATGGAGTTGTTTTCGCGTAAATTATATACGGTACAAGTGCGATCAACTGAATCCTGTTCAAGTAACATCGGACATTTATTACTGCTCAATCCTCAAGACGCCGGACACTTGGAATTAGATGATCCGGCCGCTCGTTTCACCCCCATCAGATTGTAATCTGTAATCTCATTTCAGTGTTACAAGAGGGGAGTGGGCACCAGTCAGCACACTCCTATTAAGTTAACAAGCTTATACTTGTCTTTGTATTAGGTTACTGCAAAAACTGATTCTATTTTATTTTATTGCATTTATACATTAAATTTCTTGAATACCAAGGAAATAATGTTTTGTATATTATTATTATTTACAATCTTATAGTTCAAAATATGAATCAATGTAAATATTTTGTTAAAAGTCAAAGAAGTTGAAAGGATTAATCCGGGCGAGCGAAGCGAGCTCCAGTATATTCCACAACTACACTTTACGAAGAAACTATCACGCCTATTGATTTGTGCTTAAAACATAGTAATTTTTATTTATATGAATATATGTTATCATCGATCAGGCAAGGTTTGGTTACTATTAAAATATATAAAAACAACTGCGTTAAAGATTATTACCACGCAGAACAACGAGGCGAGCACTCACAAATCTCGGCTTTTAGCTAGTATCAGTCTTCAATTAATTATTGTATTAGTTTGAACGCCTGAAATCTGCCTGTTATATTATAGTTTAAGTGCTAACCGTAGATTTACTTTGTTATAGTATAAGCGTCTGATATAATATAGTTAAGAGCTGTACTTTTAAGTTCTTCGGAGATAACGCGATTACTGCCAAAGTAAGTTAAGTTCTTTAACTCACAAAGCTGTGCTGTACTTTTGCTGCTCAGAGATTGCTGTATTTAAATTGTTTGCTGCGTAATGAAGCCAATTATTGTCCGTTTAGGAGGCCGTAGAGGGAGAGGGGGTGTTAGGGGGGTTATAGTTGAGGTTGTATTGTTTGGCGGCAACTGCGGACGGTTAACAACTTAATTTAACTACGATTACGTGATTACGGTTTTTGCTATTGTATTCCATTTTGAAATTGGCGATTGTAATGAAGTGGTTAATGGTTGGGTTATTCGTTATTTAAATTTTGCACTTAAATCGTTATATTTGTGGCTGGTAGAGCCTCTCTACTGCCACAAGGCATTAAGCTCGCTTAAGTAAATAATTGCATAAAGTGTTCTAGATAATTAATAAAAAATATTTCAGCGTGCGTTATTAACATGAGCGCGGGGCACTCACCACTCACTTGTAAATGTAATAAAATAAGAAAGTTTAATAATAAAGACTCGAAATACATTCTCCTTACAACTACGATTTTTTGTAATTTTCATTGACTAAGAAATATTCAATAAAATTTAAGTGTAAAGCACAGAAGACAATTTTTTTTTTCTTTTAGGTTATAAGTAAAGTTTTCAATATTTCCATCACTATCCCAATTTACGATAGGCGGGGATGCCCGCGGTCTCGTTGACGCTCTACGCCGTAGCGCATGCCGTAGACGCTCTACGCCGTAGCGCTACCATGATAGGCGCTGTACATTGTAGACGCTCTACGCCGTAGCGCACGCCGTAGACGCTCTACGGCGTAGCGCCACGCCGCAAGCGCTCTACGCCGTAGGCCGCTACGAACGGTTAGTTATCGCTTGGATAAAAATGTAAACATTACAAGGTTGACATTTTGCTTTAAATAACACTAAAGGAGGAAGAATAGTATTTTCTAATTTATGCATAATATTTGTTGGCACGCTCTAGATCTTAAACTGCTAGAACTTTATGGGCATAAATATTCAAGGAAGAGAAAAGTCTAAAGAATTTGAGAACGTGAAATATTATGAATGTTAAAAATTTACAGTGCCCTCAGCCCGAATATATTTATTGTTATTTTCACTGTATTTAATCTGAAATAAAGACTACATTGTATGATCATCACCAAATCTTACAGAAAATCAGTGTTCAAACACCGCAAATGTTCAGCTACTATAGTTCTATGGCTTAAGCTGTAAGGCTGTACTGAGCGGGGATAAGGGAGACTGGGGAGATAAGGTGCAGCCGCAAAAGCCTTAAGATATGTTGGACGATGTGTCGCGTCGGGGGCTTTGTGTCCGATGTAATACATTCAAAGACTTTTTACTAACATCGTAGATGAAAGATAAAACTTAGTTTCCATGTAGAAAGAAGTATGTTTTTGGAGTATATTCCATTGAAAAAGTCAGATCTATACATAATAATAATAAAACTGTAGAAATGAAAATTCTGTACATTAAAGATATTAAAAAAATAATAAGCGGGAGGCATCACTACATCGCTGTAGAAGCCAAAAATTTGGTTAGTTTTTTGTCTGTCTGTCTGTCTTTCTGTCTGTATGTTTGTTCCAATATCAAACGAAAACTACTGATCCGATTTCATACGGTTTTCACAGATATATTTGTCTTCCTCCAACTCAACATATGGTGTATAAAAATCCCCCCACCCCTCCCTCTAAGAGGACCAAAGAGGGGGTCATATTTTGTATCAAACTTTTTTCTTTAATAGACTTACTTCATATTATTAACTGTGTTTTCCAACTTAACATCTGGTGTATAAAAGTTTCCCCCCCACCCCTCTTAGGGGACAAAAGAGGGGGTGAGACTTTGTATCAACTGATGAAGTAGAAATACTTTAAATGGTAAAACAACGTTTGCCGGGACAGCTAGTCAGTATTTAATATATTTATTAATTTATTAAAATATACTCACATATTTTTGCTGCGTCAAGGTTTTTATCGTAGGATATCATTTCTACTTTGTTTCAGTCCCTCGCTTTATATCGATGTCCGTGCAAAAACTACTTGTGTACAGGGTAGCAGAGCCTGCGAGGCTTAGCGCAATATCCGGTACTGGGGGAGTAATATATTCCGTTACTAGTTCACTACGACACAGTACAGATATATACAGTAGTGTAACTCAGCCGTCTGGATAAGTGAAGATGTAAGAGTGTTGTGATGCTGAATTATTTTCTATTGTAAGTTATCTGAATTCACTCTAATTTACATTCACATAATAATTAATTATTCATAGACAGCTGATAGTGGACATCTACGTTATTAATTTGTCGCGTTAAGGCTCAATTCATATGCGTCAGCGCGACCAAGCTCCCGACTGCTCACGATTCTCGTCTAGTATTTACTTGAAATAACTACGAAAATAATGTTGGTCTACATCTTTTCTATAAAATTTTTCTTTTCATATGGTTTATTATAAAGATGATCTACTATATAATATTATTTATATTGTGACGTAGTGTGTTGTTTACAGAATGATAAGCACATTCATTAATTAGGAGGTATAGTTAGGGGGGCCATTAAGTAACAAAAGAGGATTACAATACGTGTCCGGTTTTTAGACTACGCTTAGGTGTAATATATACCCATCAAAATTAGGATATATTATATAGTCGACTCTATTCTCATAAAATACGTCATAGGCTCTAACATTCACGTATGTCAAATTACTGGTTAAGCCGCAGGGGTTCCCAAACTGTGCGACGCGGCGCCCTGGTGCGCCGTGGAAAGGCAAGAAGGGCGCCGTGAGTCGATCTTCTATCATTATCCGAAAACACAAAATATATAATAAAATAAATTTATAATATGAACTATACAAAGCAGGCAGATGATTAAATATTTGTTTATTAATATTTACTTGCTTAACCTAACCATTATCGTTAAATGTGTTTATTTGTAATATAATGTATATAATTATTTTTTGTAATAGCTAGGTAGAGTAGGGGGCCGTGACAAAATTTTGACTTGTAAGTGCGCCGCAGGCTGAAAAAGATTGGGAACCCCTGGGTTGAGAGTTAAAATACTTTTGTGTCTCTATATGGTGTATTTACTTCGAAGAACTTATTTGAGTCAGATGGCGGACCTATATAATATTATTATTATATACTTTGGTCAGCTGGGTGATTTTGAATCTTGCCACAGCAATGCAACATACAATCACCCAGCCGGATGGTAGTCGTGACCTGTCAATAGGACTAAGATAACCCGACCAAATAACTTACATTTCTGACATTCTGCCTATAAATTAATTTCTAATAGTACCCTTTAACGTCCCAAATTTCAAAATCGATCAAATAATTTATTCGCCATCAGGCTGCCAATTACTTTGAAATTAACATTCAGAAAACGTTATTCATAGGGTCGGCAATTTGTGATTGGTGTCAATTATACAGTCAAATGAAGTCGCGATGTGATGAGTTGATGACTCCCAGACGACTAAGCAGGATTTGTTTTTGAGTTGCCCTAATGAGAGCTTTTAGATGTAATTACTTTTATGATCCAAACGAACATCGACTTTAACAGACTCTCGGAACGGTTATCTTTAAAGTCAGCCTGGGATCAGTTCAATCGGATTCAGTACCCGTATAGTATGCAAAGAATAATCAATGTTTTAAAAAATATATTAAAATATTATAAATGTGTAAATTAGTCCGACTTTTCACAATATGTCCATCTTACACATACATTATAATATTTTTATTCAAGCATCTGTAGCATTGTTCTAATAAAACTTAAAGTATTGTCCTAACAAAACTTGGAAATAACATTTTATTAACGCGGGAATCGAACACCAAAAAGGCACTGCACCACAGATGTGTTTTATATTGGAACGAGCTATTGCCCGCGGCTTCGCTCGCGTTAAGAAGTGTTATTATGTACAAACTTTCATCCCCTATTTTAAGCCCTTAGGGGTGGAATTGATCAAAATCCTTTCTAAGCGGATGCCTACGTCATAACACCTACCTGCATGTCAAATTTCAGCCCGATCCGTCCAGTGGTTTGGGCCGTGCGTTGATAGATCACTATGTCAGTCAGTCACCTTTGAGTTTTATATATAAAGAAGAAGAAGATATAATATTATGAATGTAACAAGTCATAGACATCTACACCAGTCAGACATCTCTTCGAATCCCATCCGAAAACATGTCACATTCCCGACATGCGACATGTTAAATTTATGTTAATGTATGATGTTGTATGAGATATTCGAGTGATCTATCATTACGGCGCGTTTCCGACTGAACTTGTTTTGATGGAAAATTTTTGTCACAATAATTGATGCGCGACGGCCGTGAGTGATGGTAATCGGAAAATCGGAAAATAAAACAACAAAATATATTGAAATAAATCCACTCTTGATTTTTTTATTACCATTTCAATCTACTTAATAAAATATTTTGTAACTAGACCAATGGCCAGTTTTAGAAACGTTTAATGATTACTTTAATGTAATTACGTGTTTGACTGAAAATGTATAGTTAATGTCGTACTCTTCATAAAATTTTTTTAGGTATTCATTAAATCTTTCTGAGTCCCGTTGTAAAACAACTGAAATCTTTTGAATTTTAATGGACAAGCTAAATAATTACATGTCAAGCCTAACCTAACCTATCTGTGACGGTAGGGTTCCATGATGGATGATGATAATATTACTCTTCATCAGGCAATCTGTTTGCTTGTTAGTTTCCCATTGAATAATAATTAACAATATTTTATAAATAATAAGAATCATTTATTCATTACTCCAGCACTGTATTCCGTTCAACAGCACTATAATCAAGACAATATAGAGTTATCTGTATCATCTATTTGCATACTAAACACTCACAATATTTGCCGAGAGAGATTGTCTACTGCGAAATGCAAAACAAATATCCCTAAACGTCTTACATATTGATGACTCTGTCGTGCCATTCTCGACCGTATGTCTACGTGATAAGGCCTCTCTCTGTTTAGACATATAAAGTGTTTGCTGCGCGTGTTGACTCCTGTCAACGCTGACGGAGGTCCTCATGTCGGATACATTTTTTGCGGCTACCCTCATTTTTATTAAAAACCCTCTTGCTGTCGTATGTGTGACACCTATCATGTATCATTTGGTACCGATAATATATATACTAGCTGACCCATCAGATGTTGATTTGCTGTTTTGGGAATATTATTGAGACCATCATGAAAAAGTCTTTCGACTTTCTTGTGTCTAGAGTCTAGACCATAAAGTTAATATACCTAGCGGAATAGAGCAATAACCTCTAGCTGTCAAAAGAAACTGAAATTGGTTTTCCTCTGTGTGTAAAAATATGTGTACGTACACTTACACAATCATGATTGAACATGAATTCTATGAGATTAAATTGTCAACGTGCCGATACGTGCCGACTGGACGTTTGAAAAAAGAGTTTTGCTGTCATGTGTCACAGTCTCTTTTTACCACACAGTGTTACTGATAGTGACATAGACTAACGTTTCATTTTACGTTATCGTTGTAAGTTTTCTTTGACAAACATTTTAATAAGTAAATAAATAATATAAGATATTTTTAGCTGGTTATGCTACGTTATTAGCTAAATTAAATGGCAAAGTAATGTAGAAGCAAGTTACACTAGTACTCATAAGTAAAATTTTGCTTCAAATGTTTATATTACAGAGTAGGTCACACTGTAGAAGCTTCTATAAATGTTATTTTCTCATCTAACGAGACTTTCATTATGAAAATAATAACGCTGTACAAATTCTGGTTTTAAAATGAATTCATGTCCTAAATAATTGTTAACATTGTCTTAAATAACCGGAGAAATGTAAAGTAACAAATCCGGGCAATAAAATCGGAGAATTCCTCGTAGAGATAAATTTTAGTAAAACAGCGACGAAGTGAGCTTATTGTCTCGTAACAGTTCTCGTAAAAATACAAATTGCTAAATGTTCATTATAAACATTTAAATATTTAAGGCTTTCGACGACTCGAAACTAGGCCGCCACCTACGAAATTGTTTTCACAATCTTAAATAGTTACTTATGTCTTGTTAGGGTTCTCTTGAACTGATTGAAGAATAATATATAAAAATAGAATCATAATATTAAAATATCCAGTTTTTAAAGATATACGTTGATACACTAATAGATATGTTTGGTATGGACAATGTAGGTTGATCACCAGCTGATTGACTGACAAAACGATCCTGGATGCGTTGCATGGGCATGGCAAGGCAAAAAGCCTTTCCTGCCTAGTCGTGTAGGTTATAATATTATGTCTCACTCGGCTTTGAGAGTAAAGGAAGAGAGAGTAATAATTTTGACAGCCCTATAACTGCCTATAATGTTACTATTTTATATACTGTCGTGTATAACCCAAGACTTACATAGGCACATTATTTTAATGTAGTTCCATGTTTTTAGACAAAAACATTTGGAAGAAATAAAAACTGATCATACCTCGAGTTTATACGTCCAAAATACAACATCTTTGTCTCGTATTTTATCGAATCGTAACCGAAGTATTTTACAGCGCCCGGGGGCTCGCGGGTGCGTTTGATGCGGCGGTCCCCACACCTTGGGGATCGAGAGTATTTGTATTTTATTTGGAAAACGTTTACAAATGTTTACGTTTCTGGACGTTTTATTTTCATACTGGGTTTACTAGTAAGAAAACCAGAAGAATTTTGTCTTAAATTCGTTCTTTTCTACTATACAGTATGTAACAGCTCGATTTCTTTTCGATCCAGTCTGAATTGTGTAGAATAGTAGTAATATAATATAATATAAGTAAAATAATATAGTATTCTCAAATATAACGTTAATCAAATCATTACTGTTCCAACCAAAACGACCAATAATTAGAAATAGTTAGGCTTATGGTTGAACAATAATTTATGTAAGTATTGGAATTAGATGACGCCGAGATAGAGTTTATCGTGCGGGAACCATGCATTTTTCCGGACAAGAAGTATCTCGATGCCAAATTTCAACAAAATCGGTTCAACGGTTTGGGCGTGAAGATGTAACAGACAGACACACTTTCTCATTTATAATATTATTATAAGTTTAGTATAATGGATAGTATTGATGTAAGTATAATTTGCATCAAAAACCATTTTATTGACGATGTAAGTAGTTAATTAAGATTATTTTACAGAATTCTGTTTACTAATCTGTAATACCGGTTACCCGAGCGATCCGGTCGAACCGGTCGTCTAGGCCGGTTATCCGTAGGCCGGATTACAAGTTACGAACTTACAAATTAATCCGAGCCCGGCCGATATTATGTAGTCTCGGTCGACATCAGTTCGCACGAAATTAAATTGTTGATTCAGATACCGTCATTACTGCGGAATTAGTAGGGGCACGGATTACTAAATAGTTATAACTAGTCACTATGTAAGTAGGGGGCCGTCCCTAAGTTGCGTAAGTCGCTTAGTAAGTAGGGGGCCGTTCCTAAGTTGCGTAAGTCGCTTAGTAAGTAGGGGGCCGTTCCTAAGTTGCGTAAGTCGCTTAGTAAGTAGGGGGCCGTTCCTAAGTTGCGTAAGACGTTTTTGGGAAGGTATACTTACTTTGTAAAGGTTTTCTTTGTTCTATGATGATCTACATTGTGTAAAAAAAAATTATTAAATTTAGGATGTACATGACGTTCTTAATATTTTTTATAAAGTTCACTATTAAAATAGTAGCGCTGAAAGCGTTTCAATTTTTAACTTTTGTATGTGCAAGTTAATTACATTTTGGTATTTCTTACAGAAATATAGAATAATAAATAATAATAATATCTATGGACGCTTCACACCACGTCAATATGGCCCCGTGCTAAGTACCTAAAGGACTTGTGTTACAGGTACCAGACAACGGAAATATATTTAATATTTTTATAATATACATATATTTAAGATTTTTATTGTATCATAGACATATTTAATAGTAATACACATTCAAACCCGGGAACAATGAAAACTATTTTAACCCGCGGCTTGAGGTACCAACGCGCTCACCACTGAGCCACAGAGGTCGTCAAGAGTTACTATCATAGAAGTCAAAAGTTACTCTTTCAGTGCTCAATTCACCGACACCTAAACACCATTTCTACTGCTTATAGTCTGTACTTGTGTATAATATGAAACAGTCACAAAATATAGAAAAGTGTGATAAGGCTCTTTCCGTCCACTAAAAGACTGCACAGCGTTCCTATAAGGAAAGAGAGATTTAACTCAAATAGAACCTTTCTGACCCACTGCCCCCCCCCCCCCCTCCACCCCACTCCCGGGGAATTACCGAGTTACACTAACTACTTAATTGGACCGGCGTTTTTCTTCCAAAGTCGAGAAAGTCGAGAGCGAAGTCTGAGTTCTGTTCAAACATCGCGAGGTGGGAGAACTAAATTGCTAGCTGCTTGAGGGTTAAATCGATTTTAAAGATTTTTGTTTTAGCACTATATTATTATTGTGTTAAATAAATAACGTGGGCTAACGTTTTAAATAAGTCTAAAGGTTTGTTCCGCGATCGCTAAGTAGGTTCTTGGTATGGAAGTTTTGTTGTTAGCCTTAGCGAAAGAGACAAAACAAAAAAAAAACTAATTCATCGTTAAGTTCTTTCAGTAATTATATAATTTTTGGTATCTTTTCAGGAGGCACAAAAATCAACTTATTTGATAAAAATATGACCTAGTTACATTTTGTACTTACAATCCTATTTATTGTACTGTTTGAAAGATCATTGTCAAGTCAATTTTCTTTGAATGTTGCTGAATTAACTTCGATATGTTTTATTTATAAATACGCGATTTATAATACCTGGAATTTTCTATCTAGCGGTGTTCGTTAATTTGAATAAGTAGTGTTAGTTGGGGCAGGTCATCTGTGTGTCCCAGATACGTGGGGCCGCCGTCGACGTCATTAAAATAATATGCCACTGATTTCAAAAAGGAATTTGCCGACACAGATCCCGTAAGCCAGGAGATATATTTAATGCGTCATCATTAATTTTTTACACTTTCATAATAATTATGAATTAAGATATATTTTTTATTTTTAAATTAAAATCTTTAAAATGAAAACTTCTTTCCTGTCTCTGGGATTTAACGTGTTACGCGAGAAAGAATGAAAAGTATGCCACTTTGAAATATGATATGATATAAAAAAAATTGTTTTATTTCTGAATAGATTTTTAAAAAATGCTGATAGATTTAAAAAAATATAAAGGCATACTTTAATGTTTTCGCATTTAGTCTAGCAAGCTCTACTGCAATGTACTGCGTGGCTGACGTTGACATCGGTTCATGGATTCTGATTTCTGAGCGACAGTAAATCGAAATTCGGTAGCTTTTTTTCACGGTCATTAAAGTATTATTTAGCATAAGCCAAATAATACTTTGATGACATTGACACATCAAGTGACACATTAAAAGATGGTGTTAAGATTTTTACTACACATCAAATCATCGTTGTACGGTTATACTTTCGCATTTATTACAATAACAGGTTTGATGTTCATTCGCCATTTCTGTCACCGATGCCGTTCAATGGACGTCGAGGGATTTGATTGACACGGGTCCTTCAGATGTGGGTCCAACGTGAAAACCTGGAGTACCTAAAATATTGTTGGAATATATATATTTTTGGTTTTTTCACTTGTTACGAAACAGACTTTTTATTCACATTTGTCTTTGAGGTAAGTACTAGGTTTAGTCGTTAGGGAGCAGTAGGACATACATATTAAAATTTGGCATGCAGGTAGATGTAATGACGTAGGCATTCGCTAAGAAAGGATTTTGATAAATTCCCACCCCAAGGGGTTAAAATAGGGGATGAAAGTTTGTATATAATAATACTTCTAAGCGAAGCCGCGGGCAAAAGCTCGTAGTAAATAAACTTGTTACTAAATTTTATTGTGATAATTTGGCTATAACTATCTACGCGGACTCACAAGAAACGTAATATCCAAATGATGTAACGTATAACTAATATTAGTTTAGTAGCAATTAGCACCAAACACACATACCTTCCGCTCGGCGGCGTCACTAATCACATTTGCCGAAACAACAATCACATTCAATGTGCTCAAAGAAACGACTTTTAATTAAAAGTCGAGTTGCAGCTTATTTTCAGTACAGTTTTAACTCGCTCTCAAGTCTCAACTGATACTAGTTCAAGTACTACTTTCGGTATTCTGCATGTACGTCTATTATAACAATAATATTATTATGATGTTTGTATCGAATAGGTTTTTGGACAGATTTTTATGAAAGATATAAAGTATCACGGAGGATATGCTACTGTCTATCGTTTTTAATGTCCCGTCTATTTACATATTATATTTCCCGCGAGATTCTTTGTCCGGCTGAGTAGCGAGAATCGTTTACTCGTGTAACGAAAACAAAAGTCATAACATTTTTTTTTAATTACATAAGGGGGCAAACGAACAAACGGGTCACCTGATGGTAAGCAACTACCGTCGCCCATGGACACTCGCAACATCCGAAGAGCTGCAGGTGCGTTGCCGGCCTTTTAAGAGGGAATACGCTCTTTTCTTGAAGGTTTGCAAGTCGTATAGGTCCGGAAATCTGCTGGTGACAGTCCGTTCCGGAGGTTTGCAGTGCGCGGCAGAAAATTACGCGAAAAACCCATTGTGGAAGACTGCCACTCATCAAGGTGATGAGGATGGTATATTTTTCGCGTGGGACGATGGCGAAAACTTCCAGGTGGTATGATTCCGAACAATTCCTTAGAGCACTCCCCGTAATACAACCGATAGAGGATGCAGAGTGAAGCTACATCTCGGCGTAATTCCAAGGGGTCCAAGCTGTTTGAAACACTAAGGCAGTCAACAATTCGAGCGGCCCTTCGTTGGATACGATCCAGAAGGAGCAGTTGGTATTTTGGCGCCCCTGCCCAGAGATGAGAACAATATTCCATGTCAGGCCGAACCTGCGCCTTGTAGAGTTGTAGGCGTTGGTCCGGACTGAAGTACTGTCTCGCTCTGTTAATAACACCAAGCTTCTTCGAGGCTAACTTGGCCTTACCCTCTAGATGATATCGGAACTGGACTTCGCTCGATATGTTGACGCCAAGTATCCCAATACTAGGGGAGATGGTTAAAGATGCATATTTTTGACAAACGTTGAACTGTACGCCGCGCTTGGCCATAATACATAATATTATAGGCAACTCAAAACTTACTTTAACATATTTTTTAATATGAGTTGGTTTTATAATACTCATTTGAGCTTAAAGTAGATCAATGATTTGACTAGCCATTCGTGATATTGAATATTGTTCACAATAGGTAATCGGCGAGCTAATTTACAGCGAATGCAATTTCACTAAATTTGATATCGCCAGTTGACCACAGTTTATTTTAATGTTCGTTAGTCATTTCATTCAAACAAATCATACAAAATATTAGCGATGAAATTTGAAACAAGTACTAACTGTACTTGTTTCAATTAAACCAACGGCAAAGCTAATCTAAATGGCTAAAGGATCAACGCACGTCGCACAGTGGCTTCTTTAAGGTTCTAAGACAGCTTTAGCATGTTCTTCGGGCACATCATTATTCATATTTATGGGCTATAGCGGTACAACTAGCGCCAGAAATCTGCATCGCACTATCGGAGTTCCTCACTTCGACAAGACATACATCGTCTGAAATAACATCAGTGGGCTTCGGTCTGACCGAGTATGCTACTACAAGTATGCTCGGTCGGAAGATCTTTCTTTTTTTAAATGAAATAAGGGGGCAAACGAGCAGACGCGTCACCTGATGGAAAGCAACTACCGTCGCCCATGGACACTCGCAACATAAGACGAGCTGCAGGTGGTTCCTTTGTCGAGCCTAATGATATTCCGTTTTGGTTTTTCGTGGTCGATAAATGCTGTCGATCACAGTAGTCACAATAGTGTACACGTGTTTGTGCTAATGCCCGTTAAACAATCTGTAGTTTGGAGGCATCTACTCAATTTATGTGTTCCTATTAACTAATAAGCATTAAGTACATTACCAAAGTTTCAAATTTTGCCACAAGTTGTCAGTATTAGAGTCCCCATCGTAGTAACGAGGCGCGCTCTCCCCGCGACTCCGCTCGTGTTTGCGCTAAACTTGTTATTGCTTATAATGGTGCTTAGTAACTCGCTAATTAATTTGTCTAATGTCTAGCGTGTTTATGTTGATAGTGTGCTCTAAATTAGTGGCAGATATTGCCTGCGTCGTCTCGTTGAAACTGGCATAGTATAATTTTTTCCGGGATAAAATTTATACTATAATATAGTACGTTCTATTCCGGGTCTCAAAGTATCCTTTATTTTGAATATTCACTCCTTTATAAAGGAGTAAATTAATTGTGTGTGAAAATAAATTTTGAATCGGGGCAGAGGTTTAGAGAGACAAATCTTCACATTTATAATGTAAGTTCTTGTAAAATAGAATAATATTAAATAGCATTTTAAGCATGTATGTCATAGCATGAGTCTCCAAAAAACCTCGAGTATATCTGTAGAAGTGTAGATATTTAAACAAGGATAATGTTAATAGGATTATGTAGCAAAGGCATCAAATGATCAAATTTTAAAGCATTATAATATTTAAGTCCATAACTCGAGTCTTCACGATTGCGATTGTAACTCGAAACAACTGTACCACATTGTCAACGTTTATACCCAAATTAGCTTTTTCATATTTTACGACGGCCTAATAAAAATGTATGAAAAAGTAATTTCCCGGCAACTTGACGCGAAAACGCTTCGGCAAAAATGTAATTTCAAACACAAATACGACGCCGCCCGCGCCCGCTCCCGTGTACACCGACTGTAGAGTATCGCTGTACACGCACGGTCGAGGAAATTGGGTGTTTAGCACGTTGGTTCGGACAAGTTTCCTGCTAAACCGCTTGCAAAACTATGGTATAATGTGACATGCTTCAACATATTTTACTATTAATGATCTTGTACTATCAGAGAAGTAATTGGTTCTTAGGCAGAGGGGGGACCTACCTACTACTTTGGTCGCCTTACGCAAACCCAGCCGACAGATCATAATTATTAACATTGAATTGACATGATCCGACCAAATGACGTCGGTCTGTCAACTTGAATTGACATGATCCGACAAAATGACGTCGGTCTGTCAACTTGAATTGACATGATCCGACCAAATGACGTCGGTCTGTCAACTGCCTTGGAATCAATTTCCTCGGTGGTACTTACTACAAAATAAATTATGGGTATATATTTAGATTAGAGATTTATTAGAGATTATGATATGTATAGATTAAGGGAGTATTATAATTCGACACGCACTGCCAAGCGATCGATTTTTTCAGTATTTGGTCGAAGTTGAGAGTCGAGTACTAAATTAATAAATATTTTAATCTTTATTTTCCAAACTTGGATCGGAATACAGTATGAACGAAAATCACTTTATAGACAAAATAACATAGTAAATATAGTATAGATAAAATCACGGGCGATCAACGCGCCAAGCTTGGATTTTCCAGACTGTACAGGGGTGCTTACACCAGATCATAACCGCATGTTATAATTAAAAGTGAAAATGTCTGGAGGGATGTTTGAACAGATTCCTGTGATGTACAGCAAATATTTTTCGTTCAATATTTTTAGAAAATAAAAATTCATAATTATTAATAAACCACAGTTAATTTCTGTTTTTACTAAACGAAATTCCGTTGCAAAGAAAGCAGTTCATAGCAAGAGCTTTCATCAATAGATTTTTTGCAAATTTTAAAAATGTTAGATAATTCTTTTCTGCGGTTCGGAATATCTCTATATGAAATGTTACCGAAATAATTAATTCAGCGTTTTCCGTGTGAAAATGCAGATGCACTTTCTTGTTTGTAATATCTGTTACATGGACATTATGCAGCTTTTTCCATAACCTAATTTTAAATACCTTTTGAAGTCATCATTAACTGTCAAAAAACCTAACCCAAGCTAAACTAAGTGAGAACTTAAAAGCCTCCTGTGCATTAAGCTCCCGAGCTGATCAAAGAGCGCAGCGGCTTCCGATTGTTGATTAGACCCTATTATGTCGATTTAAAACATTTAACGCGATCTAGATTCTAGAATATCGGCGATAGTGCTAACGAGCTGTACATTGTACAAAGAGCCGTACGATTTGTACAGCAGCTGAGCTATCGGCGGTGTGCGGCCACTAGGAGAAGCGGCGACGAGCACAAAAACGTAGCTACATAGTCAATTAGATTGCAAACTGTTTGCTTTAGTAAACCATAATAACGTTACACTGTAGCTTTATTATAATTTTGAAGTTACAATACTTATTACATATTGTACACAAGCAGTACTGCTTACAGCTTATTACAAATTATAATGCTTGACTTTGCAAATTTTATTATATTTATAATATATATTTTGTCATAGTCCAAGTAGCGGATAAATCCTGCTAGCGTGTAGTTTCAGAGTTTCAGTACATTTAGGAGTACGACACGCACCGTATTTTTAACTTTCTTAAAGATCAACGTTCAATGCACTTGCACTTGTTATGTAGTTGCGTCGCGCCGTGCCGCCACCGCAGCCGCAGCTTTCGCGTGGCCCAACAACAATACTAGATCCGCCGAATGCGGTTATTTCGTACTACGATCGCGGTACATACTTACCGACATACATATTATATGTACACTCGCTGTCACACTGAGTACGCGGTTAGCGCGGTTTGAGGAGCTCAGTAATGTACTATATTGATTTACTATTATATTGGTTAAGTAGAAATATATGCAAGTATCAAGAACGGATTATCACCAGTACTGTCACAATTCAAACTAAATTACTTACACGCGTTACTCCTTACTGTAATTATAGAAGATAGTAAGTAATGGAAGAACCGATTTGACCGAGTGTTTTTGTTTTGTTGAAAAATATAAAACAAGTAGCTATGCTTGATTTACCTTTCTGTGTATTTACATAATATAAATGTGTTCACACTGTTCAAAGTGTTCGTACTGACGTTTTACTTATGAAGTATGTATTTGATTCTTGTAGATAACAGATATATATGACATAGATACGGTAAAGAAGTGCCTAGAGACAAGGGCAACATTTTGCTTAACTATAGCGTCATACATTATTAATAGACACAGTGTAGGTTTCTTTTTTAATAAGTAAAACCTGAGTTATCTGACATTAAAAGTTTAACCAAAACCAATTCATAAGTTAGCTCATAACTTAAATAATCGGCCAAGTGCGA
Source organism: Plebejus argus (assembly GCA_905404155.3). Taxonomy (NCBI): domain Eukaryota; kingdom Metazoa; phylum Arthropoda; class Insecta; order Lepidoptera; family Lycaenidae; genus Plebejus; species Plebejus argus. The sequence continues at coordinate 13,213,281 of FR989945.1, read as the reverse complement.
GTCGGACTCGCGCACGAAGGGTTCCGTACCGGAATAGAGCGAAAGTAGACAAAAAATTGTGTTTTTTGTATGGGAGCCACCTTAATTATTTACTTTATTTTAATTTTATTATTAATTACTAAAGTACAAATATAACTTAGGATTTTGTGAAAATTTCAAGTGCCTAGCTGTTACCATTATTGATTACGAGCAAAAAAGGACAAAAAATGTATTGTATGGCAGCCCCCCATAAATATCAATATTATTTTGTTTTTAGTATTTGTTATTACAGCAGCAACAGATATACATAATCTGTAAAAATTTCAGAAGTCTAGCTATAGCGGTTCTTGAGCTACAGCCTGGCGACAGACAGACAGACAGACAGACAGACAGACGGACAGACGGACAGACAACGAAGTCTTAGTAATAGGGTCCCGTTTTTACCTTTTGGGTACGGTACCCTAAAAAGACATTAAATAAAATTAATATTAAAATGATATTGTACTAAATATATCTATGTGGGAATAATGCGTGTTCAAATCACGTCGGGGTCACCAATGTGGGAATAATGCGTGGAGGCCCAAAGGAAGATCTTCCGACCGAGCGAGGTGTTATGCTCGGTCAGGCCGGAGCCCACGTGATATATTTCAGCTGTCGTATATATACTGACGCGCTCAGAAAACTTCGATAGCGCGATGCAGGAATGTTAGGCGAATGTGGGTACCGCCACATCTAAATAATAATAACCTTTGAATCCATAATAATCAGAATAAGATTGATAATAATCAAATTGCTGACCCTATAAGTTATAACAAAGTTTAGTGTAACTACATTACGTCGGCGAATCTCAACAGATACCGACTGGTCCAGTATTAATCTGGTACTTATAAACAAGTGAGTTATGTGAGGGATGACTCGTAAATATCTATTATCTCGTGTTTATCTAATCTCTAGAGAGAGCCGGCCCAAGTTGCCAAGAAATCGGTTGTCTAGTCGGAGAGCCAGCACAATTCGCCGACTAGTCGCTTGACTAGTCGCACAAACAAATAACTGGCTTTTTCATTTTTTTTTATTTTAAGCTCTGTAATACCATAATATAAGCACATTTTATCTCGAAATAGCAATGTTCCTATGACATAGCGTAATATTAACTTGGTTTTGAAGGCAAAAATAAACAAATCAATGTATGAACTCGAAGTAATAATTCTAAGGGCGTGTTTCACCACTTCCTGATAAAGTGCCGGATAGGCACACACAACTTATTTGATAGATTCTCCATACTCTATCTGTCAAGTAAAGTGGTGGATAGCCTATTCGGCATCTCATCAAGAAGTGGTGAAACAGGCCCAAGGTATTATAACAGGGGGGTGAGACAAGATTTTTTCGTTTTCGCTTCGTTATAGAATCGCTGATCAAAATGTATGGAATTATCGACATAAGCGTTCGTTAATATGACGTTGACGTTCGACTCGTCTTATGTCAATTCCATTATCCATACAATATTTTGATCGGCGATTCTATAACGAAGCGAAAACGAAAAAGTTTCGGCTAAACGGCCAGCTTACTGTTTTGTGCAGTTTTGTTTGTGTATCGACATTAATTTATTAGGAAACCATTTTGTAGTTTTCTTAAACCAAAACTTCATTAAAACCATAACAACAATAATATATTATTGTATGATTATTTACCAGAGTCGCCGGACTGGTCGCGCGGCTTGTCGCAATAACGCAGCGAGTGTTGACTCAGCTCTCGGAACACAAATATTGCCGCAATCGCCTAATGTATTGCTCATTTGTGTTGACTCTTGTGACAATAATCTTTATGGCTTTATAATATTATTGAATTTGACGTTTGTCTTCTTCGAATCTTGCGAATAGCGATTCAGTGGCGATAACGCAGTGGCCGTGGTCTTATTTTGCACACTTTCAGACACTAGGCAGAGGCCTAAGGTACGCATTAACGATGACGAGTCGCAACGAAACGGGCTGCATTATAACCTAACGCAATTATTTAGAAATATAATAATAGTAAATTGGGTACTAAAATCACTAAGTTAAAATTACTATAGATAAACATATTACATGTACAGTTACATATAAATAATATTTTTATTGCCGAACTTACAGTAAAGAGTGCATGGACCTTTTTCAAAATGGGGTCTGTCGATGTACGCGCACAAAAAGGTCAATATAAATTCCGATGCGAATTATTTTCATGCAAATAAAAACCCCATTCGGCCGATATGTATAAATCCGCGCCGTAAAAAGCGCCTATTGTGCGACACAATGGGTTTTGTTTAAAACTATAATTATACGGCCCATTACGCCGAACGTCAAGTGCATGAAGTGCACGAGCCGGACGGATCGATCCGCGGACTGATCCGTTGATAGTTGCGTAGATACTGAACTGAAAACTAATATTATGTTTTGAAAATTGAATTAATGAAGATCATGTATTTAGACTATTTTGCAGACAAACCATTTAGAATATTATTCATATTGTGATAAAATCGTTTCTTATTATTTACTTTTTTATCGATATTATAATATTATAGTGTAGAGTTAAATGTCTTTACCTTTTTGATTTTCAGTTTTATATTTAGCTCTCAATTCTCTGAAAATATTTTACCAGAATTCCGGATTCTGAAAAGTAAAATCAACTGGCCAGAAACCGGATCGGACTCTGGACTGATCCGCGAACGAAGTGGGCTGAAGTGCGTCGCGATTTCGTGACCAAATTACTGACAATATTTATCGACAACACGCATGACTAATTGGCCTGCAACAAAGGGCTTTTGTCATGGCCGCCATGTTGGAAAATGGCGTTTAAATTGAAATATAATAGGTTAAATGGCCTGCAAAGATAAGGTGAATTATTACCTGCTGTAAGTGCGTAAGTACCTCTGCGTATCTCTTGTAAACTTTCTGACACTGAAAAAATTTAATACTTTTAAACAAACGATTCCTATACATTTATACCGGCGATCTCGGAAACGGCTCTAACGATTTCCATGGAATTTAAAGGGGTAAAGTAAATTATTGCTGACCTGGCAAACATTATTTAACGTATGTTAAATAGAATATGTTGGTGATTCTTAGACAAGCACACAAAATTTCATCAAAATCCGTTCAGCCGTTTCGGTTGAGTTTAGGACTTCGTTTGCGTTAGCTTATAAATGTATTAAGAAATGCGACCCGATATAATGTGGACGTACATTTCTTTTAACTCGCAAAAAGTGATGTCTATTTTCTTCAAGTCCTGTTTCCAGCAGCTACTAAATCACCGCTCTCAATTTTTCAAGACATCCAACTTTTATCCGGCAAAAGTGTTTTAAATAAAAACGTCTGGTGCAGAGTTTAACAAAGTGTTGCACCAACACCCTTACTCTCACACACAAAGTACATTCTTTCACACACTCTCACCCATACACACATTCATCCACCAATACGTTTTTACCCATACATCCAAACGTTCACGCACACGATCTCACCCAAACCTGCATGGGAGTGATAAATGTCTCTACATCCTCGAAACTGAAGCTTTACTGTACAGTCTTTTAACATGACCTCTATATAAACGACATAGGGGTCATATTCACAAACTCCGAGGATAAAAAACTGTGAACGACCGTAACTTTGAGCTCTCTATTGCATCTTGTACATGTACAGTATTGAATAATGCAGAAGGACGCTTTAAAGTGTGTTACAATGAAACTACTGAAGTTGTTTATTGAAAAACTTACTAAGATGCCATAAACAGTGAATTAAATATTACATCTTTCTTTTTGGAATTCGGTTAATGGTCTCTGTCTGTCTTAAGCCTCCATTATCTTAATCTTTATTTAAAAACTGTCCAATATCTTAATTCGTAGTACCTACCCACTTATTTACAAAATATCTGCGCCGATACCTTTAGGTGAAAACGCAAGGTATGCCTAAGATACATACACATTAGGATCGTAACACAATATTGTATTAGTCAATAAGCATCAGATAATGTAATTTAAATGTAAACGATTGTTTGAAAACGGGAAACAAGGAGCAAAGGAAGCAATTACAAGTTGAAAGTTTTGTGTGAGAGCACTGACGCGAACGACGCTATGAAAACATCGTGAATTCACAAAGGAATTTTCATGAATCTTTAATTTTGTAATAAAAATGTATATATAAAATATAGTGTAATGTTAATGATAACCATTAGCACTAAGAAAAACTTAACTGTGTATTTTAATATCATATCTTTTTGCCCAGTGTTAACTTTGAATCAGACCGATGCAATTATTGACCCTCAGTGTCCAACAGAAGGTTCAAATTTCATCAAAATAGATCAGCAATTCAAGCCACATTTATATTATTAGTACAGATGCTGATGATGACAGATTAGAATATATTCCACGCGCCATGATTTGGGGCTGGAGATAAACTTGGTATATTATTTGACGCTCCGCAAATAAAATGGAAATTGTTTCGCGAAATATGGCGGCCCGTGAGCCCACGGTAGGAGTATGGCTGTGGTTAGGTGTAGACTGTAGAGCATACTATTTTTTTTGTTGGTTTAAACGTTAAGTATATAAATTAATTTTGATAGATTTGTTTGAAATTCGGAAAAGGAATCAAATGTCATGGTATCCGTAAAAGTAGTAAATTGGTTGAAGGTACCTGAATTAAGAAATATATGTAGAACTCATAAATCATTATTATCGAACGAATTTTTATAAAGATATATAAGTAGATAGGATCAATGCCAAAATACGGTCCCCATATTTTTTTTAAATAAAGCAGCCTAGCTAACACAAATTACTTTTGAACCTATTTATCTAACTGTAAAGATTACAAATTGTAATGCCATTCAAACAAAGCGACTACAATACCACAAAATTTGAAGTAAAATTAAAACTCCAAACTGCAGCTGCTCTTAAAATTCATATTTCACTGACAGTCGGATTGATTAGACCCGCCTCTGGTAGGCCCATTAGGCCGCAGCACCTGGGGTCCACCGCCGTCTTATTGTTCTGAGATACCAATAAGTATTCAGGCCAACTGTGCCAGCCTCAAAGTTAAATATTACTTAAATATTGCAGATGAAAAATCTGTTACCGCTTCACACTTACATCTGATTTTATTTATTTATTTATTTATTTATTTATTTAATACTTTTTGCAGTTGTACAATGGCGGACTTAATATTACGCGTTTTTTTAAAAACCTTTTTTATTCTTATTGTATGGTAAGATTTGAATAAACATAATAAACTTAATAATTCTGTATAGACATTTAGTTCTCAAAAAGAGCATAAGGTAATATTTACCCGGAAAATGTACGATTTCCGCTTTTGAAATAGATTTCGACTACGACCAAAAAGGGATTTTTATTATAACAATCAATTACTAAGTACTTATAAGTGCAAAGAGCTTAATCGGCTATAGACAGGGAACAAAGAAGGCAGAAGTTTGCGAACTTGGGGCAACTGACGAGGGCCACCGGGGCAACTCCGTCTAACTACGCCACTTAATCCCTCGTACGAGGACTTACGGCGCTACTTCGATGTTTCCCTCATTATATTGAGTCGGGAGTTTTACCTGAAGGCTGTTTCTTTCGACCTGCAATTACATTAATATAATATATAATAATAATATAATATCTATGGACGCTTCACACCACGTCAGTCTGGCCCCATGCTAAGTACCTGAAGGACTTGTGTTACAGGTACCAGACAACGGAAATATTATATGATAAATATATTTAATACACATCCATAACCCAGGAACTTTGAAAACTTTTGTTCCGTCGGCGGGATTCGAACCCGCGACCTCCGGCTTAAGCTACCAACGTGCTATCCACTGAGCCACAGAGGTCGTTAGATTTTAAATTAAAAATAACATTGAATTGTACCTAACTAATCGAGGCATAACACTTTATTTAGCTAAGAGCCTGTTTCACCACTTCCTGATAAAGTGCCGGATCCACAACTTTTTTCACAGATTCTCCATACTCTGTATTTTCTATCAAGTCAAGTGGTAGATAGTGGACCGGAAGTGTGAAGCAGGCCCTAAGAGTAAAACAAAATTGTATCATCTTCACAGAAAACAGTGAAGTTTTCGAACAAGATTAGATAGATCTTTCCGAAAAGCGTAATTGTTACTCTGTACAGTGTACAGTGTAAAAATCGAAAAGTAGACTTTAATTTATATGTGCTAACTCCAGTACAGACTAGTACTAGTAGACTCTAGTATACATTCAAAAATGACGGTGTTCTAGACGTACACTTAGGTATATCAACCGCGGGCCCTTAGATTAAGATAGGGTGTTATTTTGCCAAATCTCAGCATCTGCATTAAATTTACTTTTCCTCTTATGGTTGTTTTGAATACCTGCGGTGGTCGTTAAGACAATTTGATTAGTTCAGAAGTTGAGGAATTTCGGCGAGGGGGGAAGAAAGGGTAGGGGGGAAGCAGGGGGGAAGCCAGATCCGCGGCCCGCCGGATTGTAAATCGGTAATCGATGCAGACATTCCGTTATCTGAAGTTGTGGATTCGCCAAATGACGGGATGACTGATTTCGTTACGATATAACACGAATTTAATGAGACGCTCTAACTTAACCGAAGTTTACGAAGAATGTTTTAGAACTGGTATTAAAACTGTAAATCTATTACAGGCATTATCAATCCTAACAAAGGCGCAACTTCTATAAAAAGTCTTGCAACTTACCTGTTATCGGAAATTTTTGAGAGATCCTACATGGATGGGAGTCAATAAACCAGACTTATTTAGTCCCTGTTTTTTTCCTCCACTTTTTTTTATGAAAACAAGGGGCAAACGAGCAAACGGGTCACCTGATGGAAAGCAACTTCCGTCGCCCATAGACACTCGCAGCATCAGAAGAGCTGCAGGTGCATTGCCGGCCTTTTAAGAGGGAATAGGGTAGGGGAGGGTAGGGAAGGGAATAGGGGAAGGTAGGGAAGGGAATACGGGAGGGTAGGGAAGGAAATAGAGGGGGGTAGGGAAGGGGAAACGGTAGGAGTTTGGGCCTCCGGTAAACTCACTCACTCGGCAAAACACAGCGCAAGGGCTGTTTCACGCGGTTTTCTGTGAGCCCATGGTATTTCTCCGGTCGAGCCGACCCATTCGTGCCGAAGCATGGCTCTCCCACGGAAAATATTATGTACATATATTTTATATTTTAGTCTATGGAATCGTATTATGCTTTTGCAACTTCCAAAACTGTGACTGAGTAACAGAAACAGATTAAAAACGAACAAACCATCATAAAACATTCAGAAAAGATACGACGCATGTTCCCAACTGTCACATGACGCTCATTACCGTCGTCTTAGCGCTGAGGAGTAATGAAATATTTCGTGCAGCGTCCTCGCCCATTATACAGTCTCGTCACTCGAGAATATTACTTACTAGGCGCTTTCAGGCCCAATTATTCCAGCTGGAGGAGCATTATGAGGCTAATTTGCATCGACGGGACCCTCGTCAGGGTCCACAGGGCGCAGGGCCGTGTAAACTCTAATCGCCCTACTAAGCCAACAAATCAAATTTGGGCATGGTGTGAAGATTATTTCGTTCGGATTACGCCATTGTTGTTGTGAAGTCAAACTTCGGGGCACCGATTTGAATGATTTCACTCCAGTTCAATGGACCTGCGAGGAAATTGAAAAGTCTTGCTCTATTATATTAATAATAACAAAATTCTTGTACGGTCTTTATTCGATGCGTTAGAAAAGTCACTTGAATGACAAAGACAAAAATCTTGTTTATGACAGGCTACCCAAACGTAATTATTTTCATTGGTATTGAAACATTTAATTATTAATTTCAGTCACTGAATCTTTTAAGTGCTTGCTCAGAAATCAACCTATAGCAATATGAGACAAAAGCGTGGCTGATGGCACATAAAGAGGCCACGCTTAATTAATTTGAGAGTTTCACACGGTGTCGGCAAGTTAATGAAGCCACGGGCCGGTAACTATCGCCGATAATGGCCGATAATGGCCGACATTCGCCGACAACGGCCGACAGTGGCCGACAGTGTTGCCAAGATAATCACAACGGTCGGTTGGAACTTGCCCCAGACTGCGACTTTGTGTTAATTATGAGGATAATAGATATTTACCAAACTTTACACTGAGTTAAGAGATTTGGGTTAATACTATAAGTTTGGCTTTTTACTATTTGTGAAATAAAGTGGCGATTATAAAAAAAGTACACGATTGAAAACTTATTTAAATACTATTAAAATGTACGTTTCATGGTAATCGATGTAAACGGCTTACAAATTAAAATATATTTCCACGTGTAAAACGAATATAACTTTTAAAAGCGAAACATACAATTCGGTCGACCGCAAAAAAGAAACGGCGAAATAAAAATATAGCGTCCATCGGGCCAAAAGTTTCCACCACCGAGTACGCAGGTATAAAATATCATAAAAGATACAAAAATGGTAACAAAAGGCTGATTGCTCACTTGTGGCCGAAATATGACGCATTGTTGGACGAAATGAGATCCAAAATTGTAAAAACGCAAAGGATTAAAGTTGATTGGACCGTCGCAGCGGGCGCCGGAAATGAAGCAGCTGTAGGCCCGATACACACAGAGGCACTATAGGCTCGGTGCACACAGAGTACACACTACACAGGCTTATACTCTACCAGTGGTCCCCAACCTTTTTTTCATGCGGGCCACTAACATATTGTTTTGATCTTGGTGTCGCGGGCTGCAAGTAAAATTTTAAGAGTGGGTTGCACCAACATACTTTAACTATAACTTTAACTTTAACCATAACAAGAAGTCAAATGAACTGTCAAATTCCGAGTAAAAGTCCATTATGGACAAAATATTTAACGATAATCTTAACTTTAACTACGCCTCTTTAATTTGCCTCTGGCGCAACTCACCCTTAGGGTTAAAAAATAGCGTTCTTCGAAATTAACTATTTAAATGTGAAAATCATGAGTTTCTCGTCGAGCCTATATTATTATATTGCCAGTGGGTGTGAATTTAGAAATGGTATAACATCACCGAGCAGACGGGCCGCAGGTTAGGGATAACCTGCTCTACACTCCATAGGATATTGGCGCATGGTAAACAGCTATAAGACTTACTTGCTGGTTAAATTCTACTGGTGTCGAAATCATTGAAATGTGTCTACTTATCACTCTCTGTTTGTCTTTTATATATTATAGAGACCTTCGTCATTATAATAAATTCATTTTCTCGGCTACCTACGATTCGGTGGCTTCCGATATTATGAACCTTTTCGTATCTACAGTGGTGTTTTATTACTTGTCTGTAACCGCTTGGCCTCTACTTTAGTATAGGCACTAGCTCTACAATCTTTGCTTAGCTTATTTCGTACAATATTTAGACTAACTCGTCCAAATTCTATTGCTTAATTAGTAAAATATTTGACGAAGCCCAAACAAACCTGACCGCAGCCATCGCCGCGGGCTTCTTCGCTAATTATCTCAAAGATAAAAGGGATTTTTTCCAACAGCTCCGTTATTAATGGAACTTTATTGAACGTTGTGGTTTTTTGATATTTCTGTTTCTAGAAATAATGACCATCGCGAAGTGAAGAGCCAATCGAAATGAAAATTTATAGGTATTTCAAGGAGTGATGCGCGTTTAGCATGGAAATTATAAAAAGAGCTTGTTTCTGATGGCGGGTTTACATTATTCTAATCCAGTGATTCAATCCAGTTCTAGATTAATATTGAAAAAATGTAAACGGGCACTAGAATGCACTGAAATGCGAACCCGCCAAAAATCTAGAACATAATGAAATCTGGAATAATGTAAATCCACTAAAACAAAAGTAACATTATAAGTAACATATTTTGATATCCATCAAATGCCCCAAAAATCTGTCAATGTTTCCTTTCTATGCTAGGAAAGAATGAACATTAATTTGTTAGTTACCAACTTACCACGTTAGGTAGTTTAAGAAAGCGTCTGTTGCGTAATGGGTAGAACTTTGGTTGGCACTCGTATAGGGTGCAGGTTCGATCCCAGGCGGAGGCGTGTACCAATGAGACATTTTCTGACCCCAAGTACATAATACGGTGAAGGAAAACATCGTGAGGATAACCGCACATAGTTGGTCCCAGACATCCTGATTCTTTCCTCTGGACTAGGCCGACTGTGTTGCGAGAATGTGCTTGGGCAACCTTTATTCTTGTCCCAGGCACTACAGTATTTGAGAAGAGGTTACTTCGCTCTGAAAACACTGTATTAATCATCCACAACGGCATGCAAAGACCTTTATTTAGGTAGTTATTGTGACAGAAAAAGTTTACGATAATAAAGTTCCAATTTTTGCAGACACACCGAAGTCGCATCTTTAACGCATTAGTGCGCGGAAGTTCGCAATAATATTCCTATAATGAATTGTCGTAGCGCGTGGCGGACGGCCAACTCCGAGACGAATGGCCGCCCGATTCGAACATTGAAAACCGGAGGTGGGAAATACTTTGGCCTGGAGCTAGAGCGTAGGCGTTCAGAGGTTATTGTATTGTGATATTCTATTCATGATACCTTCGTTGTTATTGTCTATCTTTTTGTTTGGATTACGATACGATTTAACGTCGTTTAAGTTGCTTCCATACTTTTGTTCAACTAAGCCACAATATAAATAATGCTTAGTAGGTCGTCTTTAGCGGAGTGCATGAATCTGGTACACTTACATACGTTAGCCTTATTTTAGATGATTTTAGAAAACATTGCAGTAAACCTTCAACCTTCAAGAAAAGAGCGTAATCCCTCTTAAAAGGCCGGCAACGCACCTGCAGCTCTTCTGATGTTGCTAGTGTCCATGGGCGACGGTAGTTGCTTACCATCAGATGACCCGTTTGCTCGTTTGCCCCCTTATTTAATTAAAAAAAAATTGCACGCGCGTAAAACTTGACGCCGTCACAGAATATATTATATTATTAGTAGTACCAAACGCCGTGTAGTTTGGTTTCAAACGGCTCAGTTACTCTACTGTGCTAGTTCGTAATATGATTAAGTAGATATATTTTATATCTCCGCATCATAGTGCAAAATCACTGAAAGTAATAGGCCTGAAACTATTTAATAGCATCACATATTGTCATGTATATTTAAGCGCCTCTTTTGTATACTAATCAGGCCGCAAGTATGCAAATATATTCATAACATTTAAGGCTCAAAACACTCGTAAGTCAGACTGAAATGGCTAATAGATTTAGCGTTACGTATTTAATTACGTAAAAGCGTAAAAACCCGCTCGTTGAATGGGAAATATTAAAATTGTTGATCCTGGCAGCCCTAGACAGCGGCGGAATAATAAAAAGCTTGTCATAGATTATGCGACAAAGGATATCCCCCATGGGGGACCTTGTAAGTACTTTTATGACCTTACGTGACGGATGACGAAAACACATCTATATTTAAGGCTATTTAGCAATAAATATCAATTTAGAGAACATAAAATAATATTTACAGGAGTCGATATAATATTAATATTTTAAGTTGAATGAGACCAAATTTATAGTGTCTACGTGTGCAGATTTCGGCGGTGAAGTTAGTCTACTGTATAAGAGTCCATTGTGGTACATAACTCCTAAGAACCAACTCAATCTGTATTCTGTATACAAGTCGAAACATCTTATGAAATTGTTTTCGAATGATAAAACTTCGTACATGAAAACTTATCGCTCGTAAGTTTAATGAGTACGGAAGTATCAATGTGTTTGAGTTTTATGAGAATTTCTACAAACATATTAATTACCCCAATCCTTTGAAGACATCTTGAAGATTACACAGCCAGCAGATATGGAAACGAGTTGAATTAATACAAACAAACTTGGGATTAAACTGTACGCATACTCGGCACACGTTTACTTTAAGCTTCGGCCAAACCTATGCGACGAAAGCGACTGCGAAGCGGGAGCGTCTGCAACGCGGGACGTTCGCGTCGACAGAGCAGAAATAATGTACGGTTTCGCACCGTGGTCGTGCAGGTGTGCACTGCACCAGTTTCGCGATGCAGACGCTCCCGTCCCGCGTCCCGCGTTATTGACGCGTAGGTTTGGCCGAAGCCTAAAACTGGTCAAGTGCGAACCGTAAATGTAAATGACAAAGTTTGATTAGATTTAAAAAAAAGTTATATTTAAGACTAGGTAAATACTTTTCTTCCCCAAATCCCATTAAAAATTCCAATCAAAATCCAATCCTAAAACTTAAAATATTTTGTTGGCGAGAATACACGTACAATATATAAAGACACAAAACTATGAATAAAATTAAGATTGTTAAAAATTATTTTATTACCTTCTTACCAATAAAAACAATTTAACAATGAATATCGAATAGGCTTTTATAATATCATACAATGTTTTATCCTCGTCAAATTAATAGGAAAATGGCTTTGCATTATATTATTTCTTCTATCTTTGTCCTTACAAAACATTGTTCAGTTAATTCATTGTGTAACTCTTTTATTAGTAAGATATTTAGAGCTCTTACAAAAGCAAATATCATGAAAGTAACTATGTTTTGCTGTTGCTTTTCTAGTGTTCCCGGTGGAAGATATGCTCCAGTTGTAGAAGGCTCATGGCTTACAAGATTATGAGGTTATGATCGTTAACCTGGTTCCAATAAAGAGGGTATTATTGTTGCTCGGCGCGCAGGGATCGTGGGACGTTATTGTGCAGATCTGAGAAATCTGCTTGACCCGGTTAATACAGGAGTTAATACAGGCGTGTCAGGAGAGTAGTAATAATGCTGGAATAAATAGGAAAGTGTGTATGTTTTTAATCGATTTGGAATGACTTTGGTCGAGTATTTGAAAAGGACATTAAGTTTAATCACGAAAAAAATATGATAATATCGTGTTTATTAGCAAATGTTGTAATCGTCTGTCTAGATTAAGGTTTTTTATGTATCGAGCTGAATAAAGATTATTATTATTATTATGTTTTTAAGTTTTTTTTTAACAAAAATAATCGTATACAAACATAAAAATCTGAATTTTCCGATTGAGCTGAAAAGTCCACCGACGGAAAATTAATATTTAAATAAATCAAGTTTAAAGTGCAAATTATTGGCAATTAAAATAATATTGGCTTTGCAGTACAAACTACAAACGACAATATTTGTCATAATTATTTCAATTCGCGCATGGAACTTTATTTTTTGTTGGTTAGTAAATACTAAATAATAGATACAGTAAAACCAGGTAGTTGATACTTGATACTTATTTTACCACTCCTTGATGCCTTCAGTAGAAGGCACCACTCTTTTGCACCAAAAGTTTATTGCGCGGGAACCGTAAATTTTTCCGGGATCAAAAATATCCTATGTCCATTCCCGGCACTTAATGTATCTCCGAACCTTTCATCAAAATCGATCGAGCAGTTTTGTCCTGAAGAGGTAAAAGATAGATAGATATACAGACACACATTCGTATTAATATTAGTATACTTATGGGTAGCTACATACTTACTATTTAGTTTACCAGAATCGTGTAACACCTACATTTTCAGCTTTTATTATTATGACTTACTGGTGGTTGTGAGCTCTTGGGCTATTAGAGCACATAGTATTCTTTATAAGTTATAACCATTAACGTACCTGTCATAACATTTACAACAATAACTAAACAACTTTTCTTCGTTTACTCTTAAAGTTATAACATGTAATAACGTCATTATATCAGCACTATTAGCAGTACGTGCGGGTTGAACCAACTTGCCGGCAGTTAAAAGTTACTTGAATGGAGCACGTCGCGGTTATCATTACTACTCCGGTTAACTTCCAGCTGAAAGGGGCGTCCAAGTATTACGTAAACGTACGGAAAGAGGTAGTCAGGTTTGCTCGTGAATTCCAGTGAATTGTGCACGAATTATTCACGAGTTCAAAAGTTTATGTCGGCCTGCGGTCAGTCAGATTGGATTTGATCGGTGTGTTCCCATAATGGGGGCAAAATTTGATAATTTTAGACACCATTCCCTCCAGCTGTGTTACGCAACGTTACATCCTTTTGTACGCTCTTCTTTAAAACTTTACGTAATAATATTCGTGACTAGTTTTCCCGAGGAAAGGTTTTTAAGAGATTATTAACACAATGTTGTAAAGTTTACAAAGACTCCTCCCTCTCCCTTAAACTTCTTTACGTAATAGTTGAACGCTCCCCAAATCGTAAACTGTCGGTTAAATTAACAATCGATTTGAACTTTCTAATTAGGTCAGAGATTACAGTTTCTTGGACTTCAAATACTGTTCACATTTATTTTGCCTCGGAGTTGGTTAAATTGACCTTTATTGTCGTGTACATAAAGGTATTATCGTGATATAATAATTCTAAACGAACTACGATGTTCAGCAGTAAAATGAACCAGGTCTTAGAGTTGTTCCGTTTTAGTCAACGTAAAATTCTTCTAGTTTTAGTGGAGTCAAAACTAAAAGTTATTTTCACGTTTGATTAGGACGGTTCAGATCACATGATTGTCTGGCTGACTTCTACTGGCTAAATCTCAATGAAACTACCAAATGACACTGTAATTGTAGATTAGAAAAGGTATGTGGTTTTTGTGTGGGTGATTAGGCGATATTGATGTATTTTTCATAGAACTATGGAAGTCAAAGGTATTTTTTCAGCTCTGTTACTTGCGGCTCTTGACTCGGAGGTCGTGGGTTCGATTCCCGCGTTAGAAACATGTTATTTCCAAGTTTGGTTAGGACAATGCAGGCTGATCACCTGATTGTCTGACAAGTAAAATGATCCATGCGTCGGATGGGCATGTAAAAAGTCGGTTATGAGTTCCTCCTGGGTTATGAGTGAATAGAAATAGAGAGTGCTCTTGTGAACTGCGGACACATCTGGGCACTATAGAATTACTCCTGCGTAGCTGGCCTGGTTTCAATGAAACCGGCCACCGTTAAGTACCGAAACCGGTGTGGGAGCTATTATTACTTGCACGATGAAACCTATACAGTGTACAAGGGACATAGACAATTAGACACACTCCAAAATATTATCACTTTGTTTTGAATATTACAAACTGTATAAGTAATAATAATTACTTATTATTTTTGTTATATTTTATTAAGCCGCGTTGACACTATCAAAGTATGCTTTGACAAAGTAGATTTGACAAAGTAGCTTTGTTCAAAGTTCACTTTGATACCTATTGACACTAACATAGTTCACTTTGATCATTCTCTTCATTCTTCAAGATCGAAAGATGTCGGACCAGACAGATTTATTGCAAAATGTTATCGAAATTGTAGCAGACTTGTTAATAGAAGAGCTAAGAAAATGTCACAGAAGAAGAAGTGTTTGGACGCGCCCTTGGATTCTACGCCGCAATGGACAGGGAGCATCTAACAACTTTCTTCGATTCGCCATTTTGATTTATCAACTAAAATCCAAGTAGGCTTGGAAAAGTTGAACGCGGTCCAAGTCCACTTTGATTAGACGCCGTCATCCAAGTGCGCTTTGATAAGTGTTGCCATGATCAAAGTAGCGTCCAAAAAGCCGTCAAATCTACTTTGTCCAAGCATACTTTGATAGTGTCAACGCGGCTTTAGGCCCTTTCTATTCCAGACTCCAGTGACCAGTACACATTTAAAATATCAAAATTCAAAATATAGTTGATATTGGTTTGCAATAGACCGCTATATCATTACAATAATGTCGTCATATTGTAAAGTGGCGCTGTCTATGAAACGTGCGGGTAATTTGGCGGCGCGTGATTTATGATGGCGCTGTTAGCACTTTTATATTTCACCTCCCCCTCCCTCCCTCCCCGACAGTCTGCAGTGGAGTACAGCTATTGAAATGTTGATTTACATACTTCGAAAAGCAATGTACAGTCGAGACATTAAAGTTTGAGCGAGTCCTGAAATGAGTCTTATTGCTTTTGTACAGCGGTACTCAACATTTTTTACACGGGTCACAAACATGATTTTAAGTGTTGGTGTCGTGGGCCGCAACCAAAGCTTTTAGGGAAGAAAAACAGTTAAAACTGCTAAATAATAGTTTTTACGACCATGCCCAAACTACACTTTGTCTATCTCTCTTTTCTTATTTTCTCGGCATTTTTTGACTGGAAACCACTACATAAAGTAAAACATATCAAAGCGAACCTAGGTATCAGCTATAAGTAATTATTAATATCTAGGTAACATATTTCACATATTTACATATTATCTAGATTCTAGCATAGTTCACAGCGCTGCCGTAACCTACATCATATTAATATATGTATAGTATGACATATTTATTGGTATGTTCGCCTTATATGTTGCTATATGTTAAAATTGCAAATTGCGATATCCATGTGGTGTACCTACCGTGTATCTGCAACATACATACAGTGTTATACCTTCTACTATAATAATAATAGCTCCCACACCGGTTTCGGTGACGATGGCTGGTTTCATTGAAACCAGGCCAGCTACGCAGGAGTATTTTTATAGTGCCCAAGTGTGTGCGCAGTACACAAGAGCACTCTCTATTCCTTTACTCTCATAACCCAGTGGGACGGCAGACCGACACGACCGGCGAGAGATCAGGCGCAGGACCGACTTTTTACATGCCCATCCGACGCATGGATCATCTTACTTGTCAGACAATCAGGTGATCAGCCTGCATTGTCCTAACCAAACTTGGAAACATGTTATATGTTTCCAACACGGGAATCGAACCCACGACCTCCGAGTCAAGAGCCGCGCTCTGTACCACTAGACCGCGGAGGCGTTATACCTTCTACTATGTATACTTTGATGACCCGGTGAACTTCGTATTATTTGACACTTCCCCTTTAAAACAAATCTTCCCTGGTCTTCCACGAAAATTAAAGACTTAAATAAGTAAAAGCATGAGTTTTAGCAAGGTTAATAACATAATATTATGCTCAATACAAATAAATACAGTACAATAAATCATCTTCAGTCTGGACCAGTCGAAACGGGAGCACGCACACAATAATATAAGCGTTAATAACGTTATTTCAGATGACATAAAATATTAGCAAAACAATAGCACGTCGCGAGTCTGTAAAACTTGTCTCCGTATTGATAAAGTTTGGTTCCAAAGATACTGTGTATTTTTACAAGAGTATAATTATTATAGGTACACACCTAAATATCCATACTAATATTACCGTAGAATACATTTTAATATTCAGGCCACAGAGTAACACAAATTGTAAGTTCAGTTAACCCCCCACTGCAGCGTGTGGCTCTGCGGTCTCGGAGGAGTCCACTACCTAATTATTGATTCTTGCGACCACGGGATTGGATACATCAATCGCTTCAGATTTTGATTTTCATTAAATGTTATTGTTTATCTACTTCTGAATATAATAGAAGATGTTTTGCAGTAGCAACCGATTGAATTTTATTTTTTTATGGTTGTAGTTTTTCATGAAACAGAAGTTAAATTATATTTTCATAGTTAAAATAACCGAAATGATGTATTTTAAGGAATATTTAGTTGATTTCCAAAAAATACTACAATTTCAATTTATTCAGGTTTATTCGTAGTTACGTAACTACATATTTAGTTTTGCTTTGCCTCGTCAAAAATCAAGATGAAATGCACAACTTTGATTCGCTTCAACACACAAAAAGTTAATTAATAACCACTAAACTATGCTCATTTTATAATGAAACAGTACAGGTAGACACTAGACACGTATGCGTGGGGTCGATTCTGCCCCACAACTTATAAATTAAGCCTCAAGTTGGCGGGGTAAGGCAGGCCCCATTGTGCGCGCGCGGCTGAGGGTTATCAAGATGCGTTCGACTTTAATTAAAAACCCGCGCTCCAGTTGGCTCACATTTGAGGGCTTCATTACCGCTCATGGGTAAATTAAGTCCCATGGCGTAATATTTGTGTTTATACGACGAATGTGCAGTGCTACCCTGTATCGTGGTGTAAGAGCGGCGAGACGCGCGTTACAACCCAATATTGCTAAAGGAAAGTTTCTAAGGGAGTATGCAAAAACCATTTCTGACCATGTGAAGAAAATTAATACAAATCTTGACTTTAAAAACTTTGATAGCGCGATTCAATACTGGGCTTCGTTTGATTTGCAACACGTAACAACGCTATTTTAGATGTTTGCCTCTCTCAGACCTACAAAAATATAAGCTTACACAACACAATCGGTGCAGCCGTTTCGAAGGAGTTAGAAAACAAACAATGCGACACGAGGATTTTATATGTTATACATAAGATTTCATGACCAGCCACGTAGCAGATCATATTTTCCAATTATGTCCCAATTCGTATCTAATCTATAGGTTTCGTGGAATCAGGAAATAGTATAATGAAGCGTCGCGGAGAAGTTAATATCCGTCGCGTGGCAGATGTGCGGATTATGAGATAATTAATATCTGCGGAAACTACCCCTCTACCCCCACATACAATGCGGTAAATAGAATAATATATATATTAGTATGAGTATACTTGTTGGTAGGTAATAATTATAGAGTACCTACTTTAGAGAGTCACTATCTGTCTCGGCAAACGTTGTTTTGCCATTTAAAGTATTTCTACTTCATCAGTTGATACAATATCTGACAACCTCTTTGGTCCCCTTAGAGGGGTGGGGGGAAATTTTTTATACACCAGATGTTAAGTTGAAAGAAGACAAAATATATTATATCTGCGAAAACCGTATGCAAATCGGATCAGTAGTTTGTGTTAAAGAAAAATGATTGGTACAAAATTTGACCCCCACTTTTGTCCCCTTAGATGGGTGGGGGGAAATTTTTTATACGCCAGATGTTAAGTTTGAAGAAGACAAATATTATATCTGCGAGAACTGCATTCAAATGGGATCAGTAGTTTTCGTGTGATAGTCATGGAACAAACATACAGCTGATACTTTAGATAGACATACAAAAACTAACCACATTTAGGGCTTCTATAGCGATGTATGTATGACACCCCCCGCTTATTATTTTTTGAATATCTTTAATATACAGAATTTTCATTTCTACAGTTTTATTCTAATTATGTTTAGATTAGAGAGGTATCGTTAACCATGAAAAAGACTGGGTATATTTTGTTCCTCTATAATTTCATCAGCAAAATTAGAAACTGGCGAATTTAGTTATTTTTAAACGTAAAATATAAACTTCGCGAGCAAGTCTGACACTCACTAATCCGGTGTATTTTTACAAGACGATGAAGCAACATCCTTAAATAATAACTTATAAAGTGCTGCGAAATCCCCCTCCGAATAAATCCCTTTATTAAAACTTTAATATTACATTAAACTCAGCTTAAAGCGAACTCATTACGTTGAGGAATCGCACAGAAATATTTTCTGATGCAAATCTCGGAATGGCCGCTTGTGCGGTAAGTACGGTAAGAGCGGTAAGTACGATTAACGGCTACCTGGATTTGTGATATTACTAAGTCTTGGTCTCAAAGAAATACTTTTCTTGGATCGTTCCATTTTTATTGCGAAAGAAGCGACACTTTGTATAGAAATAGAACTGCAATTAACTTTTAGGTTTCTATGTTTTTTTAGACCAACAAATTAAAAAAACATAAAATAGGTACTTATTTTATTAAGTACCTTAATTCACGCCTAATGCTGTCTGTACACCAAAGCCGCTGGCCAGGCGGCATAACCCGCCGGGCAAGGCCGGCGGCCTCATTTTGAAACAGCCTTGACGGCTTGCTTGTGTGTAGACGGTGTTGGTGTGGCTTGGACAGCTTAAAATAATGATTTTCTGTAGAAAGCTATCTAGGCGTCTGCTTATGAGAGCAACCAATTATTTATTCTGATTTTAACTATATTAATTGTTTGAGCCGATTTACACCCTTAATTTCTACCATACTGACCAATGACCATACCAAATTTTAATAAAAATGTATTCAATAGCTTTGTGTAGAAATAGTAACAAACGTACATTAAGTGAGTAACTCTAAACACACTGGGGCGAAATTACGCTGCCGAAGTTCAGCATGATTACGCTTGTACCTAATGCGCTACGCATACAATATAACGCGACGTGATTTCGGCATGGTGTGTCATCAGCTATTTAAAATACATTGCAGGTGTAATCATGCCGAATTTCAGCCGCGTTTTTTCGGCCTAGCGTGTTTAGACACTAACACACGTAGAAGGATATTTTCTAGTCATCCCGGATGTAGCGAGTTTGTCGTCACAGGTATGACGTCACAAATGTTTAAGGCGTAGTTGTAAGTTGTAACTACAAACAATTTGCGATCTCTTTGATCGTACATTTACATCTCGTAATTATTATACTGTCATTCCATGTAAACAATGAAAATACATGGTGAATATTAATGGGGATATTCGAAACTTTGTAGGTTGACAGTGTATTTATTCTGCAAAGTCTTGAAACGAAATAAATAAAGTTTATAAGCAGTATTGCTTATGAACAACTTTTTCTATGCCAGCAACTGCGTTAACCTACTAAAATCTAAAGCTTCATACTTAAACTCCTTAGCTTCTTTACATTCTTGTATCTTATGATAGTATAGTTATTATTCATAGTCATTAGTTATTACCCATTTTCGTGTTAGCTGTTATGAATATTGTGACAAATAAGCAAAAGGCGCCTGATATGGGACCTGCCTCGCAATGTGTATACCTCAATAAGTTCGATAGCTTTCAGAAATTCAAACACACAAACACACTTTCCACTTTATTTCTATAGCAATATAAAGTCACAAAACCTGCTGTACTATATACATTCGCAATAAACCGTTTTCCCGCGTTATTCTGCGTGTCCAGTACAATCTGAGGGTGGGAACAAAACCTTTTTGTACCTTTTCGTTTTGTCGAGAGGCGCGTGTTTTCAGTGATGGTATTGGATTGCCTATTGGAAAGGTTCGGCTGCAGTGATTTTAATCTTTATTCTTTAGTCTGTCTTAAAAAAAGTTTGGTTTAGCAATGTTGCAGCACTTGAAAAATAGGTGAAATGAAATCGAGATTACAATAAAATGAGCTTTGAATACGTCTTATGAGTTATGTATGTAATATGTATGTATGTAAACAAGATTATATTTTTTTTTTGTATTTATATATTTTTTATTTAATTGCCTTCCAAACTAACAAAGATGTAAAGGATTTTAGAATAATTGTATACTTAAGTCGTGGCAAAATATATGTAGATTTAAATATCAAAATAATGTATTTAGTCCAGTCCACAAAAAACGACACGTATCCTATAGAAAAATAATCACACTCAATGCCTTAAGACGCTTTCATTTCAAAAACTTGGTCCTAACTTTACAAGTCATTTATAATTCAACTACCTCACCTGTCCTCGCCGATCGAGTTTAAACATCGCAAGAACTCGGCATTAAATCTTTTTGTCAGTCCCAAAGTCGGATATAATTTGGGGTCGTTACTCATACAGTTTTTCAGTCGGTCTGCGCGTGACGGCGAGCAATCGGCGGCGATTAATGTCGGCCATCCGTCGGCGGTGTCGGCAAAAAGTGTCGGCGGGTGGCAAAAACCGTCGGCCAGCGAGAGGTAGCCTGCAAGTTTTGGGTGTAGGAGTGGTTAATATTACCTATTTGTATAGTTTATTTTAACCTCACCATTTACTGAAGCTTATAATAATTGTAGTTCCTAATTTACTAATCTTTGTCCATCTTTTCAATACTATTACTTCATATTTTTTCAAAACTATCTGTTCCACGTGACATCGTATACATACGCTTCAGGAACCGGGCATTTTTATACAGTAAAAATTGGCTCAGTAATTTACGCGCTATGCATTAAGTGATAAGCTATATTGCTAAGGAAATAAGGATATTATAATTTTAAGTTATTATTTAAAATAAAGCAAGTGTACTTACTACATTTCTGAATGAAAAGGATTACTACGATATAAATTTCTTAAACGATGCAAAAATAAAGAACTTAATAAACTAGATCGGTTTTCACTCACAATCAACTCGGGTCTCCAAGATAGCGAGCATGTGCGACTGCCGACGCGAGGACTCCGTATTCATATTCACAGTTATATCACCTTTAATGCCGCCTTACGAAGACGAGATAAGGGTCACAATCATGGCAATATATAGGTAGAATAATCCTGAACAATACAGCTCCATATGCAGATCGTTTCTAGCTGATAAAACGAGCATGTTGTTCCATATTGAATTTAGCTTACTGATTGCTTTCGCTGGCAAAAGAATATTCCATGAAATGAGAACTTTTTTATACAGCGCCGGCAGTTGAATGTACGATTTCAAATTATGTTTCATAAATCTAGTTCGAACTTCGAACCTGTTAGTAATACCTTAATATTATTGTGTTATTTTTCCTTTAATTTTTGTATAGAGATGTTTTGCATCCCGGAGAAGAACAGGAAAATTTATAAATAAATTAAGAAAGGTATGATGATAAAAGGTGTGGTCGTGCTATTAACTATTATAAATCGTCTAGCATTATATAAACCGATCTAGTTGTTTGTTAAATTAAAGATTTGAGACCTGGGAAAGACAATATTATGAGGAAGGCTAATGCGGCAAACTTTGATTACGCGTAAAGCAGACTTTAGCACAAACATTGTAGAAATATTTACCTAATCTTAGCAATTTAAAAGTTTCATGGACCTTTAACTCCAATACAATTGAAAATTGTTCGATACAGCCTGTAACGGCCTAAATACTTTTAAAAATACCCCGCGGTATAAATCACATCCCCGACCCAATTTATTTTGCTCCCTTTCAGTCCGATTTATATGTTGACGAACAAGCACAGGTGTGCGCCGATAATCCTTATCACGGGGTATTAAGGTCGGTTTTGCTCCAAGAAGTCTCGTGTGGGTACACGTATTCGCGAAACGCGCAAAGAATTTGTCAAAAGATTTTTATTGTGCGTCGGCGGCGCGCTGTCTTTTCAACTCTCGAAGAAAAATTTATATTAGCTCTATTTATTCCCGGGGAATGTTACGCACCTTACGTTTCTCACGGTTGAGGTTCACGTAACACCGTATATCATATTTATGGTTGTTTCTACGTTCATAGGTGGTGGGAATTAGAATGCTGTTTGCTGTTATTATAATTTTATTTTAAGCACCGGTAAATGTCGGGTCAACTATAATTTGTACCTTTAACTAGATAACAAAAAAATATAGTAAACTTAGTTTATACGATACTGCTCTAGAAAAATGGTGTTACGAATTTAAAGATACGGTTAGAGAAATTTTCAAGTTCACTCCCTAACCTTAACAGACTAGGGTACCAAATACCTACAGTGAGAATAAACGCAAAGCCGCGAATCGAGCTATTATTTTCTAATATCTGCGGCTTTACCGCAGGCTGTGTTAGCACGCACCGGCATTACGCTCCCACATAAACTATTAAATATCGGAAAGCGCGGTAATTGGAGGGCTAACACTGCTCGCAACGCAGGGTCAGGTTACACAGATTCGCGGCGTAGCGTTATTTGACTGAAAACTTAAGTTATTTACTGCAATTTACAATCGTTTTATTGCACACTATGTGGTAAAACGACACTCTTTCATGTAAAAAAAATTGAAGTAGAAAAAAATATTTGGCAGTATCGAAGAAAGCCAAATAGACGAAATTTGGCACTTCATCTTGGTGTAAGATGGATTAGGGTCAAATGCTTTTAAACGATGATATGAGATGAAGTGCGACGAAATCAATCTGGTTGTGTGATAATGTGTTTTTAATAGATTGATATAATTTATTATCATTCTTAATTTTGTGTATTAAAAATCGCTGCGTCGTGCCTAATTTCGTCGCATCTCGGTGTAACACAACCCTTACCCATCGAGTGTTAGCTGGTTGTTTAATCTCGTTCGCACGCCATTTTCGTTGGTGAAATCTGCGCGTGAAATACACATGAAACAGATGAAGCTACGAACTGGTCTCTCATTTGTATTTCCGTTTATTGTAAACCTCTGTGGCTTAGTGGTTCAGAGTATAACTGCACGGCAATCGCGGGTTTGAATCACAGTTCTGCGTTCTGAGACATGTTTGTCTAAATAAAAATCTTGCGCTTTTTATATTATGTTTCAACCATACATTTTGTGCCATAAAAATGTCCTTTAACCTGAGTCTTAATATCTTAATATTCTCGTTTCAAATAAAACCCAATTCGATTCAGCAGTTTAATTCAATTTACGAAGAGGTAAAAGATAGACATACTCAATACTCACTTTTACATTAATAATATGAGCACGGATGGATATTGTGTAGGCGCTAAGTAATTAGTAATAATCTTGTGGGATTTAGTCACAACTCACAAGTAGACGCTCTCTCACAAATTACATGGAGAGCGACGACGGAGTAACACATAATATGCTGATAATGATAATAATCATAATACTTGTGTAAACATAAGAGGAGAAAATATTTTTAAATATTTATTCAATATAAGACACTGTATAATAATAATCAAGTGAGGTGAAGCCTGCTACTCTATATAGTTCAGAAGACCTGTAGTTAAGGCCAGCAGTCTTTTTTCCCCTTAATATTGTTACAATTTTAAAATACTTTAAACTTTACCTTGAATATCGGTTTTGATTATTGTGATGACTTTTTCTCACGTTGATTTTCCATAGTCGTACAACGATGATATATTAGAGCTCGCTAAAGCATTAATATTTGGCAACTACATACAAAATTGTGTAGACGTTGGCATAATATATTTTTAAGCTCATATAGGAAATTGAAATATAAAACATACTTTATACTTTCAGCAACATAAAATTAGTGTTTGAAGTATCAAAGAGAACCGCCTCGGCCAAAAGCCGGATAACATTGTACTAATTCCTGCTAACGCTAGGCGGCAGCGGGTAGCGGGTAATGCGCGTCGTTGTGCACGGTAATGAGAGCGGCCGATTATGAGAGTTGACTTTGAATTAATTTCACGCGTCGCAAGTTATGAGCGGTAACGTACAGCGTGTAATTTTTGGTACGTTTTGTTGAAATGAGTAAAATATAGACTAAGCTGTAGATTATTGCTATTTTTACAATTATAAAGACAATTTCGATTGCCGATTCAAGCTTATCAAGCGTCGCTCATGTGAACGACATATTATATCCTATCGACTGTTGTATGAATAAAATCTACATTTTTACAAGTGTTTCCCACCAACTGCTCAGAGTCTAGATTTCTATGCAGTAATTGTATCTTCGAGGCTGAAATTTAATTCCTTGACGCCTTTGATCTCGTCCGTCCAGAAATCTCGTCGATAGTGTCGGTCATGCATGTCACTTAATTACAAAAGTAAAGAAAGAGTGCTGAGTTTTTCCAAGTATTTGGTCACAATAAACAACTGTATTTGTCCGTCAATATTCAGCTGTCTGATTTCAATAACACCAGACTTCACTGAAACCAATATTTCGAATACATTTTATCGCTAACTTTTATGACTTGCACGTTGTCGGTAAAACTGTGGTACTGATTGTGAGTTTGCGGTAATAGTGATTAATTATTTCGGCAATCACGGCCGATATTACCTCGCGTTGTCGGCGATATTGGACAGACAAGTGCCGGTTACCGGCCAAGAGGAGCTGAGATCGGCTATATCGAATAGATAAAAAATTTGATACAATTAGTTTGCCGCTGATAAACAACTGTATAACTTGCAGGTGTAGACAAAAATATGTATAGACATGTGATGTAAAAGGCGAAATTATTACGTTTCCGCCGCAAAAAGTAACTTATATCCAAGGGTGATTTTTTTTTCAGTATACTTTTATTTCACCAACTTGTCAAAAATGTGGGGAAAATATTCAGAATTAAGAGTAAACGTCCGTATCCTACAATTTCTGTAAACATATTTTGTAGATGCTATCATTTGCAGTTTAAAAATAATTAAATTCGTAGTGAGTTCAGTTCAGTAAGTTATAACGCGTGCCAACTGGCACCACATTATTAATTAAATTCAGTTAAAACTGCTAAAGTCAACATCATATTTAACTAGGTTATGCTCCGACTACGTGCTGTCGACAAAGTTGGCGGTCTACAAGACATACGATGTTAAATTTTATGCATTGGTGCATAAAATTTAACATCGTATGTCTTGTAGACCGTTTGATTGGTAAAAAATATATAAAAATAGAATTACCTTGCGTATCGGTCCACTTAGAATAAACATTAAGGAACCGTTCATTTTCCCGCAAAATGTAGCTTATTTAACATTCTACGTGGTCTGCATTATCTTATATATAAAAATGGATTTTCAAATGTGTAAGTCGCGCCAAAACTTGAAAACGGCTGAACGGATTGGGCTGATTTTAGTCTTAAAATATTCATAGAAGTCCAGGGAAGGTTTTAAAGTGTCACGAAGTTCACCGGGACAGCTAGTAATCTATAAACAATAATTATTATATTAAAATCGGTCGAGTAGTTCGTTACATAAGCGCGTAGCAAACAAACAAACTCTTGAGCTTTATCAAATTAATAAAGATAATTTTTATTTTGAAAATCGTCTTGCAGCGCCAAAATTTGTCTATAGCACACATACGTGTTAATTACGAGTGTCCACAGGCATTGCGGTCACTTTAGTGTTTAAGTATAGTAAGGCCTCTGCGAAGGCAAAGTTTTGGGGCTGGTCTGGCAGGAATATTGGCGATGCTGCCAGTTATTTTGTTAAATACTTAACTGCTAACTTCTGCTTGCATTTGGCGGTAACAGTTTACAATCTCGTTATTGTGACCGCTGTCAAAAACTAATCGGATGAAGTCAGCGAAGCGAAAAACTTGTAGCGGGAAGAGGAGCGATGAGCGGAGCGGGAAGCGGAGTGGTTGAATTAGTTTTTGTTGGTAAAATAATAAGGTTAAACAAAATATTACACTGACTCACGGCGAAGCGGAAACTATTTGTAGCGGTAAGAGGAGTGATAAGCGAAGCGGAAAGCGGGGTAGTTAAATTAGCTGTTATTTTTGGTTATATAATAATATGGTTAAACAAAATATGTCGCTTTCTCACGTTTTGCTCTCAAACTATATGTTTCCTTTACTTTCGTTCCAACAGAAATTCGTTAATTGCGTGAGGCTGGTACATTTTCAGTGACAAAAATTATCCAGATATCCTTTTCCAGGACTCAAACTACCTTGATATTAAAACATCTTACAAACATTAAAGACCGGCAACGTACCTGCAACTATTTTGGTGGTGCGAGTGTCTATGGGCGACGGTAGTTGCTTTCTATCAGGTGACCCTTTTGCTTCTTTGCAACCTAATTTTATTGAAAAATAAACACTTTTAAGTATGGAAAGGTAACAGACAGACATACTTTTACAATTTTTATATAGATTTAACAAAGTAGTAGGACTAGTAAATACGTCTATTAGCGGAGCGGTGATGATAGCGATAAGCGGAGCGGCTAGCGGTGCGCTCTGGCACATAAACTTCATCAGATTGCGCAGCGGCGTGGCTAATAGCAGCAGAAAACACCAGACAAAGGCGATTCCATCAAACAAACACGACAAACTTAATAACAAAGTTTGATTAAGTCTTTGTTAGGCATGGCATTTCTCTCGTTTTTTGTATTTGAAACAGAGAGCATGACATTAACTTAAGGGTTAACCTTATGAGAAATCCCTGCAAGTGGCATAAAACCTAAGTAATGCTTTATTGAAACGATTTATTTACATATTGGAGTTGTCTAGATGATTTATTTTGAATAGGTTCTTCAATGCACTATTACTTCTTGATCTATTACGCTAATTATGACATTTGCATTTAATTTAAATAATTATCGTTTCAATACAATTCTACGTGTCACTTAAAAGATTAAAAATTCATCCTTAATCGTAATTCGTAGAATCTCTGCGTATTCTGTAGCGCTCGTAGACGTGCTACGCCGTAGCGTCTCTACGCCGTAGCACGTCTACGCCACTACGAAACCTAATGTTACTTTAATGCCGCAATAATTTCTAAATATTCTTTATGTATGACAATATTGTCTAGAACGAAGTTTTATAGTGTTATTTGAGGAGAAATTCAAGGAGGTTTGTAGAAGAATTATCAGATTTTCTAAGAGTTTAAAATTTTGTCCGATAGTAATATTATTATAAATTACACATTATGACTGTGTATCAACAGATACTATTACTACAAGCAGTAATATGTTAACATTATAAAAGTACGGTCTGGATACATTGTTACATACTGTACGTGTACACATCCTTACATTTGAAAAGGATTACAGATATCATAAACAAGGACAAAACTCTACAAATAAATGAAAAAAATATCTCAAAATGTAACAGAAATCTCATTCATCCAGTCCTGAATAGAATTCGCATCGCGTTTTATTTAACAAATGTAACGTAATGTTTTAATAACGTCGTCTCGTTTTAATTCAGGAAATCCATTTGTATGATAAGCGCGGCGACGCTCCGGGCCCAGTGAAACAGGTGGTTAATCGGCGATTAACGGAAGTTTAACAATAGATAGAGGGTAACTAATCAGAGATTAAATCACTCATACAAAAATGAGTTTAAATTGCACAATGGACCTAGGTAGACATAACAAAAAAGCTAATCTCAATAAAAACCAACAGTTACGAGTCACGACACTCTCAATAGAAAAAAATACACAAAAGTTACTATACAATGTCTATTCAAAATTGACACATATTTGTCAATGAGAGAATAGGGATTTGAGCGTAATGCGAGGCTTTGTTCGCCTTTGTGTTGTTGTTTTATTGTTATTGTTGTGTTGTTGTAGGGTCAGCGCTCACCTGCAACTAAATAATAAAATATCGCTGCGCCGCCGTTTTTGGCCTTGAGAGATGTGGATATTTGAATAAGCTCAAGTTTGCAAAGCGAAATTTAAACCCGCATAACATGTAAAAGCTTCGAGAAAATATTGGAAGAAAATATTATAAGCTTTATTTAATAAAATCTTATTACGTTTCACCAGTATGTAAAAATTAAACCTATTATATTATCTTTCTAAGCTATTGAACGACTTATGTAATAAGTATATTGTATACAGTATATTATTTAAAATACTTTTATCTAGTTAAAAATACTAAAAGCCGATATTAACATAAATTTTCCATCAAAATGTTTGCAAAAATTAAAATTAAGTAAACGTTTTATCGGTTACTACAAATAAATGTATAAATTAACTTTCGATTACCTTTGACAGTGTCACCGGTCCTCTCGAGATGTCTGGATGAATTTTAATGCGCCGCCTACGCGCTAATGGGCGGGCAGCACCGAGGCGGGGGCGCGCGGGGGCGGGCGGGAAGGCTAGTGTTAATACACTTACTGCACAAGACGCGCCTGTACTTAGCTTGTTTGCAGATTTTTCTGTATATTTAATGGGACAACTGTTTGCTGCATAACATTAGAATATATAAGTTGCACGTTAATGAGTTGAACTGGGTTTAGGTTTGGTCATTGAGAAGTTACAAGTTACTACCAGTCTGCGATAGACCCAAAGGTCTTTTCCATTGTGGACGTTCATTGTATAGATCACCGTAGCGCTTAAACTACTTTAGCATTATATAATATTGTTTTTCCGGGATAAAAAGCATTATATGTCCTATATTCTATATCTCCATATCAAGTTTCAGCAACATCGGTTCAGTTTTGGGCATTAAGTCGTAACAGAAAGACAGATAGACATCATTTCACATATTAATATTTATAGTCTTGCATAATTCAATATGTTTTGTAAAGAAAAAACAACGCCCGTGCCTTGGCACTGTTATATAATATGTAGTAGACGATTTTTTTATAAAAAGTTACAGTATTCTAACACAATGATATTATGTGTCTACCTCTATCTCCAGTACATTCATACCTAGTTTAACACACTGGTGTTAACTTAACTTTTAACACTACGTGACGTTGCCGCTGTTTTTAACTGTGATCCTCGTGTCGACGGAATAAAGGTGCTCTAAAGGTAACATAATTTAGAATATCTTGTCTGACGATACTCGCAATAATGGCGGGTGATGACGTATTAAATAACCGACACAAATCCGCGAGAGCCCACATTTGCTTACAGACTATTATAATAATTACTAGCTACGGTCGCACTTGCCCTTAAAATACCACACACAAATATAACCCCTATGCCTGTCTACCAAAGGTTCTAATCTCGTGAATAATTTACGTGTTTAAACAGTTGTGAACACTGTACGTTTGTTTGGCAAACGTGACAAGAAGTGTATATGCTGTAATAACATTATTAGTTCTATAGGTTTAACGATCACTGATAGATAGGTTTGGCTGGCTATTTCAGTAATAATAATAGTAATGAAGATACCTAATTACCTGAACTAGTTTATATAAAATTCTTCGAAAAATAAATTTGGAAACCGAACATTTTTAATCATAGTAAGTAACATATTAATATTATTTTCTTTGTAGTCTTCTCTATGTTTTTTGCTAAATCAAATCAAAGTCGGTCCAGTAATTTCAAAGCCTATTAGATGTATAAGCACTTTACTATAGAAAAGGATTACCAAGTTACTTTAGATATTATGTAATTTGTAAGAATGATATAGATGTTTGTTACTAATACAAAATTAGTGAACATATTTCGATGTAATTTGGTTTGGTAGTCAAAGCTTTTGTACAATACGTGGAAATCGTAACAACTAGAATTCACAACGTACAATGTTCTGTATAATTCGCTGTATAGTTCCAGGTATGACAGATTATCCTGCAATGGAATATTAAATATATGACTGGAATTATTAATTATTGTTATGATCTTGCTATTTATGACAGTAGGTTATATACCGTCTGATTGTCTCGTCACATGTTGTTTTGACGCATTTAAAATGTTATTGAATGATTCTTATAGTAACTCTGCAATTCAACCTTGCCGTAGTGAAATCGGTTAAGTCCCTCTCAAGTTTTATGAAGAAGAAATTATCTCAATTTCTTATACATAATGGATCTGTAAGTATTGCATACAGTGCCTATAAAAAGGCAAAAATCATGAGAATAAAACTTGTCATGTTCAAATACAAATATTATTTTAATTAAATAATTCATTTATCAACAGCCCCATATTTTTCAAACGATAATTTTATACGACAAAGGCTTAATAAAGACGCTTCTGATACATAATAAATAAATGTGTCACGCTTATACTTGGTGGAGTGACGTTGCATGAAATTCCCCAAAATTCACCAAATTTCGGGAAAATTTGGGAAAAATTGTGAAAAATACGGACACCTGACGTAAATCAACCGGAAAACGCTTTGTACAGCCATTAGCGTCTTGTCACCACCGTATTTATTTTATGGAGGAGTCTACACAGTCTAAATAGAACCTTAAGCCTTAGGAGTAGAGTTGGTTTTAGAGAGGGCGTAGGGGCACTATTTCTAGCACATTTAGGAAGGAAATACTTGCATATATCATAATGTTTGATCCGCAGCCCTCGGCTATGAAATGCGGTATTTTTATTGTATACTCATTCAATTTCATTGTCTTTATTTAATGTTTATGCTTGTGGAAAAATATCACAAATAAGGAAATAATTATAATATTATGTTCATCGAGAACTTTTAAACTGATTAAAATTATCAAAATCGTTTAAGCACTTCTAAAAAACGTTTTACCCATTCTAACAATCTTTTACTTTTTCTTGAAAAACATGATATTACAGTCTTTGGGAGTTACTTGAACATTTTAGGCTGCAGGAAGAATACAGAGTGTGCTTACACTATTTATTTTATACTCTGTAAGCATGCCCTGTATTCTGGTTGGAATTTTCTCCGAATATTTATCACTAAACAGTATGTGACACAGATACAAACCCCACGTCTATTGTACGACTGCTCAACTAACGTCTCTATCCGCGTGATAAATTAATACGCGACAAAAGATCTGACAGATACACACAGATCACTTACACACAACCCGCGAACATTAATAACGTTATGTTTCTGTCACAAGCGAAAACATTGATAAGATTTACAACAACATGAGTCAAAAAATGTTAGGCAAAATTATTATAGTTTTCAGCATGAAAATCTCTACTAACCAAGCACGCTAAGCACTAGAGCCCCGGCAGACTACAGACTTTTAGTCGGCCGATAGTTTGACCAAATTGGGGTTTTAGTACATTATTATCGGCCGATACAAATCGTTTAGTGTGTGCACCTTTATACATCTTCGATTAATCTTAATCAGTAGATTAAGCTTTCGATTAAACTATCAGCCGATTAAAAGTCTGCAGATTTAGTTGGGCTCTTGATCGGTATGAAGCTGTATGGAAGTGCGCATAATATTATTACAACGATACCGAGTCGGCCGATAGTAAAGTTTGATGGGCTTTAAGATTGCCATCATACTTAACCATCGGCAAACTGTCGGCCTATGCTTAATCAGTACGACATTCATCCACACGCGCACACGACGCCGATTGTTTGGTCGGCCGCCTCGTCAGAAATCCGAGTCATGCAAAATTTTCCATTCAAAAATATATCACTGTGAATCGTGTGAGAACTATCAGCCGACTATTGTCTCACCACCAACTC
Organism: Plebejus argus; assembly: GCA_905404155.3. Taxonomy (NCBI): domain Eukaryota; kingdom Metazoa; phylum Arthropoda; class Insecta; order Lepidoptera; family Lycaenidae; genus Plebejus; species Plebejus argus. The sequence goes on along the minus strand of FR989945.1, from coordinate 13,180,827 downwards.
AACTGTTTAGGTAGCGTAGTGTGCACAGTAACAGCCCAACCCGACCCAAATATCGGCCGATAGAAAGTCTGCAGTCTGCGACTTATGCGACATGATAACTGATACGGAATTGTTTGATATTACGCTAACGTATGTATGCGTCCGATTTGGATGGTATTGTATAATGACGAACAACTGTATCTATGTTATTGTCATAGTCTATGCGAAGAATATTCATGTTATAAACCTTGCTCTTAAATCACTCTATGTACAAAAAACCGCATTAAAATCGGTTATGTTGTTTCAAACATCTAGTATTATCTGAGTATTACTTAGATATAGTATTACCGTGCTAAAATAGCTTTAAATTGAGTTACAAAATAATCGCACTATCCATAAGTTTGATTGACGTGGATGTCTAATTGCAGAATCTGATACTTTGCCGAAACCCCGCTACGGCTGCGTCTTACGTAAATTAAGTTTCGGGTTGTTCTCTAGGTCTGGAGGGTTAGTTTTCATATTACAAAGGGTTATCTTAGATAATTTGAGTAGAAGTGCTGCCACAGTCTAATAGAAGACGAGAGTAAAATAATATTATTATATGGTTGTTTTCACAGTCCAATAGAAGACGAGAGTAAAATAATATATGCTTCTTTTACAAAAACAGTAGGTAAGAATGACTAGTTTGATTTATCTATATATTAATACGCGAGCGAAAAACTTTGTATTCCTTTTGACGAAAAATGGGGAAACGTAGGTGAATGAAATTTTGCACAGTTATAGTTTATAAAATATGGTGAAGGGGTTAAGCTAAGAAAGAAGCTAATATTATCTTGAAATTATGCTTTTTCCATACATTTTTTAACAATTAATAAAACATTACACACACACACACACCAGGAAAGTTTTTTGACAAGCTTGTACATACGAATTATACTCTTTTTTTTTGGATGAAGTCTGTTAACAACAAATTGGCAAATTAAAAATAAATTATATATTTTTTTATTTAATCTAAGAAACTATTAGACAATGCTTACACGGGCAGTCTGAGATCAGCTGAGTCCCAGAGACAACAGTTGAAAAAAATATGATAAAGTCAATGTTTTGTAAAAAAAAAAACAAAAATAGGTAGTAGTCTTAATGTCGTTGAAACTATGGTCGAATTTCGACCATTGGGCGATCTCTAGTTTTGGTAACTAGATGTAAATGCGAAAGTATGTTTGTACTTCGTCCGCCTTTCTTCTTCGTCTAGGTTACAACCTATTCGATTCGATTCGAGATTTTAGAATTTTAGATATAGATTTTAACATATTTTTAAATGTATTTTTATTTTAATTTATATTTTATTTTATATTATTATATTATAAACTTGTATTATGTTATTTTATGGGTCTATTGCCTGAATTAAACAATTATTATTATTATTTTTATTCACGCCGCCGCTTAGCCAAATTTGATGAACTTTAGTATAAAACTGTTGTAAACACTGGGAAAGTACTATCAGAGAAGTTCACCAGTACAGTCCTGAGTTCCTGACGTTCAGAGAATATTTGAAAAAAAAATATTCTGAATAATTTTTTTGAGTTTGAGTTAATTCCTAGGCGCCTGAGCACTTGAACTTTTATCATAGCGAACCTAAGTAATTAAGTCGCGCTAACCCTTCACAGCTCGTAGTTACCCATAAAAACGCATTCGGCCAGTTTCCGGTGATGTATATTCGACTGGGGGTCCCTCAGACCCCGTCGCAGGTGCGTGGGGTTATTTATCACCCTACCCTTCTCCGTCACACATGTAATTACGTGTCGGGGTCTTTACAACCCGACGGTACAGCGAAAAGTGTTTTTAAAGTTTTTAGATAAGTAAAAGGTAAGATTTGAAAAATTTTCCCACCAACCAATCAGTTTTTACCTTGTACCAAATGGCATGTACCGATTTTGATCTAGTTTTTGAATTTATAGCTAAATGGCAAATAATGACATCATTTTTTTCAGAAGCGCATAGATTTAAGTACCATAATCTGTATATATAAAACTCAAAGGTGACTGACTGACATGGTGATCTATCAACGCACAGCCCAAACCACTGGACGTATCAGGCTGAAAATTGGCATGCAGGTAGATTTTATGACGTAGGCATCCGCTAAGAAAGGATTTTGAAAAATTCCCACCCCAAGGGGTTCAAATAGTGGATGAAAATTGGTATATAATAATACTTCTTAACGCGAGCGAAGCCGCGGGCAAAAGCTCGTAATTTATAAGTGTCTAAAGTCAGTATTTTCTATTCTCTTCCTTAAACAAACTTTATTGAAGTCTTACAAATTCCGAACTGTCGATGAGTATAATATAGAATATCATCTTAAATGTTAAATTTGTGATCACTTAATTAAAGGAACCCATACCTATTGTGTTGTACCCCTTTGTAGTTTGGTCGGTTCTACGATCATTATTATTATTATAATGGTAGAACGTATCACAACAAAAACTATAACAATAATAATTATTATTTTTGAAAGTGTTGGTTCATAATAATAATATTATGTAATTTACTATTTATGGCTTAGAATGTTACCAAATATTGTTTCAAATTATCTGCTACTAGATAACCCGGTCAAGTTAATATTATTTCCCTTTTAATATATATTTTAAATTCGTTTTTATTATCTAAATTGAATAAAATATGAGTGTATATCGTTACTCTGTCTTTTATCTTCACTGGTTACTTCTAGCTACCAGCACTCTAAGGACCAACCCGTTCAAACCACAACCACACGACAACCATATCACGTGGTCGGGCGTATATTTCGTAGTGTAAATGAACTGAACCATTCACACGTACCACATTTTGCAGTCGTAGTCGACCCCTTTTGTGATACCGACCACATCGCAAACCACATCGCAACCACATCGTTGCGTCAATGCAATGACCGTGCGCGCACAACGCCTGCACTCTTCCCCCCTTCCGTTTCATTGACTTTCGTACGTAACCAAATCACAATTACTGGCGACAACGCAACCACGTCGACATTTTGTTGCTACCACAACGTAACTACAAAAAGCTGCAGCGACACCATTCACACGTAACCACTGCTTGACGGCATTTTGTCGTTGCGACGTGGTGTGGTTGTGGTACGAGTAGGTTGGCCCTAAGAGTGCAACCCTTTTATTTTTTTAATATAACTAAAACACCGTTAGTTTTCCATCAGCTGTCATCCCGGTCTTACTGTCACACGAAACCCTAAACATGATAATAAAGTGTCACTTCCGGGGACCATAGAGGATTCACTCTTATTTTGCATCTAAATTTTTATCTTGACTCTTTTTACCTTGCTATAAAGGTCATTATAGAAGAAAACTAAGTGTGGACGTTAAGGTGGTGTCAATAGAGCTGACGCGACCCATGTCACGTCACGGTGACAACCAATTGGCGTGATTACCCCGTAGGACCTAGAAGACGTATAGTTTGAGGGATAGTTTCCGTGTTGGTGGGTAAGGTAGGGGTGAATATTTATAAGGTTTTTTTAAGTTGAATCTATGTAAGGTTTCCAGAATTTTTAAATGAAAATATTTTAAATATCTTTTTCACGATCGCACCTGGACAGTTTATATTATTCTATCGAACTAATTCACAACTGGAGCCAGGAGCATAATAATATGTACAACAATGATGTCCTATATAATTGAGAACAATATTCAAAAAATTAGTGTAATAACGTATTATGACATAATATTTACAGAATATAATATTGTCTTTTATTCTATACGAAAATCACTTTGTTAGCACTACGAGAGTATTGACAAAAATTTTAATGAAACAACAACATTGTGTCTTACGAATTTTTGATCTGGTCACGTCTGCTGACCCGAAATAAACAAAATATACATACTGTTCCAGCGTTTATAATTGGTAATCGTAGGATCCGAGGTACACGACCACAGATTATAGGCAGTGGCTGCGGCAAATTACAATTGTTCATAAACCTTTCCCGTCCTCTTGACAGCTGTCACCCGTCAGTTGTCACTCTATCCTAGACTCTTGTAACTTTTCGATGCGCACAAGCAAGTTAAATTATTATCCATTGTAATCTTTTTCAATACAATATAATAAGTCACAAAAGGTTTTTATTTTGCAAATCCCATGTTAGGACGACTGAGTTCTTAACATATTTTGGACCTTCTTCGACGGATTCGCAAAACGAAACCAGCGAACTTTGGAGACCGGTGTGGCTTCCCCATTTTCAGGAAGGCGCGTATGCAGAATAATTCCAACTCAATTTACGCGAGAAGAGGATCCAAGGAATCAAGGATACTAAAGAGGATCAACAGTTGTGTGCCGGCGCAAGCATAAACTGATATACTTACAGATCATACAAATTGCATTCGCGTGAGTACTCTGGTTCTTTCTTTGATTTCCACTATGAGCGTAGAGGGTACGAGTAAACGAGATAAATCTCCTTACAGGTGCATAGATAGCGAAAAAACTGAAATATTACTTCGCGAATTAATCAAAAAACGTGGCGTTTTGAAGGCGAGACTTACAAAGTTCGCCAACTATTTATCTACTTGCATTTCTGAAGCACCTACTAATTTGCATATAGATATTAAGTTGCGCATCCAAGGCGCAGTTGCACTTTTTAACGAATTTAATTCTGTGCAGAGCAAAATTGAGGAAAATGTGCCTGATTCTAGTCTCGAAGAACAATTATTGCAGCGTGAACAATTCGAAGATAATTATTACAGTGCACAGGCTCGTGCCGAGTCCTTACTAGATGCTAGGATAACTACTACAAGCTCTCAGTGTCAAGGCCAGCATAATAATTCATTACAAACTATAAGATTACCTACTATCACTTTGCCCGAGTTCGATGGTATGTATGAGAGTTGGCTCGAGTTCCGAGACACTTTTGTTTCATTGGTTCACAACTCATCAGAGCTTAGCAACATTCAAAAATTCCACTATCTTAGATCTTCATTGAGGAGTAGTGCATTATTAGTTATAAACTCATTAGAACTAACCTCCGATAATTACATTGTGGCATGGGAACTTTTACAAAGCAGATATAACAATAATAGACTATTAATTCAAAATCACATCAAATCTATATTAAATATGCAACCAATATCTAAGGAGTCTCATTTATTAATTAGGAATTTAATTGACAGCACATTAAAAAACTTACGAGCTTTGAAAATATTAGGTGAGCCAACTGAGTTCTGGGACACCATCATAGTGTTCATTCTTGTTTCAAAACTTGATAAAATAACCGAGCGTGAATGGGAACAGCACAAAGGTAATTTGTTTGCAAATAATACTGATTTAAAATTAACTCTTAATTGTTTATTAGATTTCTTAAGGGGTCGAGCTGATATGTTAGAAACATTGCAAGCGTCCGCGTCAGTCACTAAGAATAATACATCAAATGATAATAAAAAACCAAATTTTGGTAATTTTCATAACAGATCGCATTGCAACATTTCTTCTAATAAAGTGCATGATCGGCAAAACACCAAGATTAATAATAATTATAAGCAGTGTTTAATGTGCAAATTAAATCATCCACTCTATTCTTGCACTAAATTTATAGAAGCTAACTATAACACTAAATTAAAGGTTATACGCGATAATAAGTTGTGTTCCAATTGTTTGCGTTCAGGCCATACAGTAAACCAATGTAGATTTGGAACTTGCAAACGCTGTGATCAAAAACATAATACATTACTTCATTCCAATTCCAGTTCGGTAAACTCGGTATCACATAATGAAGCTTCAACTTCTGCGGAGCTGGTCACTCCCTCCGTGCCCGCTCAAACTGCAGAACACTCATCCGTAAGTCATGCACATGCGCAAACTTTATCTATTGAAAATAATAAGCCTCATTCATTATTACAACCTGTTTTATTATCGACAGCGCTTATTGAGGTAGCCGATAAGAATAATAAATGTCATTTTGCTCGTGCATTACTCGATAGTGGCAGTCAGCGTTGTTTTATTAAAAAATCTTTTTGTGACTTACTAGGCGCGCAATTAATACAGTCCACTCATGAAATAAGAGGAGTAGGTAATTCAATTACCCAAGCTAGCCAACTCTGGAAATTAATAATTAAATCTCGCATTAATAATTACACTACAAAGATAAAATGTTTTGTTTTACCTCAAATTACATCGAAATTGTCGGTGTATAATCTCACACATAAAAATTTCTGTATTCCAGAGAATATTGAGCTGGCGGATCCCAACTTTCTGGAGTCACAAGATATAGATATTTTGCTTGGCGCAGAGATGTTCTGGGATCTACTCACTCATGGAAAAATAAGGCTACCTAATGGACCTTATTTGCACAATACATTATTCGGCTGGATAATATCCGGTGCAATATATCATAAATCACTAAATGATAATGCTGGTCATATCCAGTGTAATTATACACAAACGATGGATGCGCTACTACGACAATTTTGGGAACTTGAGGAGCTACCCAAGCGCCAGGATGCGCAGACTGATGAGGATCAGATATGCGAAAATCACTTCCTCACTACAACTACGCGAAACAGTGATGGTAGGTTTTGTGTTTCTATTCCTTTTAAACAGTCACCTGAGCTTTTGGGAGACACGTTTCCTCAGGCAGAACGACGGTTTCTCGCACTAGAAAGGCGATTACAACGTTCAGATACATACAAGCAAATGTATTCTGAATTTATTCACGAATATGAGAGTTTGGGTCACATGACCAAGATTTCCTCCTATGACAAACCTCACTACTTTATGCCTCACCATGGAGTTCTTCGTGAGTATAGTTTGACCACAAAGCTACGCGTGGTATTTGACGCTAGCACAGCTTCTAGCTCTGGGCTGTCTCTCAATGACATACAGCGTGTAGGCCCACCTATACAAGGTGATTTATTAGCCATTCTTCTACGTTTCAGGCAGCATCGCTTCGTGGCATGCGCCGACGTAGCGAAGATGTATAGGCAAGTCCTGGTGCGCGAGCAACAGCGCCACCTGCAGTTGATTCTCTGGCGAGACAGTCCGTCGGAGCCTCTAGGGATATATCGACTGAATACAGTCACTTACGGTACCGCATCTGCACCCTTTCTTAGTGTACGCTGTATAAAGCAGCTAGGCGTCGAATCTAATGACATTGACGTTCAGAGAATTATCAAGGAGGATTTCTTTGTAGACGACTTGGTAACGGGAGATGATGATAAGTCTAGGTTATTGTATTTATGTAATGAAATCGCTAAAACATTACAGTCAGGATGTTTCCCACTTCGAAAGTGGACATTCAATTTTATGCACAATGATTTAATGTCATCTCATGATTCGCTTGAGCATTTATGTTTGAATAATAACAGTAGTTCTAAAACTTTAGGCATAGGCTGGCTAAATATGTCAGATGAATTTTATTTCAATACGCTTTATGATTTTGATAATAATTCGCAAGTTATAACTAAGCGCTATATTTTGTCACACATTTCACAAATATTTGATCCTCTTGGATTAATTAGCCCATGTATCATGCAGGCTAAAATTATTTTGCAGCGTCTATGGCTGTTAAAAATTGATTGGAACGATCCAGTTCCAAATGATGTCATTTCGGTATGGAATAGGTTTGTGTCGTCGCTAAGTGTTCTTAATAATATAAGAGTGCCGCGCTGTGTACTAGGTGATAGTTCAAATTATACGAGTATTGAACTACACATATTTACGGACGCTTCACAATTAGCGTACGGTGCTTGTATTTATGTTCGCACTTTAAGCGATAATTCCAATATTTCTGTAAGATTATTATGCGCTAAGGGTAAGGTTGCACCTCTAAAACCGGTAAGCATACCGCGCTTAGAATTGTGTGGTGCATTGTTAGGAGCTAGATTATATGATAAGGTAATTTCATCGATTCATCGTAAATTCGATTGTGTTGTTTTCTGGACAGACTCAACAATAGTATTAGGATGGTTGCGCATGTCTCCTAATCTATTACAAACATTTGTCCAAAATAGAGTAGCTGAAATACATGAACTCTCGGGAGTCCTGCCGTGGCATCATGTTAGCGGGAAACACAATCCCGCAGATTTAATTTCTCGTGGCGTGACAGTCGATGAACTCGCTAAGTCTAAATTATATTGGTCAGGGCCTGAGTTTCTACATGATAAGCACTTCAATAGCACTAATATATCTCATCCTCCTCATGTTTCACCAGAATTGTTGCCGGAGACAAAACGTGCTTGTCATTTGTCGTTTGTAGCTACAAATACAATATTTATTAATTTTGAAAGGTTTTCAAATTTTCTACGCATGGTACGCGCTATAGCTTATATGTTACGATTTTTACATAATGTTCGTAATAAAAACAATAAACGTACAGGTATTTTAAGTACTAATGAAATTATAGAATCTCAAAATTTATTAGCTAAAATATCACAATTAGAATCTTTTCCGGTCGAGTATAATTTATATACAAAGGAAAATAAGGTAAAGGATAATCACTATTTATCAAAACTAAATATTTTCATGGATAAGGATAAAATATTACGCGTTGGAGGCCGATTAACTAATTCTTATTCATTTCCATATACCAAAAAACATCCTATTTTGTTAGGTAGTAATCATAGTTTCACTAAATTGTTATTTCGCTATGAACATGTTAAATTGTTACACGCAGGTCCTCAGGCGCTATTGTTTAACATACGTGAAACTTGGTGGCCGATAGGAGGTAGAAATTTAGCTCGAAAGGTAGTGCACGAATGTATTATTTGTAAACGCCTCAGAGGAAAGACTCTCACTCCTCAGATGGGAAATTTACCCACTGAGCGCATAAGTCCTACATATCCGTTTTATAGATGTGGAGTGGATTACTCCGGGCCAATTTTCATTCTAAACCAGAAAGGCAGAGGAGCTCGTAAAGTTAAATGCTATATTTGTCTATTTGTGTGTTTTGTTACGCGGGCCATACACCTAGAGCTTGTAACCGATCTTACATCGGATGCCTATTTATTAGCTTTAAAACGCTTTATTTCTCGCCGTGGAAAACCACACGAGATATTTTCGGATAACGGGCGTAACTTTGTAGGTCTTATGAACGATTTCGCCAAGTTTTTGTCTAAATGTAGTTCTGATATTAAAGAGATGACATTGAAGGTAGGAGACGTAGTTTTGTTGGAAAATGAGGGGAAGCGAGTAACATGGCCTTTAGCAGTTGTTGAGGATATATTTCCAGGTGCTGATGGTGTCAGCAGAGTGGCAAGGGTGAGAACTTCAGCGGGGACTCGGATACGACCGGTGCAGAGATTATTTCCCTTAGAGCTCCACACGGACTATGTGCCAGGGATGAATACTACAAAATACGCAACAGACCTGACACCCGACTCGGACGTAAGACCGACACGTAATCGAAGGCTGCCAAGCAGGTTGTTTGACTTTGACATGAGCTGACCTGCCGGTCCTTCTTTCCCGGGGAGTGTGATGAACGCTACAATTACTTAAATACTTTATGTAGCGTTTGATTTAAATTAAGAATGTTTTGTTTAGTTTGACTTGTAAGGCGATCTGACGTTTTCTTTGGGATTTATTATTTTGTTGGTTTTTCTTACGTAATATATGGACAATAAAGTTTCTAGCTGATAGCTGTGCAGTTATTTATATTTTAGCAGAACCTATCACATTGTGGCTAATGAACAAATTAAATTTCGCTTTATCGTACCTTATGCTGCTCATTTTGGGGGTCTTTGGGAGGCTGGAGTTCGCTCATGCAAGCACCACCTTCGTCGAGTAGTCGGAAATGCGAATCTCACTTATGAGGAAATGAGTACAGTACTGACACAGATCGAAGCTGTTCTTAACTCTCGCCCTCTTTCGCCTATGTCAACTGATCCTAATGATTTTTTGCCTCTGAGTCCAGCTCATTTTCTTATCGGACGTACCCTAACTTCACCAGCGAGTGAAAACTTGATGGAAGCTAATACTCTACGGCTTACTCGCTATCAAAGAGTGGAACAGATGAGGCAGCATTTTTGGTCACGATGGATGAAAGAGTACATCTCGGAGCTTCAGTCCCGGACAAAGTGGAAGGCAAACGATGACCATCTTCTACCTAACACATTAGTGGTCATTAAAGACGATAACCTTCCCCCGCTAAAATGGCACTTGGGCCGAATCGTTAGTCTGATTCCAGGGAAGGACAACATCACTAGAGTTGCTGATATTCGCACGGCATCTGGGATCATCAGGCGAGCATGTACAAAAATTTGCCCTCTGTTTACACCAGACGAGAATAATAATTGAAAGTCACAACTTTCAAGGCCGGGGCCATGTTCCAGCGTTTATAATTGGTAATCGTAGGATCCGAGGTACACGACCACAGATTATAGGCAGTGGCTGCGGCAAATTACAATTGTTCATAAACCTTTCCCGTCCTCTTGACAGCTGTCACCCGTCAGTTGTCACTCTATCCTAGACTCTTGTAACTTTTCGATGCGCACAAGCAAGTTAAATTATTATCCATTGTAATCTTTTTCAATACAAGATAATAAGTCACAAAAGGTTTTTATTTTGCAAATCCCATGTTAGGACGACTGAGTTCTTAACACATACTAATATTATAAAATATGTGAAAGTATGTCTGTCTGTCTGGCTGTCTGTTACCACTTCACGCTTAAACCGCTGAACCGATTTTGTTGAAGTTTGGTATGGAGATACGTTGAGTTCCAGCGCGATAAACGAATTTTGGCGCAACGGAATTGTGGGTGAAATGTATTTAATAATTTAAATAATTCAGTTTTCCCTTCAAGCACAATATGATCCGGGCATCATATTTAATTTTCTCCACTATCACGGCTCTTTCAAAATACCCAGAAGATTAGCAGGAGCGCATAACCAGAAACTAAACTATTAATGCAGGATCGCAAACAACAAACTAATTTCTCTCCCCCTGGGTGATCAAACACCAGACTCTCAGAGAATGGAAGACACAGGAGGTGACGAGAGCCAGCCAATAGCCGCGAGCGATCACCGTCTGTCGTCGGTCATTCAAATTAAACGCACATGGAAGTTAGGGGCGCGTGCAGATTGTATACTTCGTGGTAGGGGTAATGTTTTGAGATCGTCTTCGTAAATAGTAGACCGAGCAATACTTATAAGTTATAGTATAAAATATGCAAATGTGTATCTGTCTGTCTGCTAACTCTTCAACGCACAAACTGCTGAACCGATTTTTCTGTGGTACGGAAATATATGAGTCCCGAGAAAGGATATAGGATACTTTTATCCCGGGGAATGTATGGTTCCTGCACGATAGAGTCATCTAGTATATTACAAAATATTACGATCCATCTTATACATAAAATAATTACGTCATGATCGAAAATTCATAAGATAAAGAGAAAGAATTTCTATAGGGGAGCCTACAGCGTAGGAGAGGAAATCTTTCATTTAGAAAGTAGTTCTACCTTGTATCGAATATACACACCTCACCGTTTAGCTAGGACCTTTTTCTTGAAATTGACATTAGCATTCAAAAATATGAAGTCGACATTCGAATCATGTTAATATGTCAATTCTATACATTTTGATCGGCGATTCTGGGCGATTCTATAAAAAAGCAATAAAGAAAACGTCTCGGCTAAAGAGCTACTTTATATCCAGTACCTACATAATTTGTTTATTAACAAGCATTGTTTACAATCTACATCAAAAGTTTCAACCAAGCATAGCATAATGGTGTCATAATTGTCACTGGAAGGGGGCGAGTTTAGGGGGGGAGCGGGGCTGAGGGGAGGTACAGCCTCAGGGTATGACTGTAATGGGACTTTTGATTGCTTTTGATGAGCTGGACTTGATGACCGATTTGTAATAGGAACTATAGTCGAAAATGAGAGATGAGGGACTTTTGACTATATATGAGTGGCTCTTGGTTGAATCGATAAACCAATTTCTACTGTATTCCTATAAAAATATTATTTCAAAATGTTAAGCTTCAGTTCCTAATTAATTACTTTTTACTGTATAATACTGTAATAATATTTAACATTAGTTAGATAATTATTATAATTGTTAAATCCAAGATTCATTACTCATAATGATCTACTTTATTTTCTCAAAACCTTGGTAAAACTAAATTGTCATATTATAACATATCAAAGTACCAATAATCGTAACCTAAGACGTGTAAAGCATTATTTTAACTGTCGGAATCCTTAGCAACAAAATATCCTTAGCTTTATTGAATTATCTGCACAAAAGCTGCAACAATCGAGTAAATTAGTTTACACAGGCGAGCTTTTATATGTAAAAGCTCTGCGGCTTGAACTTTAAGCTTATCCCCTGTGGAAGATTGCAGGTGTTCTGCTGTTTAGCTTAATGTTACAGTAAATACTTGTGTAATTATGTGGTTTTAGTTCTAATGTGTCGTTTGGTATTTGTAGTTTTATGTTGTATTAATTTATTACAAGATGTTGCTTACACTTTTGTTTACACACAAAATATGTGTATTTGTGTGTAAAAAAATTACAGGACCACGATTAACTTCGAAAGAAATAGTATTTTTTTAAAAGATATTTAATGATCCCATATAATATTTTAATATTGTGACATAATAAAATAAAAATAAAAAAAAATAAAAAAATTAAAATAAAAATAAAAAATAAAAATAAAAAAGCCTTTTATTTCTTGCTAATTACAATTTGCTCGATCAAATCACATTCTAGTAATTATTAAATTTATAAGCAATAGGGTAATTAAATCATATTGAATAATTAATTACAAAATTAAACAAGTCATAACCATAATCATGTCAAATTATTATTATTAAATAAATCCTACTATTCATTAAAATTAAACATAAGTTATGACATTAGTCAAGTCAAATTATTATTATTGGGTATGTCATGTAATTTGATACATTTTTTAATATAGAACTTAATCATAGTGTGTAAGCAAGAACCCCTTCTCAGGTGAAGGCCTCCTCCAGAGATTTCCATATATTTCTATCGCCCGCTACTTCTACCCAATCCGGTCCTGCTACGTTCGTGATGTCGTCCGCCCATCTTGCTTGTGGTCTGCCTCTTTTCCTGTAACCTGTTGGTCCTGGCCAAATAGTTGTCCGTAAGGTCCATCTGTCATCTGTCATTCTAGCTATATGACCTGCCCATTGCCATTTTAATTTTTGGGCGTGCTTGACGGCATCAGTAACTTCAGTCTTCTCTCGTATGACTTTGTGAGGTATTTTTTGTAATTTGCTTATTTTCATCATACTCCTTTCCATACCTCTTTGACTGGTCTTAATTTTGTTTTTTGCCTTATGGGTGAACTTCCATGTTTGGCATGCATATGTCAAGGAAGGTAAGATGCACGAGTCCATTATTTTCTTTTTTAATTTAACGGGAAAATTACCTTTCAGTACTTCCTTGTAGCTCCAAAATTTATTCCATGTTTTTTGAGCTCTTCTTTCTATTTCTTGTTGGTTGTTTTCGGAGCTAAAAGAAATTTGTTTGCCAAGATATATATAACTGTTTACATATTCTAAAGTGACGTCTTCAAGTTTTATCGGTTTTTGAATGCTGTTTGTCATTACTTTAGTTTTAGATAAGTTTATTTCTAGGCCGACCTCCAAGCTTGCTCTGTGTAGAGCAGATATCATGCATTGCAGTTCTTCATAACTGTCGCTAAAAAGAACTATGTCGTCAGCGAATCTTAAATGTGATAGTTTCTTTCCTTTTATATTAATTCCCATATGTTGCCAATTCAGATTTCTTATGACCGACTCTAGCACAGCTATGAAAAGGCGGGGCGAGATGGGGTCACCTTGACGAACTCCCCTTTTGATTCTTATAGGTTGGCCCACGTCTTCCAAGTGAACTCTACTTTGACTCTTCTCATAAAGGTGTTTTAGTATGTTGATGTATCTTTGATTGACATTTTGGTCGTGTAGAGTTCTCCAAATAGCAGAATGAGATATTGTATCAAATGCTTTTTGATAGTCAATAAAAGCCATGTAGAGCGGTCTTTGAAATTCTTGAAACTTCTCTATTATTTGTTCGAGTGTGTGAATATGGTCTGTAGTACTGAAGCCTCTTCTAAAACCCGCCTGCTCTATGGGTTGTTTGTTTTCAAGTGTTTGTCTAATTTTTGTCTCTATGATTGAAGAAAATAATTTGTATAGCGTAGGTAGTAGGCTTATTGGTCGATAGTTAGAGATGTCCTTTGGGTCGCCTTTTTTATATAATAATATTATATGAGATTCAGACCACTGGTAGGGAGTATATGTAGATTCTATAATCATATTGAACAGTTTTGTTATTGGCTTTGCTATTAACGGGCATCCTAATTTTATGATTTCGTTAGTTATTCTGTCTGGGCCTGAGCTCTTTTCTAACTTTAACTTTTTTATTTGTTCAATAACTTCTATTTCTGATATAGGTTCGACTTCTTCATTGACTTGAGAGGGATAATCCTGAAGAGGTAGAGATGTAGAGCAGTTATACAAGTCTCTGTAAAAGCGTGTTGCTATGTCTAGTATTTCTTTTCTGCTACTATGCACCTTATCCTGGCCTTTTAATTCCTCTATCCAGTTTTTATGAGTTCTCAGTTCTTTAAAAGCTCTTTTTAGGCTACCTGTTTTGTTAAGATGTTTTTCTATTGTATGCGACCTGTAGGCTGTGTAATCTTGTTTTATATATTTACTTGTCAGTTTATATAATGCTTTTAACTCATTTTTCATGCTTCGAGTTTTAGGTTTGGTGTTCTGTAACTCGTGTCTGCGGTGTATTAGTTGCCGGGTACGGTCTGTAATAATAGAGTATTTCGCCTGCTTGATGTCTGTCTTTTGGGCTCTCTGCGAGCTGGTATCTAAAATATTGATCAGCTTATCATAATATTGCTGTGTTGTATAGTCAGTTCGCTCTTGTAATAGGTTATTTAGTTCTTCCTGTAGATAATTGCGGAATGTAGAGATTTGTTCTTCAGACTTTAATTGGTTTTTTCTATTTCTATTATAGCTTGTTCGACTTTTGTGAGGTTGCTTGATTTTTACTTTGGTTCTGATTGGCCGGTGGTCAGAAGGGTATTCAATGTTTAATACCTCAATGTTCTCTATATTCTGAGGAAAGGTGCACAAGAAATAATCTAATTCATTTTTGGTTTTACCGTCGGGTGATCTCCAGGTCCATCTGTTTTTGGGTTTTTTGTCAAAGAATGTATTAACAATTGAGAGCTTGTTTTCGAATGCAAACTCTATCATTCTTGCTCCAGCAGAATTTCGGGTGCCGTAGCCAAATTTCTTCATTATCATGCGTTCCTCCGGTTTAGGGAAACCAATTTTAGCATTAAAGTCGCCCATCACTATAATATTGTTGTAGTTTGTCATTGTCAGTGCTTTATCAAGTATTTTATAAAATTCTTCTATTTTGTTTTCGTTCGCACTCTCTGTTGGGGCATATACTTGAATAATGGCGAATTTAAAATTATTTATGTTCAATGTCAACATAGCAACCCGTTCTGACAAACCAATTATTGACTCTATATATTTTTTCAAATGTTTTTTTATTATGAATCCGACTCCGTAGAGTCCTGCTGTTTCTCCTGTAAATTGAAGTATAAAGTCTTCGTATTCACATATAGAGTTTCCCATTCGTCTGACTTCTGACAGGCCCATTATATCAAATTTTATGTTTTTCATCGAATCTACAAGTTCTAATAGTCGTGCATGTGATGACAGGCTCCTCACATTAAATGTGATAATATGCAATATTTTTTCTGGAGGGTTTTGGTCGTACATCTCCGCAGTGACCAGCTGTATTGGAGATGCTAGAGAGGGGGCTCGTTCTGATTGCTAAGATGTTTTCTTCGAGTTGACTTTGTTTGAGGTATTTATCTGCATATACATTTCACTCTGCGGGATGCTATATATTGTGACATAAAATCCTTAAATTTTCTGTGAAACTCTTCATTAAATAAAAGTTAAGAAATCATTAAGCTTTAATTCTGAGTGCACTAATAATTATTTACACAAATGTGTAAATAATTATTCCCCCTTCAGACTTTCGGTCATTGTAACTTTGTGCTGTCTCCCGCTTTGTATGGGGAGGGAATCTGGAATTCTTCCGACTCCTTCTATTCTTCTTCTGTTTAATTTCGTTGCGGGTCCCAAGATAGTTTTAGTATGCCCCTCGGGCTCCCTGAAATCATATCAAAGGGTTTTCGTGGTTGGATACCGCTGTCGATCCTGGCGACACAGGAGATACAGTGGTGGGAATGTGTGGTGGGCCAAAGCCCGTTAAAAAAATAATATACCTAGACTTCTGAAATTTTCACAAATTTTGTATTTCTGTTGCCGCTATAATAACAAATTCTAAAAACAAAATAAAATAAAAAATTAAGGAGGGCTCCCATACAACAAATGTGATTTTTTTACTTTTTTTGCTCTATATCAGTAATGGTAACAAATAGGCACTTGAAATTTTTGCAAAGTCCTAAATGATAATATGTGTACTTAAATAATAATATTAAAATAAAAATTAATAAATATTTAGGGGGGGCTCCCATACAAAAAACACAATTTTTGCCTACTTTGCACGAGTCCGACTCGCACTTGACCGATTATTAATGTGGTATGAAGAATCCTTTTTTTCGTACTTGCGTACATTCATACGAAAATCTGTCGCACTCCCACCAATATATTCGTCACTGTAAATTCAAATTCCGAGCGCTGAATAGAAAATCTTTTATTTACGCGCCGCCGAATGAAACTTTCATATGACACGCGCGAAGTTAATGAAAAAGTTATTCGGCGCTCACTTCACTCCGCTCCTCTACTCCGCGCCAACTTCACAGCGAACGTTGTATCAAACTATTCCAGTTTTGTAAAACAGTATACGTATTACTTTTCGAGAGCAAAATTACTGGCTATTCTGTGTTTTAAGAACTCAGCTTATAATATTATATTGTTACATTTTTCTTTTAATTACTAAAAAGTACTTTTTATAGAAGATGACGTAAAGCCTCTGAAACTTAGTCGGCTTATAACAGCACCACGAACACCGTTTCGTGGCCACGTTTATAAGTCGTAAAAACTAAGCATCATATTTTAATCAGTGCTTTCAGACGTTGCGATGTAAATTTACCCTTATCGAAACTAATAATTATTGCAAATACAAAAACATTTAGAGATCCCTGTTTATCCATGAAATTTCAATTTAAGCCGACTTAATCTTCAGGATGTAAGGCTTATAAAATAAATAAGATTAAAAAAAATATATCTTGCAATATGAATTACAAGATATTGATATTTTGGGGCCATCTCATGTTTGGGGCCACAAATCCGCAGATAAAATTTAACGATGGCAATTACTGGTGGCATTAAAGATGTATAGAGGCGGCGACACAAACTGAATTTTAAACCAGGGCCCGGACTTCGAGGAGCTAAGTTCCGGATGTAGAGTAGAAAAATGTAGATAGGGTGAAGTTAAAATTTTGTGTACTTGTTTCAGTGGCAGAAACAATAATAATTGGAAAATGTATTCGCAAAATTGTGTTCGTGTTATTGATTCTTCTTTTTTTTTAATTTAGCAATGATATAATGAAAAAATGGTAGATCCAAGACTACCACGGGTCCAAACCGGCTAGCTCTTTTCTCCAGTAAACTTCAAAACAGCTTACAGCTGTTGGTAAAAATATAGCCCAACCCCATTATCAAGGTTTTAATTATATCATGACATTAAAAAACGTCGTGTTTTCAAAATTAATCAAGCTATGGCCTATCAGTTTGATTAATTTACTTTTTTATGCTATCGAGCGACATATGAATATGTCGCTCGATAGCATAAATTGCGTCATCAGGATTTACAGCGTATTGCTGTAAATCCTGATGACATATCTATCTTTCCTCGCTCTATGTCCCCTGATCCTTGCATCGATGATCTGGGATGGGCGACACGTTTATTCAATTAGACTTTCAAGTATTTAGCCCCTTGGTCCCTGTTCGGTCCCCAACGGGGACCCGTTTGGCCCCCAGTGGTCCACTGGTGGTTGGACCATTAAAAATTCAACGCGCGGCGCAAAAACCACTCAGCGATTACGATTGTGTTTGATTGAGTTCTTATTTTGAATTTGGAATTTTGTTTTTTCCAAGTTGCCGGGGCAGCGACCCCTTTCCAACCCCTCATTGCTTATTCAGTAGCCGATCATATTGTTGTAAATAGCTAATGATGCTTTTGTGCCTTTCCGTTAATTTTTCATGATTGTTCCAAGTGCTATGCTTACGTGAATTCTTGCATAGTTTTTGCTTTTTTAAAAAAACCTTATGCGTTAAAGATAAGCCGATCATGATAACAAAATAGATATTGCCCGAAATTTCATTTGCGCAGAACTAAACTATTTTGTGTCTGAGGTCTAGAGGTCTCAAAGTATCGACTCCATGTCTAGTAATAGGTACTCATCGAAATCGACTCAACCGACTCAGCATGAAGACGTAACAGACTTTCGCATTTATCATTTTGGTATGAAGTACGAAACTCGGTATTTTTCAAACTATTTATGAGGGTATCAACAAAAACGGAGCCTTCAATTGCGAGTTGAGTTAGCAATCAGCCGCGCCGCGCGTGGAATACAGCAGTCAGTAACACCCGTGCCAAAGTCTGCCAAGACGCGCCAGACGGCAGACACCGTGCCAACATCTACATGCTGCCAGTCTACTGCGCTTATACTTTTATGGGGTGTGATTTTAATGTATTGCCATTGATTCTAAAGTCAAAGTAAAATAATAAATAGTAAGAAGTTTCTTGAATCTCTAGTGATGTAAAATTATTATTGATGCATTTCATCAGCTTTACTGATATCAAATTGTTGTTTGTGTAGCCTCTCCACGTTCGCCATGAATCATGATGAATTACCATGATGACGACTGTTTGTAGCAATCATAATATTTGACTTCGATCACAGGCAAACACAGGCGATTTTGCCTTAAATATTTGTAATCGCCATGTGCCAACTACGCAGAGAAGCCGCTCAATCCGTACTATCTGCAAACTCGTCATTAGTTAACATGTGCTGAAACAAAAGCTAGAAGAGGTTAATAGCTAGCTAGTAAAGCTTCGGCCAAACCTACCCGGCCAAAGCGACTGCGAAACGGGATCAGCGTCGGCGAGCGCAAGATGTTCGCGTCGGCAGAGCGGGAATAATCTACGGTTTCGCACCGTAGTCGCGCGGCAGGTGTGCACATCTGTCCTGCGTCCCGCTCGCGTCCCGCGTTACTAACGTAGATTTGGCCGAAGCCTAACTCCTAGGTTCAAAAGCAATACTATAACATACCTCGATAAGTATACAGCAAAACAGAATACTCGTACTGCGGATTTGATTAGCAGGCTAGAGCTGGGGGCTACGGTCTCGGAATTCCAGATTACTTCAGCTAGAAGAATTCAGCTCCAGTAACTAGTTAGCTGATTGCCCGTACTTGTTCCGAATTTGTTACGGCATTTTCGAAGACACGGAATTTAAATCTAAGTATATTATCTAAGTATCTGTAGTTGAAAGTTTAGTCTTATGGGTGAGTTGGTCCCCTAATAGTACATCTAACGTCTCCAGTGCCTTAGAGCGTGGTTCTTGATTCGGAGGTCGTGATTTCAATTTCCACGTTGGAAAATGGGTTGAAGCCTGCACTGTCCTAGCCAAATAACATTTTCTAGAAACAATCCTGGTTGATTTTGAGTACTTGACTCTCTGGCAATAAAAATGATCCATGCGTCGAATTATAGAAGTCTAGTCTTGTGTAGGGGTCACATATTTTGGCACTATAAAACTTTTTATAAAATGTACTTTGGAAACACGGTTAAGATAGAACTAAAGAAGTTAAGAAGAGATAGAACTTGGTGATAAATATATATCTTTATGGAGCAATTTCGTTATAGCAAAAAATAATATCTATCCAAAAAGCTCCTCGATATTTTATGACAACATAACTAATAACGCTCAGCCGTTGTCTAACCCTCAAGTATCAATTCCATGTTTAATCAACCCGTCGGGTGGCACCGTAAATCAGGTTATTTAATTTTCGCTCAGCGGGCGCCAACGACCGAGCCCGGGCCACGATTCTCATAAATCGAATGTCGGCTTAATCGTATGCTGTCTTCTCTCGCGCGTGAGACAGTTTGCAATCGAAGCGAAGTTCGAGGTATAAGAATCGAGGCCCTGAAATATGTTCTGATCTAAATTTAATAACACAGGTGGTTTTCCATTGATAAAGGTAGCAGATGTTTCTGAATATCGTAAATTCGTATTCTTTATTGCTAAGACACTTTCACAGTCGATAATTTTTTCAGATAAAAAACTATTCTATGTTGTATCTTAGGACTCAATTATGTATCTCCATAGTACTATAAATGGAGATACCATACCATAAAAATCTGAGCAAGCATGAAAAGGTAGTTTTTAGATACACTTTGGCATTATAAGTAGTATGTATATCTTAATATGATTTTTGTGTTCAATTTATTCCGGAACTCGCTGTCCCGGCAAACGTTGTTTTGCCATTTAAAGTATTTCTACTTCATCAGTTGATACAAAATCTTACCCCCTCTTTTGTCCTCTAAGAGCTATGGGGGGAAAATTTTATACACTAGATGTTAAGTTGGAAAACACAGTTAATAATAATAAGTAAGTCCATTAAAGAAAAAAGTTTGGTACAAAATATGACCACCCCTTTGGTCCTCTTAGAGGGAGGGGTGGAGGGGGGGATGGATTTTAAACATCAGATGTTGAGTTGGAAGAAGACAAATTATATATCTGTGAAAACCGTATGCAAATCGGATCAGTAGTTTTCGTGTTAAAGAAAAACGTTTGATACAATACTGACCCCCTCTTTTGTCCCCTTAGAAGGGTGGGGGGATTAGAGGGAGGGGGGGGGGTTAAACACCGGATGTTAATTAAGTTCGAAAAAGACAATTTATACCTGCGAAAACTGCATTCAAATCGAATAAGTAGTTTTCGTGTGATAGTGGAACAAACATACAGACAGACAGACAGACATGGCTTCTATAGCGATCTAGTGACACCCCGCGCTTATTATTTTTTAAATATCTTTAATGTACAGAATTTTCATTTCTACAGTTTTAGTATTATATTATGTATAGATATCACAAGTTCACTGTCCACCCTGGGAGCAATTTTCCAATACTTGTCATAATTTGGTATGAGCGTCACTTTGCGAGGGCATGATGTGAGTTTACGACGTCCTCGGGTGGGGACAGCTTCACAAATTGATTTTATATTACCTACTTGAGTCCAATTGATTTCTGATTCACACTATGTACTATGAAAATGCTTGGTAAATTCTCATGAAGTTTTTTAAAAAGTGGAATTCCTTGGGCCCGTTGAATCTGAAATGTTGAAGCTGCTCTGCTAATATAATATTATATTAATATTAATATAATATTTTAATATAATATTAATATTATAATATAAATAAAAAAATTGGAATGATTCACAATATCATTTTTATTTTGTTCTTGTTTGATACGCTGGTAAAGTCGATTTACACACAAAGACCAAACACAGTACAGAAACTCTAGTGTTAATAGATACTATTTATTAGCAAGAAGATAAAAATATATTATGTTTACTTAACTTTTACTTCCGCCACACTGTAAAGTGTACATGTAAAACACTAATATTATCTTTATCTTACGCTACAATTACAATATAAATAAAATAAATTAAAACTAACGGCCCACCACAGACATAAATAAAGAGGCGCTATCTTCCCAAGGCTTTAAACAAAAATAATGGCCATGGGGTGCGTGTGTATTACATCTAGGACACTTAGTTTCTTATCAGTAATGGGACAAGAAATTAAGCCTTATAGTCTTACGACTATTCTATACTTCTTACGCGTCTACCGCATGGCTGTATGAACGTAAGTACTTATTTACAGTTAGTACTGATTTGTATTTTTTTATTAGGAGGCTGATGGGTCACCCCCCTAATAATTAACACATTTGATTCACCTGATGAAAAACAACTACCATAGGAACTCACAACATCAGAAGAGTTGCAAGTGCGTCGTCGGCCTTTTAAGAGGAAATACGCTCTCTTAAAATTCCTAACTTAAAGTATAGCAATGATATAATTCTGTCAACATTTTGTAAATAATATGAAAACTGACAAAGGGTATGAAACATACGGCTTGATTCCGATGAAGTGTTATAATTTTAGTCAAAAGAAGTATTTGCTTCTTTTGACTAAAATTATAACATCTCGTTTGATTGTACGAAAATGTGTCATTTGTGTCATAACGATGCTACGAATACTTTTCCGCAAATTATTTTGTGCTCGGGTCACAGTTAACATTTGTTTGCCATGTTTTCTTCAAATAACGCGGCGCCATGCCAAACTCTTTCTTGATTCTTCAGAGGTTAAAATACTTAGCAGTTTTAACAAACTGAGTACTAACTGGCTCAGGAATCGTAATTTTAACGAAAAAAATTACTGAGAATTTAATAACACCGCCGTGAAAAAGTGGAATGGGCAACACCGAGTTATAATGCCCATGACTATATCGAGTTAAAAGTTGATGGAGAAAAATATAAAGGCAACTATATAATAGAGAGATTAATCGATTCAGTCGGAATGATCTCAGGTTGACATGTCGTCAGTTCGACTCAATAGGCCCCCATATTCAGACAGGTTTTCACCAGTTTTAATAAATTTTTTTTCGGATACACGCAACGAATGATAGTAGTAAGTACCTACCTAGATTATGTAGAATATATCTATTAGATAAACTAGTGCGAAGGAGTCACAAATCACGATAGATCCTTATAGGTCGCAGTGACGTCAGGGCTACAGCGACCTTCTTAAAAAAAACCTACCTAGATGTAACCAAATCATACTCTTGCACTATTTTACACAAATCTAGCGGAACACTTTAAATTCCCCAGCCATTACTTCCGCCATCTCGCTTATTTAGCAATATAAAATTGAAAGTCTAGCAATTTTAAAATGGCAATAATTTTCTCGGCTTCAGCCTGGGAATCCCCCGGGGAGTCCCCGGCTTGATGCGCAGCTCCCGGAGCGGGGAGAGAAGAATCCAAGTGATTTTTAATTCTGCGTAAAATATTTCAGGATTTTTATGAAAGGTAGGTTACATGTTGCTTCTGATTTTATGTCTGATTATGTGTTGAACGTATTTTACTATATTCTAGAAAATTAACAGTACTATAATATCATATTATTTTAGTCTCTATGAATTGACGACACTTCTTATATTATTACTTCACAAAATATCTCTAGATACTTTAGTCACAGATTCCTGAATAGTTACAACGTTAAGGTTTTGATTAAAGGTTTTATTAGTAGGCTTACCTCACTCTTATTTCTGTGGCTTACCTAGTTTATTAAACTGTATCCAAAAATATTCCACTTTACTATTGACTGCAAATTCACTTCTAATAATGACCTAACACATCAAACGCCGCATCAAATTTATGAAAACATTATCATAATAACCGCTTCACCGATCAAAGCTTCTTTATAACAAAATCACGTAATAACCGCTTAACACGTCGACTGCATCACAATCACCGATATTTAATTTGGCGGTGAAACTGTAATGGCGGCCCGCGGGACTAGAGAGCGTTTTTGTTCGCGGTAATGTTACGTTAATAGCATTTAATAGCTGCGGGTTATCTGGATAATTAAATTGTTTTAGATGGGTAAAAACTAGTGTACTCGATCAGCTATGGATATGTTTAAATAATTAACTTTGTGTTGTGGAAATGTTGAGAGATTCAAATGAAGATTTTTTATACAAGTGGATTGTAATATTGTCAGTCAGGCCAAATTAGTATCAAGTTACCTCTTTCGTTTTTCTAATAAATTTGAATGAAGACAAATGATATTTTATCAAGCTGTTAACAGATGTTGATGAAATTGGAACCGAAACTATTACATTGATTTCAGCTGTCTGAAAAAACTTCAATAGCGTGATAAGCTATTATAACGCTATACAGCATATTATAACAGAGGAATACAACAGATTATTTAATGCTCTAAAGCAGGAAGCCATACCCCCATATAAAATGATAAATCCGAAAAGTCCTCAAAAGTGCTTTAGCTCTTTATTCTACAATTTACCGTTTTTAAACAACAAATCTTAACGACCCCATCATTGCTACAATATGTCAGTTCGTTAATGAAAGGACTTATTAGACAAAATTAAGTCCTCGCTACGGAGACGGATAATTATAATGAGACAGCCTTTCAGCGGTACTGATGCTAAGGGGATAACATTTTTGCTTACACTCCCCACTCCCCACTTCTTACCAACCCTAGAAGGGGGAGGGTGGCGCATTTAATGCGTTAGGCTTTTTTTCATTTAGCTTTTGTGTACGAAGTATATATTGCAGTGGTTTTCAAGATAACTTTAAGGAGTTGTTTAATTAGTTTTTCTTTTCTGAAATACAAATTATATAACGAATCTTCTTTGATAAATTGAATAGCATTAGATTAAAAAGGCAATGTATCCAATGTATGACAGATATGATAAAATAATAAAATCAGGGTGAGCGAAGCGATATATTATAGTATATCCCACAACATGAGCACTTTACGGAAAAAATATCCACAGACGAACGTATAACCTCCTCGTTTTTGGAAGTCGGTTAAAAAGTATCATGCCGATTGATTTGTTCTTTAAACATAGTAATTTTATTTATATGTCAAGTGTTGTTATCGGTCAGTTATGGTTTGGTTACTATTAAAATATTAAAAAACTGCCTTAAAGATTAATACCACGCAGAAAAACGACGCGAGCCCTCACAAAACTCGGCTTTTAGCTGGTCTTCTGCTGCTAGTTATTAGTGTTTAACTCATAAACACTAATAACTGCAAAACAGTATTGTCATGATAATTATTATAATTATCATGACAATACTGTTTTGCTGTTTGATAAGATCTGGACTGGGAATGAGTGGTAATAATATTAAAAATAGCATTTTCAGGGGTCACGTCTTCACCTACCTAATTAGATATAATATGCCTACGGCCTACGCCCATACAATACCTAATATAGTACTAATTACGATACTGCTTGAGGCTTAGAATTAGTTAATTAATATATTCAAGATGAATTAACTAACATAATTCAATAATGAACAACATAACAGGCTAATACATTATTAACAACGTAGTGCCAACACAGAGATATTTAATTACAAGATCAGAAAGCGATTAGACTTCACAAGCACACATACACATAAACACAATACTTGATACAACACAAACACATAAACACAATAGCTTGATGAGATACGGATATCATAAGATATAATATTGTCAGTTGTAGACGGGCAGGTACCTTTTGGTATTGCTAATAATCAATATATTAGTACTCAAGATAATCATTATACTGGACGATGTTTAATGTTTATATTTTGTTATTCTTTTTAACCCCCGACCAAAAAGAGGGGTGTTATAAGTTTGACGTGTCTGTCTGTCTGTCTGTCTGTCTGTCTGTCTGTCTGTCTGTCTGTCTGTCTGTCTGTCTGTCTGTGGCATCGTAGCATCCAAACGGGTGGACCGATTTTGATATAGTTTTTTTTGTTTGAAAGCTGACATGACGGTGAGTGTTCTTAGCTATAGTTCATCATCATCAGCCTGCTCATTGCTGAAATATCACGGTATATCTGGTTCGTGATAGGACGATTAGCAACTTGCAGTCGTTTGATGGGTTTTATATTTTGCATCCTGGTTCGAGACACTTATGAATATATACACATTATTGGAAAGAAACATTATTGCACCTGGTGGTGCAGCATCACCTGGTAATCAATAGGATACCCAACTCCTCACCAACTTAGAGCAGAGGTTTCGTGTTTGGGCTCATTTTAATTGCGACAACCAGTAAGACGTAGATAAACAGTAAATATTTGCATGCTGCTGCTGCAGCATCACCTGGATTCTATAGGAGCTAAGCTCCGTATGAACCTAAATTGGAGGTTTCATGTTTGGGCTAATATCATCCTCAAGAGGACATATTTTATAGATGGTATTCATTGGGATATGATCCAGTTGATAGGAATTATTCTGCACAAGTTTAAAAAGCATAAAATAAAATTAAATTAAGAAATTTAAAAAAACCCCCGCCAAAAAACTTTAAAAAGTAATGAAATAACATTTCCTGACTTTAAGTTTAAATCATTCCTAAGAGTAAAGTAATATTTTAGTCCTTGTTGTCAAGGTGTGTCGGGGGACCGCTAATGTAGATGTTTGATTTCACATAACAATATAAATTAAGGGTCTGTTCACAGCGACCCGAATCGAGAGAATCAGCGACTACTATGGCGATACAAAATGCAAAAGTCGCTGTTGTGGTAGTTTACTTAGCGGTCCCCCGACACACCTTGACAACAATTATGGACTAAAATATTACTTTACTCTTAGGAATGATTTAAACTTAAAGTCAGGAAATGTTATTTCATTACTTTTTAAAGTTTTTTGGCGGGGGTTTTTTTAAATTTCTTAATTTAATTTTATTTCTATTCAGTCTTATATTATTTTATTGGTATTGGCTGCGAGCATCTTAAGTTGTTAGAACGGGAGTCCTAGAACATTTTTTTTATTACTATCAAGCAAATTTTTTGTGAGTAGCCTCATTTTGATAAGACGAACAACATTTTTATTTGCCAAAAATCTCGAAAGTAGTAGCTAACAGCGATAGAAAGGGTTTCATACTTTAAATAATTATTGATGGTCCTAAAATATTAACTGCTTTATATTTTGTAGGACAATGTTACTCCTCCGTGATTCAGTGGTGTAGAGCGCGGCTCTTGACTCGGAGGTTGTGGGTTCGATTTCTGCGTTGGAAACATTTTCATCATTCAGTAGATCTTCTTTATACTAGACCGCCCGAATTGGATCCACGCATTAGTATAATTTCAGTTAACTTGAAGTTACAAAACAATAAATTATCGTGTCGCAGTCATAAGTCAGCATCTACTATTCTATTAAAACTACTGAGGCAATCTGATAGCCTAGTTTTGAGTACATTTAACGAACATACTATAATGTTATACAGGGTACCACTCAAGCTATATCCAAATGTGTGACACAAGGACGCTCACTGACCCCTTTGAGGAGAGTGGGCACCCGGTGATGGCATAATCACCCTGCACTACGCTTTGATTGAATCAACCGAGTGGACTGACAGATATTTGTGATATACCTATATACACACCTGTGCAGTCCATAGCTTTTCTTGCATTTTTTATCCATTTCCTACGTTTTAACCGATTTTTCGAGATGGCGGAGGTTATAATATTTGACATAGTGAATCCTATGAATTGTTTATTTGAAGTGTTGCACCGTACTCGGACACCGTTTTATATTTAAACATTTTCTTTTTAAACTGTGGGTAACTGCAGCTTGCGACTGCAGTCGACGACGCGGTGGCATCATAATCCGTAAGACGCATATTTTGTCACATAATTATAAATCACATCATAAGAAAATATTACTTTAGCGCATAAATAAAACACAATAAAACTCGTGAACGTGCGTTACGCAGGTAGCAGAATGTATCAGTCATACACACCGAGCCCGCTGAGACCCACAGACCTCTCCCCCACATTAAGACATATTTAGGTTACGTTCATACTGCGACACAAACTTTATAATTTTTTTTAAACATTCATAGAGATATTATTAAACTTGAATTACTCTGGTGAGACAGTAAATATTTTTATTGTAAAGATGCTCTGTGCTTATTTAGATAATGTCCTTTTTTAGGGTTCCGTACCCAAAGGGTGAAAACGGGATCCTATTCTCATGAATAGGATTCCGTTTCTTCGACAGACATCGAAGTCATGAGATGTCTGTCTGTCCGTCTGTCTATCTCCAGGCTGTATCTCAAGAACCGCTATAGCTAGATTTCTGAAATTTTTAAAGATTGTGTATTTCCGTAGTGTAATAGTAGAATGTAAATAATTATGTACCTGTTTCAACTTTCACCACTTCCTGCTAAGTGCCGGATAGGCTATCCAACAACTTAACTTGACAGACATGTCTGTCAGATAAGTTGTGGATAGGCTATCCGGCACTTTATCACAAAGTGATGAAACAGGCCCTCAGTCTCCGTATTTAACAAGAGAAGTAGCAAAATATTTAACCAAGACCCAGTAAGCCTCGGTGTTAAAGTGTGTACGCACCCATGAACGAGCAAAACCACCGGTAATGGATATCACTCGAATATTTTATTCTTAATCAATAATTTCTCATCCCTGTACTGGGCTGATGTTATACCGTTTCGTGGTGTCATGTTCACAGAAAATTGCTTTTCTATTCTCAGCGGGTTACAACTTCTCTTAATTATTTATTCCATCAGGCTTATCGGTAATATAAAAACAAATGCTATTAATTATTAATAAGCTATTTAAATGTGCTATCAGAGAAATTAGTCCTTAGGCAGATGGTGGGTCTTTGTTATTTAGTCGGGTTATGTGAAGGCAATTTTATTTAGTTGTCTGTCAGCTGAGTTATAATTATTAAATGAACCGACAGTGAACCGACCAAATATCTACATCATTCCGCCATCTACTTATAAAATATCTGTTAGTAGGTACAGTGTAAAAAGTTTGTTATTGAGTAGTTTTTATGTGCAAGCCCACTTGAAATCTACTCATCAGATCACCATGAAACTTAATACCTAGAACTTTGTTCAAATATTTGATCGAGGACCTCAGATTATTACTAAATAGCTAACTAAGTACGTGTTTTATGAATGTGCCGCCTAAGTTTTAGATTAAAAGTACAATTTTTTAACAGACCCCGATTAAAATGTATATAACTTCTTCTAGTCTTTTTTTCCCCAAATGATTAGGAATTTTTATATTTCTAAAATATTTAATCCCCACAACTTCTGGAACAATTAATAAATTCTTAATTATGAAAGTTTGTTGAATCGTTGGGGGTATTTTAAAAAGCAAATTCTTATCCCCGGCGGGCCAGCCCATGTAAATTGGAAGACAATTAGAGTCGGCGATGGCCGCCGGCCAAACTCATTTTTCCTTTGATGGAGAGCCCAGGGCCGGGGGAAAATTCGAAACGGACAGTGCGAATAAATATTCATATTTTGGTCTCTTTCTATTAAGAAGCAGCTAGCAGGTCATCGCAATCTTGGCACTTAAAAATGTAGTAATTTTAAAATAAAGTTTCAGTTTGAATAGCTCTATCTTATTTTTTGGAGTGAAAACCTAATTTATGGCGTTTCTGCACTCTTTTTGGGATGAGAAAAAAATGTTAAACTCACGTCAGGACCAAGGATGCGTGAAAATTCTTAAGACGAAGTCAGATTGCAGAGTAGGCGCAGCGTAGGAAAGGAAGTAATACTCTTTCTACCTGTTTTGTGGTGTAAATGCTGTTTTTCGCTTTTACGGGAAGTCCCGGATCGGAATCCGATTTTTACTTCTTTCACAGCATTTAATTAAAAGATTTTGACATAACTAAAGTAACCCTTAATGCTGACTCGACCAAAACTCTACAAAAGCTACCAAGGAAAACATGAGTCAGTAGTGTATATGTATGAGGGCACATTCATTTACTTACCTCTAACATAACTTTATATCCAGGACATAATATTTCAATTTCTTAAAAATCGGAGGTGAAAATATGAGTCTGAACGGTGTGTATGTAAATTTTAATGCGCTAGTTATATGAGTGAACCCTCGCCGATTTCACTTTATTTATTGATGCTGTAAATACCCTTTATATTATCAATATGTTTCGTATTAAGATGGAAGTCGCCGAATCGCCTGTTAAAATGTTATCTTGATATAAAAGATTGAACGTATACTTTACCTGTTCAACATACTAACACAAGAATGTAGTGTTAATTATGTGTGTACTAAGGAAATAATAAGCGGACATACGGAGTAGGTACTCCCTCTGACTGAATTTAGAAATTACTTTAATGGATAAAAAGAATTAATTAATTACTTCAATTAAAACGATAAAATATGAATATAATTATTATAATAATTATATTATTCTTAGTCAAAGTACTACAAAGTCAAGGAGTTAAGACCGGACTGTCATTTTTTGCTGTGTTTTCTACTAAGTATTACACTCCCGGGAGACGATTGATTCCAATGAAATTGGGATTTATTTAATCATTGTATATTTATCTGATATTTAACTTACGGAAAACACGATTCACTTATTTTGACTCGATAGTTTTATTTTTCGAAATTATGAATATTTTTGGGCTTTTCAACGAATATCTGTTACACTTATTGAGTTACCATCATTAAATAACATGCACTACTACAATCACACACTTTATAAAATAATAGCTAGCGGAAATATTTGTATTGTATTTAGTTTTTAAGTAATCACCAAAAAACAGTTCTGGGACTTACGACCTTTACTTTCGTGCTATAATGCGGGGACCGTTGTTACGCGATATTGTTCACTATTAGCTGCAGCGTAAAGCACATTGCTCGGGAGCACGATTCATGGATTCATTGTATCACATTTTAGCAGCAGGCTCTTAAGGGCCCGGGTTACCCTCGAAATTTTCATACATTCTTAATACCAAAATCATTTTCTCATGCGAAAATATTTAACATGTTTGAGTTATTTTTCAGCTTAAGATAGTAATTACCTAGGGTCCTGAACAAATTTTTTTTACAAAATATTTAAATACTAAAAAAAAAATTTTGTGTTTAAATATTTTTTAGTAAATTTACTACTAAATATTTTAACACCAAAACATAGACAAAAACACTAAAAATATATAAATAAATAGTAAATTTACTACAAAATATTTAAACTTTAAAAAATATTTTTTATTATTTAAATATTTTGTAGTAAATTTACTATTTATTTATATATTTTTTGTGTTTTTGTCTATTTTTTGGTGTTTAAATATTTAGTAGTAAATTTACTAAAAAATATTTAAACATAAAAATTTTTTTTTTAGTATTTAAATATTTTGTAAAAAAAAATTGTTCAGGACCCTAGGTAATTACTATCTTAAGCTGAAAAATAACTCAAACATGTTAAATATTTTCGCATGAGAAAATGATTTTGGTATTAAGAATGTATGAAAATTTCGAGGGTAACCCGGGCCCTTAAGTTGAAATCAGCCAGAGCCGAACGATAACACATTCAAAGAGCCAGCGTTTTCCATTAAAACGCCGGCCGCAACAAGTAGCCCTAGTGTCCAGGATACTTAGACAGCGTGCATTCGATAATTTTGAATGCGAAAATATAAGTAGCATGTCATCGCTGACTTGACGATTGCCATGCGTTATTCAAATCCCATTCATTTTTCATATATTATATAACTCTTCGATCAAATATTTGATCGAAGATCTAACTTTACATTATATTTTAATGCAATCAAATGCAATTTGTCTTAGTATCCTGGTGTCCCCTATTGGCTCGATCTGCAAGTCAAATGGCCGGCCGCTCACCCCTCCAGGTTCCATTATACTTGCCAAAGTATAGATTCGCCGTAAGGACTTTTGAAACTCGTTACATTTTCTTATATCAACATATTTTATGGATTTTATAGGAATTATTCTTATTATTTGCTCCTTTTCGAAATTCGGTACGAGAAAAGTGAGTTTAAAATTATTTTAACTCTATACGTTACATATTAATATTATAAAACTAAAGACTTTACTCATTAGTATGTTTGTTTAAATGCGCTTGTTTCAGAAACTACTGGCTCGAATTGAAAAATTATTTTTGTGCTAGATTATCCATTTATCGAGGGAAACTTTAGGCTAATTACCTCACGCTGCGACCAATAGGAGCGAAGAATTAGAGAAAACTGTGGAAAAAACGGGGGAAATTAGTCGAACGCGCTAATCTCACGTAGCAATTTTATTGTTGCACTTTTAGACTGACCGTCGTCGGTACGGATCGCTCCGTATATAAGAAATATGCATTACGCTATATATTAAGGAGCGTTTTAGAGTAATGTGGAGGGGTCCGTACGGATTCGTCCGCATTACTCCTGAAAACTTCATACAAATCGGTCTACGGAGCGATTCGTGCCGACGGCCCGCGTGACACTAAAACCAGCCTTAATACTTGACCAGATCCCTATAATTGTGAACTAGATGACGCCCGCAACTCCGTTGCGCCTAGAACCGTACATTTTTCCGGGATGAAAAGCATCCTATGTCCCGGGACTCAAAATTTATCTCCCTACTCATTTTGCGTAAAGAGTTAACCCATCAATCCCCAAGCGGCACCCAAACTATTAACAATGTATAACAATTGAAAATATTCTGTTGTGTCTGCGATTTAAACGATCGAGGTATTACCAGACAGACAGACAAACACTTTCGCATTTATAACATTAGTGAGGAGACATGAGATACGTTTTGAGTTAGCAATAAGCAATAAGTTTCGACTGAAGCTTATCAGGGCACTTCAAGAAGCGATTTCAATGCACCGAAGATCCTCCAGTCACATACTCCGGTGTAGTCGGCAAAAACGATCACATTACTGATATCGCAGCGGCTCCCAAACTTTGAAGGGGACACACAGAACAATATATTAGTTACTACGTAGTAAGTAGTAGTTGATACGTATCAAACATTTTTTGTATTCATCGTTCCCTCATGGAAAATGAAAAAAAATAATTTATAGTTATGATATTTTTTCCTCACGGCAAGTATCTCCGAACTAACAAAGTAATTTAATTTTAAGGTTGAAGATGAAAAAGACACGTTTTTTCCTTTAAAATATCATTGTGGATTTTTAAGCTCTCTTCATTAATTAATAACAACATTGTGATCGTTATATTATGTCATCTTAAAAGATATGACGTGATATATGCATAATATGTGATTCACTACAAGCTACGTATACAGGTTCATTGAGCACACCAGCTGTCGTCAGGTCCAAAATTCGGTTTCGGTTGAAAATTCGGTTACAATCGGACACTAGTTTTCAATTTCGACTTATGCGACATGCATATGTGATTCACTACAAGCTACATATACAGGGTGTATAGAGTACACCAGCTTTCGTCAGGTCGAAAATTCGGTTTCACTGATAATTCGGTTACGGTCAGACACTAGTTTTCAATTTCGACTTACGCAATATGAATATGTGATTCACTACAAGCTACGTATACGGGCTGTATTGAGCACACCAGCTTTCGTCAGGTCGAAAATTCGGTTTCACTGAAAATTCGATTACGGTAGGACACTAGTTTTCAATTTCGACTTATGCAATATTATGCATATGTGATTCACTACAAGCTACGTATACGGGGTGTACTAAGCACACCAGATTTCGTCAGGTCGAAAATTCGGTTTCACTGAAAATTCGGTTTCGACTGAAAATTCGGTTACGGTTGGACACTAGTTTTCAATTTCGACTTACGCAATATGAATATGTGATTCACTACAAGCTACGTATACGGGGTGTACTAAGCACACCAGATTTCGTCAGGTCGAAAATTCGGTTTCACTGAAAATTCGGTTTCGACTGAAAATTCGGTTACGGTTGGACACTAGTTTTCAATTTTGACTTAGGCAATATGCATAATAGAATTCAATACAAGCTTCGTATATGGGGTGTATTGAGCACACCAGATTTCATCAGGTCGAAAATTCGGTTTCACTGATAATTCGGTTACGGTCAGACACTAGTTTTCAATTTCGACTTACGCAATATGAATATGTGATTCACTACAAGCTACGTATACGGGCTGTATTGAGCACACCAGCTTTCGTCAGGTCGAAAATTCGGTTTCACTGTAAATTCGGTTACGGTAGGACACTAGTTTTCAATTTCGACTTATGCAATATGCATATGTGATTCACTACAAGCTACGTATACGGTGTGTACTAAGCACACCAGATTTCGTCAGGTCGAAAATTCGGTTTCACTGATGTTTCACTGATAATTCGGTTACGGTCAGACACTAGTTTTCAATTTCGACTTACGCAATATGAATATGTGATTCACTACAAGCTACGTATACGGGTTGTATTGAGCACACCAGCTTTCGTCAGGTCGAAAATTCGGTTTCACTGAAAATTCGGTTACGGTAGGACACTAGTTTTCAATTTCGACTTATGCAATATGCATATGTGATTCACTACAAGCTACGTATACGGTGTGTACTAAGCACACCAGATTTCGTCAGGTCGAAAATTCGGTTTCACTGATGTTTCACTGATAATTCGGTTACGGTCAGACACTAGTTTTCAATTTCGACTTACGCAATATGAATATGTGATTCACTACAAGCTACGTATACGGGTTGTATTGAGCACACCAGCTTTCGTCAGGTCGAAAATTCGGTTTCACTGAAAATTCGGTTACGGTAGGACACTAGTTTTCAATTTCGACTTATGCAATATGCATATGTGATTCACTACAAGCTACGTATACGGTGTGTACTAAGCACACCAGATTTCGTCAGGTCGAAAATTCGGTTTCACTGATGTTTCACTGATAATTCGGTTACGGTCAGACACTAGTTTTCAATTTCGACTTACGCAATATGAATATGTGATTCACTACAAGCTACGTATACGGGTTGTATTGAGCACACCAGCTTTCGTCAGGTCGAAAATTCGGTTTCACTGAAAATTCGGTTACGGTAGGACACTAGTTTTCAATTTCGACTTATGCAATATGCATATGTGATTCACTACAAGCTACGTATACGGGGTGTACTAAGCACACCACATTTCGTCAGGTCGCAAATTCGGTTTCACTGATAATTCGGTTACGGTCAGACACTAGTTTTCAATTTCGACTTACGCAATATGAATATGTGATTCACTACAAGCTACGTATACGGGTTGTATTGAGCACACCAGCTTTCGTCAGGTCGAAAATTCGGTTTCACTGAAAATTCGGTTACGGTAGGACACTAGTTTTCAATTTCGACTTATGCAATATGCATATGTGATTCACTACAAGCTACGTATACGGGGTGTACTAAGCACACCAGATTTCTTCAGGTCGCAAATTCGGTTTCACTGATAATTCGGTTACGGTCAGACACTAGTTTTCAATTTCGACTTACGCAATATGAATATGTGATTCACTACAAGCTACGTATACGGGCTGTATTGAGCACACCAGCTTTCGTCAGGTCGAAAATTCGGTTTCACTGAAAATTCGGTTACGGTAGGACACTAGTTTTCAATTTCGACTTATGCAATATGCATATGTGATTCACTACAAGCTACGTATACGGGGTGTACTAAGCACACCAGATTTCGTTAGGTCGAAAATTCGGTTTCACTGATAATTCGGTTACGGTCAGACACTAGTTTTCAATTTCGACTTACGCTATATGAATATGTGTGTTAGCAGCACAGTCGGCCCTAGAATAATTAAGTGCCATCTAGCGGCCACTGGTGGTACCGCATCCTAATTCAAATAAATCGACGATTCGCAGCTATTAAGGAGCTATTGCGGTATGTCACCAGGGGTCGCTGGATCTAAAGAAAATGTCAGATTAGACGTAAGATGTCAGACGCCATATTTTTCATGTCCTTTCACTTTTACCTTGGACTTGGAGGCTGAATATAAGATTGGAAGATTTGCGGCGTTTTATTTGGGTCACCACTCACCACGCTGTACTGATGCCCAGCTACGCGTTAACATTTTGGTGACCCCGACGTGATCGCTGTTGAAGAAAAGAAGAAACTCGAGATCTTCTGAAATTGGCGAGGTTGGGAGCACGTGCCGCGTGGGCGTGGTGACGACTGACGAAGCCGCAAGATCCATCGACTAGAGCCTCCAAGTCTCCAATTACCACTAACTTTCTGGACCACCGAATTGACAAGATTTGAAGAACAAGAGCAAAATTTACGGATGACAGGACAACAACCGGGGCAGGGGCTTGGCTAAGTATCAGCCGAAAAGTCGTGAGTTGGTTCCCTTTGTTCATTTCCTATTTTATTTTTTTCCTGATTCTATGTCTGGGTGGTTACAGTATGAATTTCTTAATTTATTAATACTTACATGTAATATGTATTGGTAAAAGTCATCATTAATTAGGTATAAAAGTAGGGTTATCATAAATAACCTAGCTTATAAGCCTTATAGCAAAATATATCATTAATAAATGCCAAATTAAAGGTATGAAAGTAGGGTTATCATAAATAACCTAACTTATAAGCCTTAGGCAAATTTCAAAAAACTGCCAAAATAAATAGGTATAAAAGTAGGGTTATCATAAATAACCTAACTTATAAGCCTTAGGCAAACATAATTATTAAATAAACTGCCAAATTAAAGGTATAAAAGTAGGGTTATCATAAATAACCTAACTTATAAGCCTTAGGCAAATATAATTATTAAATAAACTGCCAAATTAAAGGTATAAAAGTAGGGTTATCATAAATAACTTAACTTATAAGCCTTAGGCAATATTCACATCATTATTCTTATTATTTTACTCCGATAAAAAGGGTATAAAAGTCTTTGTCAATTTTCATTAAGTTTTATCATTATTTCAAGCAAAATGGACGAGTACGGTGATGCCGTAGGCACGCTGCGCGTTCAGCTCGAAAATGACAGACTTAGAAAGCTCAAAAAAGAGCGAGCCTCATGTAAAATGAAATTAACTTTATATAAAAAGTTTATAGCTAGCCTCGATATGAACAGCTTGAGTGCTGATCAAAAGGGAGAATTAAAAATGAGAACAGACAGAATTAATTTAGTTTTTCAGCAATTTGATGATATTCAATCTGAAATAGAAACGCTAGCGGATAATTTAGATGTAGAAATAGAGGAAAGAGAGCAATTTGAAAACAGTTATTACTCAATAATCTCAAAGGTAAATCATTACATTGAGGAATCTCAGGATATCTACCAGAGTACTCATAGGCAATCCTTAGCTCCACTCGCTCAAGAATGCTTGCAGGCGGAAGCCATAAAATATCCAGAAATACCGTTACCATCTTTCTCTGGAGAAATTAGTTCATGGTTAGATTTTAGAGACTCTTTTGATGCCATAATAAATAAAGGGGCGCTTAAACCTATACAAAAATATAAATATTTAAAAGCATGCTTGAGTGGTAGCGCTTTGGAAGTTATAGGAGCCTTGGACTATTCAGAAGACAGCTATAGCATTGCGTGGCAACTGTTATGCGAAAGATATAATAATCCTAAATTATTGCTCCATAAACATCTCACTGCTCTATTCAAAATTTCGAACGTTGAATATACTGCTACTGCTCTTCGCACTCTAGTTGATAATATTTCTAAACATTTAAGAACGCTAAAAAATATGAATGTTCCGGTAGAGCAATGGGACATATTAATAATATATTTTCTGTCTGATAAACTCGATGCTAGGCTTATTCGCAAATGGGAGGAAAAAACAAATAGTAAAGAAATTCCTAATTTACAGGATTTTAAAAGTTTTCTGAGAAGCCAAGCAGACCTACTAGAGACTACCTCGGAGCGCTCAACGCTTGATGGCTCTGAGGATGCTGGTGTCAGTCTGCAGGCCGTGAACAGTAACACGACTCCGTTGATCAGAAACTTTGTAAGGAATGCTAAGGTATCATCCAATTTTAGTGTTTTTCAATGCCCGTATTGCAAACTTCCCCATTATTTGAATCAATGTACCAAATTCTTGGCTCTAAACATTGAGGCTAAAAATAAAACTGTGCGTAGACTAAAATTATGCATAAATTGCCTGAAAGGTGGTCATCATGTAAGCATTTGTAAGGCTACTGCAAGATGTCGAACCTGTCAAGGTAAACATAATTCAATTCTGCATGATCCTTCAAAGGGTCGGCAGACTACAATGTTCACACAGCCAAGTGGAGAACAAGGTAAGGCAACTGTACTTAATACAGCTACATTAAATTTTAAAGATTCTGAAGGTGATTGGCCACTAGTACCGCAGTCGGTACTACTGTCAACGGCAGAGGTAGAAGTCAAGGACCGACAGGGAAATACTCACACGCTGCGAGTCCTGCTTGACACCGGTGCCCAGTCAAACTTCATATCACAAGGTGCGTATGACAAATTAAATATTGATAAACAGAGAATAGACATGGAGGTGATTGGATTCAATGGTGGCTCAACCAACATTAATTATTATTGCGTTATTAAAATACAATCAAAAACTAGTGCCTTCAATGCAGAAATCTCATGTCTCATAGTACCAAATATTTGCATTTTGCCATCACAAGTAAATAATATTAATTTTAAAATACCAAAGCACTGTAAATTGGCAGACAAAAATTATACGATGCCAGGCCCAATAGATATGATCATTGGGGCCGAGTTATTTTACAAATTACTATGTGCAGGTCAAGTACAACTAGGTAAAGGAATGCCTATTTTACAAAAAACTAAACTAGGATATGTAATCTCTGGTGCAGTAAGCGCTCCAAGTCAATCCAAAACTACATGTAATTTTATACTTAATCAAATGTCCAACATTTGGGAATTAGAAAAACCTAATCAAACCGCTGTCACTACATTTGAGTTAAGTCAGTGTGAAGCAATATTTAAAGAACACTCAAGGTCAGAAAAGGGTAATTTCATAGTTAAGTTACCATTAAAATTGCCGCTTACTTCCATAGGTAATTCACATAATATAGCCTACAAAAGGTTACTAAGTCTGGAAAGAAAATTTGAAAAAACTCCGGAACATAAAGAACTGTATGTAAAGTTTATGAGGGAATTTGAAGCTGCAGGTAATATGATAAAAATTGCAAACACTGACATAAAAGCAAAATTATATATTCCTCATATGGCTGTAGTAAACATGCAAAAAACAAGCACACCACTACGCGTGGTAATGGACGCTTCATGTCCCACATCCACTGGGATATCACTCAATGACCTGCAATATAAGGGTGATATATTGCAAGATGATCTGTTTGATATCATCATAAGGTTTCGTATGTATCGGTATGTAGTCAGTGCAGATATTGAGCGTATGTATACTCAAATATTTTTACACAAAGATCAAAGAGGGTTGCAGTGTATATTATGGCGTGAGAACCCCGAAGACAGGCTATGTACGTATGTATTGAACACCTTGAGCTTCGGCTTGAGAGCAGCGCCATACTTGGCCACACGATGTTTGTTACAGTTATCCAATGAAATCCAAAATAAATTTCCAGAGGCTGCTCATGCGATCGCTAAAGATTTCCTGATGGACGATATGCTGCATGGTGGTGACAACGAAGATCAGGTGATAGCTACAGTTCAGCAGGTCACGGACGCTCTGCGTGGGGCAAACTTTCACCTCAGGAAGTGGAAGTCCAATAGCGACAGCATACTGAAAGTGGTAAGTTCAGACATACCGTCACAGACGGACAGTAACACACCTTCAAACATATGTAGCACTGAGCAAAAAATATTAGGGTTAGCATGGACTAGTAAGACAGACCAACTAACATTCAATCTCAAGCTGAAGCCAGTGCCTAAAATCTTAACTAAAAGAATAGCATTATCTATGACTGCTTCAATATTTGACCCGTTAGGTCTACTAGGGCCTACGGTTCTGTTAGCCAAACTTTTCATAAAAAAGTTAGTTGAAATTAAATTAGGATGGGATGAACCTTTAGAAAATAAGCTACGTGAAGAGTTTTCTATATTTATGAAAGATTTATCTATTATTAATAATTTGAAAATTCAGAGACATGTAAAGCAAAATGATTTTGAAAGTTTAGAGTTGCATGGATTTTCAGATAGCTCTAAAACTGCATATGGTGCTGCCATCTATGTAAGATCCATCAATAAAGAGGGTCAAATTATGGTTAATCTTTTATGTGCCAAATCACGACTGGCAAGAACAGAAACTATGCCACGGTTAGAATTACAGGCAGCACTATTATTAGCAAATTTAATGAATAGAATAAAATCAATTATTAGGCAAAAAGTTGCAAAAATATCATTTTGGTCTGATTCCAGTATCGTACTTGCTTGGATTAAAACTGAGCCAAATAAATTAAACTGTTTTGTAGGTAATAGGATAAGAGATATTCAGAAATTAACTAATATTGAGGATTGGCATTGGGTCTGCTCGAGAGATAATCCAACAGACATCCTGTCTAGAGGTTGTACCCCTAAAAAATTAATTAATAACACTCTGTATTTTAATGGGCCTGGTTGGCTCTCCAAACCTCTTATAGAGTGGCCAGATAACAATGCTCCACAAATAACTTCTCCTTTGCCTGAAATAAAAAATAAACAAATTATTAACATGATGGTAATAAATAACTCGGACAATGTTATATCACATATTATTGATAAATTTAATAATGAAACTAAAATTGTTCGCATTTTTGCATACATCAAAA
Organism: Plebejus argus; assembly: GCA_905404155.3. Classification (NCBI taxonomy): domain Eukaryota; kingdom Metazoa; phylum Arthropoda; class Insecta; order Lepidoptera; family Lycaenidae; genus Plebejus; species Plebejus argus. The sequence goes on along the minus strand of FR989945.1, from coordinate 13,140,553 downwards.
GATTCATTCATAACATGAAAAATCCTTCGAATAAGTTGGCTGGCAATCTAAGTATTCTAGAGTTAAATAAATCTCTACATTCACTCATAAAATTTATTCAATTAGAGGCATATGAAAAAGAATATAACTTACTTACTAAAAATAAACCTTTACCTGCTCAATCTAAAATTAAAGGTCTGGACCCTTTTATTGAAGACGGTTTAATAAGAGTAGGTGGTAGGTTAAAATTATCACACTTTGCCTATAACAAAAAACATCCTATAATATTACCACCCCATCACAGTTTTACTATTAAAATACTAAACACACTGCATGCTAACTTGCTACATTGTGGACCGCAGCATCTACTGGCAGCAGTGCGAGAGAGGTACTGGCCGATAAATGGTAAGAAGCTATGTAATAAGGTGGTTAGAAAATGCATTCAATGTTTTAGAGCCAAGCCAAACATTTCAGTACCTATGATGGGAAACCTCCCCAAGGAACGCATAACGCCGTCTCCTGTCTTTTCCACTACGGGCCTTGATTACGCAGGACCTTTCAGTGTACGTGATCGACGGGGGCGTGGGTTCAAATCTTACAAGGGTTGGGTGGCCTTATTTGTATGTTTCAGTACTAAAGCGATTCACATTGAACTGATTTCAGGTCTCGAATCTCAGGCATTTTTAGCAGCATTCAGGCGGTTTATATCGAGGAGAGGTATACCTGCACAATTAGTTAGCGACAACGGGACGACGTTTCATGGTGCTAATAATGAGATTCGCCAACTCTACCAATTTGTAAGAGATAATGATAATATTTTTTCTAATTTTGCTGCCAACGAGGGTATAATATGGAAATTTAATCCTGTATATACACCTCACATGGGGGGACTCTGCGAAGCGGCAGTCAAATCTTGTAAGTCACATTTAAAAAGAATATTAGGTAGTGCACTGCTAACATATGAGGAATTCTCTACTGTGCTCACCCAGATAGAAGGAATCTTAAATTCCCGCCCACTGTGTCCTATACCTAATTCTAATTCCGACAATTTCCCTACCTTGACACCGGCTCACTTCTTAGTAGGCAGGTCACTAATAGCCTTGCCGGACTACGACTTCACTGATGTCCCCACAAACAAGCTAACATTGTTTCGTCAATTCCAACAGATCTATCAAAATTTTTGGCGTCGGTGGTCCAGAGACTACATCAATCTGTTGCAACAACGCCTGAAATGGAGGGCGACGAAGGGGCCGGCGCTGGTTCCTGGTACAATGGTGCTCGCGAAGGACTCCAGAACTCCTCCCTGCCAGTGGCCGCTGGGAAAGATCGAGCAAGCTCACCTCGGGGCTGATGACATTGGCAGAGTGGCAACAATAAGGACTTCGAAAGGACTAATAAAACGGGCATTTAACAACATATGTCCGCTACCTTTGGAAGATGCAGAGTGAAGACCCGAAGCTACCCCGGAATCCCTGATGGCGAACCCGATGTCAAGAAGATGACCAGCGTAATATTAATAATTTCATAAAACATTATCTTCATTTAGATATAAAAATTATTACATAAATAATTAACTTCATTTAGATATTAATTAATCATATTGTAACTAACATTAGCTTCATTTAGATTTAAAATTAAGTATTTTGAACTTAAACATTTTAAGATAATCTTATTAAGCATTTATTATTAAGCATTTATAATTAAGCATTTTTACTCAAGCATTTTGAAAGTAAACATTTAAAATTAAGTATTTTGGACTTACACATGTTAAAAGTAAGCATTTAATTAATAATTTTTGTTAAGCATAACATTAATTTTACAATTTAGATATTAGAGATAGTTAAGTATTTAATTAAGTATCTTTAATTAAGCATTTTTGAAATTAAAATTTCAACTGGGGCAAAAATGTTAGCAGCACAGTCGGCCCTAGAATAATTAAGTGCCATCTAGCGGCCACTGGTGGTACCGCATCCTAATTCAAATAAATCGACGATTCGCAGCTATTAAGGAGCTATTGCGGTATGTCACCAGGGGTCGCTGGATCTAAAGAAAATGTCAGATTAGACGTAAGATGTCAGACGCCATATTTTTCATGTCCTTTCACTTTTACCTTGGACTTGGAGGCTGAATATAAGATTGGAAGATTTGCGGCGTTTTATTTGGGTCACCACTCACCACGCTGTACTGATGCCCAGCTACGCGTTAACAATGTGATTCACTACAAGCTACGTATACGGGGTGTACTAAGCACACCAGATTTCGTCAGGTCGAAAATTCGGTTTCACTGATATTTCGGTTACGGTCAGACACTAGTTTTCAATTTCGACTTATGCAATATGCATATGAGATTCACTACAAGCTACGTATACGGGGTGTACTAAGCACACCAGATTTCGTCAGGTCGCAAATTCGGTTTCACTGATAATTCGGTTACGGTCAGACACTAGTTTTCAATTTCGACTTACGCAATATGAATATGTGATTCACTACAAGCTACGTATACGGGCTGTATTGAGCACACCAGATTTCGTCAGGTCGCAAATTCGGTTTCACTGATAATTCGGTTACGGTCAGACACTAGTTTTCAATTTCGACTTACGCAATATGAATATGTGATTCACTACAAGCTACGTATACGGGCTGTATTGAGCACACCAGCTTTCGTCAGGTCGAAAATTCGGTTTCACTGAAAATTCGGTTACGGTAGGACACTAGTTTTCAATTTCGACTTATGCAATATGCATATGTGATTCACTACAAGCTACGTATACGGGGTGTACTAAGCACACCAGATTTCGTCAGGTCGAAAATTCGGTTTCACTGATAATTCGGTTACGGTCAGACACTAGTTTTCAATTTCGACTTACGCAATATGAATATGTGATTCACTACAAGCTACGTATACGGGCTGTATTGAGCGCACCAGCTTTTGTCAGGTCGAAAATTCGGTTTCACTGAAAATTCGGTTACGGTAGGACACTAGTTTTCAATTTCGACTTATGCAATATGCATATGTGATTCACTACAAGCTACGTATACGGGGTGTACTAAGCACACCAGATTTCGTTAGGTCGAAAATTCGGTTTCACTGATAATTCGGTTACGGTCAGACACTAGTTTTCAATTTCGACTTACGCAATATGAATATGTGATTCACTACAAGCTACGTATACGGGCTGTATTGAGCACACCAGCTTTCGTCAGGTCGAAAATTCGGTTTCACTGAAAATTCGGTTACGGTAGGACACTAGTTTTCAATTTCGACTTATGCAATATGCATATGTGATTCATTACAAGCTACGTATACGGGGTGTATTAAGCACACCAGATTTCGTCAGGTCGAAAATTCGGTTTCACTGATAATTCGGTTACGGTCAGACACTAGTTTTCAATTTCGACTTACGCAAGCTACGTATACGGGCTGTATTGAGCACACCAGCTTTCGTCAGGTCGAAAATTCGGTTTCACTGAAAATTCGGTTACGGTAGGACACTAGTTTTCAATTTCGACTTATGCAATATGCATATGTGATTCACTACAAGCTACGTATACGGGGTGTACTAAGCACACCAGATTTCGTCAGGTCGAAAATTCGGTTTCACTGATAATTCGGTTACGGTCAGACACTAGTTTTCAATTTCGACTTACGCAATATGAATATGTGATTCACTACAAGCTACGTATACGGGCTGTATTGAGCGCACCAGCTTTCGTCAGGTCGAAAATTCGGTTTCACTGAAAATTCGGTTACGGTAGGACACTAGTTTTCAATTTCGACTTATGCAATATGCATATGTGATTCACTACAAGCTACGTATACGGGGTGTACTAAGCACACCAGATTTCGTTAGGTCGAAAATTCGGTTTCACTGATAATTCGGTTACGGTCAGACACTAGTTTTCAATTTCGACTTACGCAATATGAATATGTGATTCACTACAAGCTACGTATACGGGCTGTATTGAGCACACCAGCTTTCGTCAGGTCGAAAATTCGGTTTCACTGAAAATTCGGTTACGGTAGGACACTAGTTTTCAATTTCGACTTATGCAATATGCATATGTGATTCACTACAAGCTACGTATACGGGGTGTATTAAGCACACCAGATTTCGTCAGGTCGAAAATTCGGTTTCACTGATAATTCGGTTACGGTCAGACACTAGTTTTCAATTTGGACTTACGCAAGCTACGTATACGGGCTGTATTGAGCACACCAGCTTTCGTCAGGTCGAAAATTCGGTTTCACTGAAAATTCGGTTACGGTAGGACACTAGTTTTCAATTTCGACTTATGCAATATGCATATGTGATTCACTACAAGCTACGTATACGGGGTGTACTAAGCACACCAGATTTCGTCAGGTCGAAAATTCGGTTTCACTGATAATTCGGTTACGGTCAGACACTAGTTTTCAATTTCGACTTACGCAATATGAATATGTGATTCACTACAAGCTACGTATACGGGCTGTATTGAGCACACCAGCTTTCGTCAGGTCGAAAATTCGGTTTCACTGAAAATTCGGTTACGGTAGGACACTAGTTTTCAATTTCGACTTATGCAATATGCATATGTGATTCACTACAAGCTACGTATACGGGGTGTACTAAGCACACCAGATTTCGTTAGGTCGAAAATTCGGTTTCACTGATAATTCGGTTACGGTCAGACACTAGTTTTCAATTTCGACTTACGCAATATGAATATGTGATTCACTACAAGCTACGTATACGGGCTGTATTGAGCACACCAGTTTTCGTCAGGTCGAAAATTCGGTTTCACTGAAAATTCGGTTACGGTAGGACACTAGTTTTCAATTTCGACTTATGCAATATGCATATGTGATTCACTACAAGCTAGGTATACGGGGTGTATTAAGCACTTCAGATTTCGTCAGGTCGAAAATTCGGTTTCACTGATAATTCGGTTACGGTCAGACACTAGTTTTCAATTTCGACTTACGCAAGCTACGTATACGGGCTGTATTGAGCACACCAGCTTTCGTCAGGTCGAAAATTCGGTTTCACTGAAAATTCGGTTACGGTAGGACACTAGTTTTCAATTTCGACTTATGCAATATGCATATGTGATTCACTACAAGCTACGTATACGGGGTGTACTAAGCACACCAGATTTCGTCAGGTCGAAAATTCGGTTTCACTGATACTAATTCGGTTACGGTCAGACACTAGTTTTCAATTTCGACTTACGCAATATGAATATGTGATTCACTACAAGCTACGTATACGGGCTGTATTGAGCACACCAGCTTTCGTCAGGTCGAAAATTCGGTTTCACTGAAAATTCGGTTACGGTAGGACACTAGTTTTCAATTTCGACTTATGCAATATGCATATGTGATTCACTACAAGCTACGTATACGGGGTGTACTAAGCACACCAGATTTCGTTAGGTCGAAAATTCGGTTTCACTGATAATTCGGTTACGGTCAGACACTAGTTTTCAATTTCGACTTACGCAATATGAATATGTGATTCACTACAAGCTACGTATACGGGCTGTATTGAGCACACCAGCTTTCGTCAGGTCGAAAATTCGGTTTCACTGAAAATTCGGTTACGGTCGGACACCAGTTTTCAATTTCAACATATTTTGCAATATGCATCTCAATAAAATTCACATTGTTCATATTATAATATTACAATAATATTATGATCAAAATGGCGCTTCAGCGAATTTTCCTTTCCGATGTTGACATGAACAATGTGAATTTTATTAATAATTTATTTAAACCCAAACTTTACAAACGGCTTGAACACCTACGGTCCGCGTAACTCACTTTGAGAGTCCCTGGCCACCTTCCGACTATCAGGTAACGTATGCACGCCCCAACTCGATTTATACAGCCTTTGAGCCCGCGACAATTCAGCCGGACTCCCAGCTTATCGCAGACTTTGAGACTCTTTTTAGCAAATCCTCTGATCTGCAGTGCTAGAAAGTTCTAAAACATCCTTCACTGATAAGTGGCGTATATGTAGTAAATATATTTGACATTATATTGTATACTAGTTTATATCAACCTTAATGTGTCCTGACTCCTGACTCCTGAGGACGATAGCTATTTCAGAACTCTCAGTTTCATTCAACTCAGCCGTTGGGATTGAAATTAAAAGCCACGTTACAAATAACTATATTTATTTATACGCAGGTATATAAGGTAACTTTGGGGTACATAGTTGGGTACACTAGCGTTAACTACAGATATGTGTAGGGCGAGGAGACCAAATTATATTACAAGCGAGATATCGAGTCAAATAGGCTGATTTTCGTCTCACGACATATAAATCGATGTCTCACGCTGACCGCTCGCTGACCATCGGTGATCGGCGCTGTTGGGCCGAGATGTATGATATTCTAGAAGGCGTTTTTGAATAACGCGTTGCAGTCGGGGACCTGGGTTGATATTTCAAACATTTTACTGTCGGCGCTGACGGTCAGCGAGCGGTCAGCGTTAGATAAAAATCAGCCTTAGTGAGTTTGCGCCGAAATTAACACCAAATCAGCAGAAATATCTCCGTTACGTCATCTGTTTAGTTTGTTTGTTGTCTACATTATATGAAATATATTATATGTTTTTGTCTAGAATTAAGTTTTTAGATTTTGGAGATAGAATTTGGTGTGCCAAGGTCTACAATAATAATCAGAATATTTTCCAATGATCGGTGACAAAGATTTTTCTGTCTACCATTATACCGGCCAGTAGAAATGTGATGCCTCTTACATTTGACAGAGTATGAGAGCTGTAAAATTTAACAGAGAAGTAGTAGGCCCGAGTTTTTGACGCAAATTGTTTTATGGGCATATCTACCGATTATTGATCTATGTTTAAGGCATACTTTAGTAAACTTATACGTTGCAAAATATACTATTATACAAAGACATATAAGTATCATAATATTATTAAAGATATTCCGAAATTTAAAATATTAATGTTAGGCAGTAGAATCCTTACAACTCACTTAAAAGATAATATTTTAGTCTATGAGATCAATAAGTTGGAGAAATATACTACATATTTTAAATGTATAAAAGTATAACATTAACTTCTTGTACAATAATTATATTATGAGAACTGAAAACAACTTCAATTTTGTGACTTCGAAGAAGTTATAATACTTATATAAAAGTTTGACATAGTTATTAAACTCTACCGAGGGAATTCATTGGCTATTTTAATATAAACATATAAAAAGTTGTACACAATAAAAATCGAAGCATTGAAAACTTGGTAATACGTTTGTAAAATAAATATTTATCCTCTATTATTATTGCTGTATTTTATAAACAATAGGAGTATAGGTAGTATATAAAGTTCTCAGACCAAATAAAAAACTATAGACCGAGTTCTGAAAAAAGCGAATTAATTTCGATTAAATTATATCTCGCCGGGTGTACTTACGCACAATTTACGCGTGAAGAGTTACACCTTTTTATTCAGCGGAACTTTCGCTGTGTGCATTTTTGTGCATGTGACATTATGTTACGCGTATTTAACCACTACATGCATAAAAATCGGCCTCACTTCGTCAGACTATGTCTTTAATTTTTTACTTAGAATGAGTTTATGTAAGATCTACGCTATGTCCTGTCGTTGTCTCAATGTTTTTACAGTATTTTACAATGTTTTTATACACACACACTTAAATAGCTCTATAATATGTCTAAAACTAGGTTCTGACTAGATTTGATGGAAACGAAAAATGCGAATCAGTCTTATTGTTATGTATAGTAAATCAACAGCTATAATGGACAACACATAGTTGAAAAACAAACTTTATTTGAGAGACTTTTTCGTCACGTTTTGTAATTTTTTTATAAAGTTTATTTTAAACAAGCTATTCGATAGTCGATACTAATATTGAATAGATTGTATCATTCTAATGCATTTTGTAACAAAACGGAGTTAATTATAGATGAACTGGCTAGTATTTTCAGTTTTATGCCTTATGTATAGCGCAGGAATAAAAACTATAAACGATTCCAAAAAGTATGACAACAAATATTTTCGATCTATACAAGTTATACTAATAGGGTCAACTTAGGGAAGGTTGGTGTAGTTGGACAGGTCCTTCCCGTTTTTGTACATGGAAGTTATAATAGGGTCCAGGTTTTGGTACTCCTTGCCCGAGCGAGGCCGCAGAGTGTTGGTCGGCTGTCGGTGAATTCTGCGAACAATGTGTGGGTAGAGTAAATACGCTTATATTTTAGGGACTTTTGTGTAATGTATTATGTGTTTGCTTCAGAATTCGTTATAACATACAATAATTTTAAATGATCTAGATTTAATATTATAAAACTTGATTGAGAAGTAAGCATTAGTTTTCTTCATTAATCTTTGTTTCGTAGATATTATATTGTGTTTCTATGCAATAGTCAAAACATATACAGTTTATTCTTTATGTAGGCCTACTTAAGCTAATTTGAATTATTTGTCAAAACATTAAGCCTCTTTCATAATATGAACGCGCCATAAAACTTAATCTTTGAGCCAATTTTATCTGACTGGTGGACCCTAGTAGAAGGAAACTGATGCCAGAAAATTATGTTACCTGATCGCTCCAGTTGTGTCTGAGGAGGAATGTGAGGAGGTTAAGGACAGCGTTTCGATGTAGTCCGACATGTCCGACGTGCCCGACGACGTGCTGTGAGTGTCGATCACTCCTGAAAATTATTTATACACATTAAAATAGTTTGTTCAACACAAAACAATTAATATTAGCAGGTATTTTTAAATTCTATTAGCTATCACAGAATTTCTGCTTAAAACATTCCCAACAAACCCACCTTTAAACTGCTTGGGCGGTAGCACAGGCACTTCAGCTTCCGCTGAACTAGATTTCGCATGCACGTGGCTTTTGTGTATCTGCATGGGCAAGTCTCGCAATGGATCAGAAGATTTGGACTTCCTCGGCAATGAAGTGTGGATGGACCCTGAGAAACTGCCTCGCATTCGTCTCTGAGCCATATAATGGTGCCTGGATTGACCTGACGTTAGTGGCATTTCGAATTCTTGGAATTCACTTCCACCATGCTTCAATGAGCAGCTTGAAACACCTGAATCGTTGGAACTGGAGGAATCTCTATTTCCACCTTTGCAAGGAACACTGGATGACCTTTTTATTGCTGCGTTGTCCATATGCTTGTTCCTTAAATGCGGGACATCCTTCGAAGAACTTTCTTCGGATGTTTTGTTTTCAGATCCAGGCGACTTGCAGCAGTCGTAACATTCGCGGTCGTGGTCACACGGTGACGATAACCTGTTTTCTAGTGCTAAGTTCCTCAGTGTCTCTAGAGAGGATGATGTTGCGTGACTTCCTACACTGCTGTCGAATTCCTTCAAGTCTTCTAAAAGTCTACCGGAATCTACGGAACTAGATCGTTTTTGAAGCAACTCTTTTAGGGATGTGGCACAATCTGTATTTTGACTTCTTTGTCGATTATTAAGTGAAGGGATACTTAGGGATTTTTCTATTTCGGCTCTGTGTAGCCTATTTACCGGATGTTTTAAGCTTTGAGACCAATTTGGATTTGGAGACATTGGGGTGTAACCTGGATTCGTTCCAACTTTCTGTTGCACCGTTTCACACCTGACGTCTTTTGGTGGTTCCATCAGTAAATATTCGTCGCTCTTATTTTTTTCTTGTAACATATTTTGTACTGAATGCTTAGTACAGCAACATTTCTTGCAGGCGTTTCTCGGTAACGTTATAACAGCTTTTTCAACGTTTGCACTGAGTGCATCCAGCTCACTTTGAGTAACACCAGCTTTCTTTAGCAATCCTTTTGCGTTTTCATAAAATTCTAGTGATAAAGCAAATTCAAGATTTTCATAATTTGCATACGGGCCTTCAAACTCTGTTTCAACTTTTGGTTCCATATTCTGGTAATTAGTAAAAGAGTCATTAGATTCTTGTGACTTGTCTGTGTCTGTATTTGTACTTTGTCTTTTAGTTTTTCTGGATATATCGACGGTGGCATACAGGGCATTGTCTTCTGTTTTATCGCAATTCGTTTCTGAGCTTACTTTTTCTGGACTTGTACTCCTTTTACAGTATGGTAAGCTAATTAGATTATTAGCCCAATTTGTCACTTTTACACAAGGACATTCAACTGGCTGCAAATTTTCTTCACATTCTACTATAAGTGGTTTCTTCTTCTTTGAACCAAATTTCAATACACATCCACAGGATTTTTTTAGCACGTATGAGTCTGGTGTAGAAGTTTTAGAAACTTCAAAAAGATCTTCTTTTACAGCCTTTCGAATGCTTTTCGGTGTATCATAATACTCCGTGTTATTTACCTGAAACATTTTAGGTTATTTATCACACAATTTTAGCAGAAAATCTAATACATGATAATATTATGATGATAATATTGTATATAAAATTTAATAATACAAACCTCTGTATGTGGTGCTTTCGGGACATCATAATTTTCATAAGGGCCAACTTTAGGATTGTTATTTGATAGTTCGTTTGCTCTGCAGCTACAGCTCGATGCAGGCAAAGGTGCTGGGGGCTTCTTTTGATCTAGACGTGCTGGCTTGGGTGGCCTTACAGGTGGTTGATCTTTACATTGACATGACTTGCAACTACTTTTCACCTCCCTAGGTGTGAGATAATCAGCACTGCCTGATGAATTGTCTGACGAGCTTTCAGGAACAGCCTCCATCGTCCAGGCTGGATTGAAATGGTTACTTGGGTTTATTTCGACAGTAGACGATCGTGTTGTTGCACCCAATTTAGTAAGACAGGTGCTGCATCTCTCTAATGTCAGATGGTCTGCCTCGTTCCACAGTGTTTTCATTTCTATGTCAGGTCTATACTCAGTCTCTTCAAACTCTCGTCGCTCGTCGGACAGCCAGTATGGAGATGTTTTTCCACAACTCTCCCCAAAGTAATTGTCCTCGTATAAAGCGCTAGCTGTATCTTGCATCGAATGGTCGGTATTGTTGAAGTCTGATAGCCTCGTATGTGGTCGAGACTTTGAACCAACTAAAAAGAGTAAATGTTTAGGTATAATTATTTATTTGTTTTTATTTCGATATAGCATTTTTTTAATAATTAATATTGTACATATTATAATTATGCAACATTGAAGTCTAAGATAGAACTCAAAATTTATTTTATAACCACGAAACTTGACTAGATTGTATATTGGTCGGCCATGTTATTTTACCGTTAGACTTAGTCCGTTGTTGTGTGAGACTCCCTTGTGCAGCTTGATCGAAAGCTTCCGTGATATCTTTAGCCTGGTCGGTGATCAGCATATGCAGGCCTTCCCCTTTGCCACAGTGTGAACCTCCTTCGAAACAAAACCTCCCCTCCACCACGCCGTATCGCCTGTAAAGTAAAATAATTATTTTAAACCCTAATGCTCGTAATATGTTCTTAAAAAATATATTTTTACAGAAGATAAAATACGCTCAAGATACTTGCTAACGCTCAAGCTGTTACTAACGCTAACATTTTGTTTGCATAATACTTTTATTTTATTATAAAAGCCATTTTCGTAATTAATGTGACCGTTGTACTGCAATTAAGGAGTGTCATCGTTTATTTTGTTCGTATTTAGAGAGCAGCCTGCGACTGCGGTCGGCTCATATGACGCCACTTCCTCTGAGAGCGACTTATAATAAGCCTTAGAGAATAACGTGAAACGTCGCATTAAATTTTTCAGTCTCCAAATGTTAATTTAAAATGGATTTTCTTTTTTTGATGGGCAAGAATACTAGCCCGAATTATTTATTATGTGGTCGATATGAAGATTTGTGCCATGTGCTTTTAGAATGTGATAGGAACGAATCTCTCAGAAATGAATTTATATCGGACACCAAATGCAGTAAATATTTTTTTGTATACATAATATCGTGAGCTCTGATTTAAGGGCATTACATAGTGATAGGATACTTAGCTTTGTAATACATTCATATATATTTAAGAGAACTAGACAATAATGTAATTGTTTCCTAATGTAAATTTTTTTAAGATTACGCTAAGGCCGACTTAATCTTTAAAATGTATGGCCTTTATAAATTGAGAGTAAAATTTTTTTTAATAAAATGGTTTAGTAGCTATTATTATTTATAAAATATATTATATTATATTTTTGTATGGAATCGGAAAATAAAATATTTTATACCGTGGTCGAAAAAAATAAAAGCTTCACGTTATAGTTTTTGAAGATTTTTAATTTTTCATTCGTTAAAAAAATATATATTAATATTAAAAATTAATTAATTAATTAATTTAAGATTTGTTGGTAGTTAAAATTTGTTGTTACCAGTATGTAATTCAGAAGGCTAAGGGTCAATTCAGACCGCAACGCGACGCGTAGATGCATTTCTAAAGTTGTATTGAATTGACAGATTTAAATTGCGTGAGATGTCCTACGCGTCTGGTTTCGATCTAAATTGACCTTTATGCTGTGCAAGACGTTTCCAATAAATTATAACAATTACATTATAATATTCTCAAAGTTAAGTCAGTTTATTTTTTTTTTTCATGCTAGAGCAAGTTGGCGTAATATTTCTGTCAGAACAACATCCTGTTTAAAACGTTGCGATATATCACAGCCAACGAGCCGTTAAGCCATGATTTAAAAATATACGAATACATTGGCAATTGAGGAGTTTGCAAGACGCTATCTTGTCGGCGGCGCGGCGCGTGCGGAATGGCGACCGGAAGTCGCCGCCATTACGCCTCAGACGGACTCCATAAAGCAGCAGCTGCCGAGTTTATGGAAGCCGCAGAGTTATCGAGTTTTACGCCGCTGCAGCCAGCGCCGGTTTTATTGTCCGTTTTTATTTCTATTCACTTTTAAGTGTGCAACTAAAATTTCAGTGCACTGTAAAATGCGGTATGAAATGTCACGTGGAGTGGAAATTGGAGCTCAAAATATAAGGATACAAAATTTTATAACTTCTCATAATGCAGCTGCGTTTTACAATATGAATTGTATTAAAATTTAATATCGTATGGACCCGTGATTTAGTTTTGATGACAGTCAATAAACTAACTCTTTTGGCAAATAATATTATAAGAAAACGCATAATATAGCATAGTAACAAAAGGAATACCAGATATTATGATATTATGAGGTCTTACTTTAATTGTAAACAGTGAAATTGTGAATAGGCCTGTTAGCAAATTTATACTTACCTTAGATGTGCGATCTCCCACAGCCCCAGAAGGCGCGGTGGCACTCCATTGGTCATGGCGAACCTCTTCCCCTGCAGGTGTAGCCTGGCTGGTCCGGCGGGCAGCTTCCTGGACCCCCCACCACCCACCATCACCAGGTACTCCTTCGACGTCCCCAACTGTCCCCCCACTTTGACCTGCCACGCTATAAGCCTCTCTCTGGTTTCGAAAGCCAATACCACTATCACATCTTGGCATATTATGGCGATCGTATTCGACTCCTTGTCCAGGGTGAACCCAGACTCAAAGCCCAGGAAGTGTTGTAGAGAGAGAGAAGCCTTCGTTTGGCCTTTCTTGTAGCGATCCTTCGGGTCTCGGTACAGCTGCAGATGAAGGCAATCTGAAACAAAATAAGAGTGACTTTAGTAAAAATGCAGTGTTATTTTTACTCCGAGAATTTCAGGTCACGGTTTACATAAACAGGCTGAAGTCAACAGTGATCTGCATTTTCCTGTAACCTACTTACATTCCTTAACATTTAAATAGAAGAGAAATCCTCATCGAGGAAAATGTCACGTCATATTGTTTAATAATATGAAAATTTATTTGTTTAGGAATAACAGGGTGTACCTAAGGTCAATCACATTTCAGTCTCGTGACTGAAATGTGATTGACCTTAGGTTCTTTATTTACTCGTGTAAATTCAGATATTATACTTCTTTAAAATTATAAAACACAATTTAAAGTATTATTATAGTTATGAAATCCGGGATAATAATTGCACAGATTCATGGAGTACTCATCCAGACAATTGCGTCTGCCCGACATTGTAATTACGAGGTTAGCTCTGAAATTGCTCTCAAACAATAAAACTATTCATTGCAACTTAATGAAGGGGAAAATTGAACTGGAATTCAGTTTTATGACGTTCGTGAGCTAGATTGACTGGTGACAATGTTACGCGAACTAATAATCCTAACGAGCAGATTGCTATTATGAAGAGGAAAGATTTCATTGCTTCGTTGTTTGTCTAACTTAAAAAATTAACTAGGTAGTTGATTGTAAGACCTCAAAGATTAAGCTTCTTACTAATTATACAAAGAAGTAAATTGTAAGGCAGACGTTTTATCCACCTGTACAGCGATTTGTTCTTGTCCCATGCCATACGGTAAAGGTCGCTCGACAGACAACGACAAATCTTTTATACCTACAACGTCTGCATCACAGTGTGGTGTACACAGATGTTTAAATTGTAGTATAAGCTAAGTGTTATGCAGCAAAGGGTAAAGCTATAAATTAATAAGTAAACAAAAAGTAGATAAAACAAAAAAAAAAAAACACTAATTAAGACGTCGACAAAGATATGTTAATTACGACCTTTGGCAACTTTAACGGGACGGTCTGATCCGGAATTTTTCCGAAGAAAATCCGGATCCAATAATGAAGGTTGGAGGCTTAACATGTCCCAATTACCGGCGGCCAGGAACCGCTCAATTAGAGGAGCTAGGGCGAGGAGCCGCGACACATAAAACTGGATTAAGACGTGTCCGATTCCCTTTGACTTCGACATCTTTTGCTTTATCGCTTTGTCCCTGACTAAGGCTGATTTTGATCTCGTTTTTTGAGTATCTAGATTGAAAGTTCAATCGTCAATTTTCACTTTTTAGTAGATGCTAAAATATTGTTAAGTTGTCTATAATAATATTTAATGATTATTAATAATTTATTATATATTATTATATTAATTATCCCTGTTGATTATTTTAACATTGACATGAAATTTCGTTGAATCAAAATCGGATTTCAATTTGAGAATAAAATACCCTTTGTGTAATATTACAATTACTTTGTGTTAGAAATTTTATACGTACAATTTAAATAAAGAATATAATTATTGATTTTCTAAAAATTACACTAAAATATGCTGCCCAAAATATTCTAAAACAGTCGCTACTAACAAGCCAGGAGTATGAATAAAATAATAAAAATATAATCTACAATTGTGAATATTTCGCTTCGCAAGCGGACGCTGTCACCGCTGCAGCCGGGGCTTATTAATGGCGCCGCGTCTCCTCTCGTCTCTCGTCCTCATAATTGCCACTGAAACTTCTACTAATTACTTTTAAAAACGACCAAAGTAATTCCGTTCGCATTTTTGCGAGCTCCTCACTTTTGTCCGCATTAAGTTATTACTAAAATTTTTAAGCTCAATTTTATTCCGAACATTCCTCCAATTATTAAAATGCATTCGGCTATTTCAATTTAATTAAGAGGAACTTTTGTCTTTGACGTTTCCGGGGCGAATATTAAGTTGAGATTTATTTCGCAGCGAATCTGTGCGCCATATTATCCTACCATTTGGAGGCTTCAGACGGAGCGGCGGGTACGTGACATTGTTTCGGAACACTACAAAAATTGAAATTGGCACATCGAGCCCTCTACACAGTCAATCGTGACAGAATACGCGTGCTCTCGTTACGGACTGTTCGCAGTTATTTTTCCTGTAACAGAATCTTTTTGCCGACAGCATAGAATTCATTTTCATTTTCATTTGGTGGTAAAATAGCTCTGTTCACTATATCCATGTCAATAGCTCTCGCAACAATTCTAATTACGCCAAAACCCGAGCACGTCGTTAGCGCATCGTTAACTATTTACCGAACAATAACTGCGGAACAAACAGACTGAGCACTTTTAACTTCGGTCGCTCCATGAGTTACTTATTTACTTATCACTCGACCCCCTGACGTATTTCGTATTGTTAAAGTTGTTTGACTTCTCTCTCTGTTTAATACGCTATAAAGTATAACTATTCACAAAAAGGTTCATCACAGGACTATCATAAGTGATAATCTTTTGATGAACTGAACGCATAAAATATGGTTGTTTATAATAATATAATAATATGTAATATTATTATATTTATTATTATTATATAATATTATTATATTATAAACAACTATTTATGCATATATATTTAACTAAAATGTATGATAAAAATAAAGCTAGGCTGGGAGACCTCAAATATTTTTGCCTTTGAAAAACTTGACCTTTCATATTCTATGCCTTTGATGTTGAGTTCATTCATCTGTAATGAAATTACAATTTATATAAAATCATAACTGTTAATTAATTAATAGCTTCTGAAACTAATAATTTCAAGAAACAAAAAACATTTGTAGCTGTCAAATTAATAAACAAGTGATGACTCTTCCACTTTTGTTATCTTTGTTTCAGAAAAGCTTTTCATTACAAGACAGTGCTGGTTAGTGTCATTAGTAGAATCATTGACCTCAGTATAATAGTCATTGCAATAAATCAGTGTCGGTTCCATCGCCTTCGTTTATTTGGTCAATCGATTGCAGTGATGCCATTCCAATTAACGACTTGACATTTACAGTCATCACTTTTGTTTCTTTTAATCCAAATCTTTTCATTCTTATTTCATCCTTTTGATCGTTTCCAATTAAACTAACGTTTATTATCGCTTTGTTTTGGGAATTCAATTTGTTTGAAGTTTGAAGTTTTTTTAACGCATTATAATATTTATTTATGAGGTAACTACTAACATGCCTTAAAATTACACGAATTTCCACTAAGAATCTTTCTGTACAATACTTACGATCAAACGAAAATATTTTATCCATCTCGTAATGGAAAAAGGGCATGATCAATGTATTTATATCGTAAATGATAAACAATGTGTTGGTTTTATTCTAAACACGTCGTGAATCTAATTACCTTCGGCAAAACAATCCCGGGCCTGAATTCATCAAACCCCCGTCACTTGGACTAACATCCATCGAACTCCAAACTTATTTCCATTAGTACCCCGTTTTTCCTCTGAGACTTCGCCCGATAGGCTTTGCCAACTTTCGCGAATACATTAACCATCTAAAGCGACAAAACTGACAAATTCGCTCGATCGTCTCATTCGAGGGTATCGTCGAGCACGTGATCCATCGCTCCATCGTCAGTGGGTCGCTAAACGACTCCTCGGGTGAGAGGAGTATTGGATGACAAAGGAGCGTTTTGTCTCGAGGGTGGGGCGTTGGATACGGTTCCGGTACGTAACGCTTTGACATCCACGCTAAAAGGACTTCGGTAATTGTTAAGCGAGTCAAATTAACGTGTAAAGAAACATTCGTATGTTGTCTGGTAACTCCGCATGTTATTACATCTACCCGAGCCCTTTAATTGAATTTTTAAGCCGTTCTTATTGTGCTCGCTCGAATATTCTCTTTGCCGTGTTTAACGTTCGTTTACTCGCGTTTAGCAGATAAACGTCGGTCTCGGCAACTTTGTAAATTTATACTTTAATCCTGAACTTTGTATTTTATTTCACCACCGGGTCAGGTATTTTAGGATTCTTGTGTTTTACTATATTTTTATTTCTATTCGTACGAGTTCCACATAGTTTGGCTTTATCATCTTTTACTGGATCTTATTTTGCATGTCTTTCGATATTCTCCCCAAGAAAGCCGTCCATGACTTTACGAAAATGATCTATTAAATCCGATGACTTATGCGTTATCATTTTTTATTGATATTTGAAGACATTATGAAGTGAGGATCTGAATTGAGATTAACGATGGTGGTGACGGTGCGGGGGGCGCAGGGGGGCGCAGTAATTCTCATGAAGATAAAAATGTGATGGAATCGCCAGTCATCACGCACCGTCAATAATTATTGGTAATCGATACCCTCTGAATATTACCATAACTTTCTGTCTGCACGTTTGAATCTATAAGGATCTGACTGCACTGTGGTCTGCAGATTAAAGGGAATGATACAGTAGAAATTAGTTATACTATCAAACTATATAATACATTTTGCTGGCGTACACACATATAATAACATTTCTTCGTCACAACTCATTCAACGCTTAATTATTACAGTAAACCATTTTCTTAGTAGTAGAAACGCTTTACTTATCAACAAAAGAATTTGTTTTTTAAATGGTAAGAAAAAATGTTAAATTCTTCACTAGTTTTGGAAATAATAATATTATGGTAGTTATAATAATTAATGTAACAAAACTGATGTTGAGACAACATATTTTTGTCCAACAACGAAATATTCTTTAATAATTATATACAGACTGTCAGCAACACGAAGTAATTAATGAAACTTTGTTTGCTTGCTCTGTTTTTGTATAATTGTATACCTATCTGAAAAAAAAAATGAAAAAGTAAGAATAATATTATAAAATAAATTTTCTTTTGTTATCCCTAATTGTATTAATCTGTTGACGAAAATTATTTTTATTTTGTGTTTTCTGAAGATTATTGGCTTAATTGGCTTTAGCACTGTGTATTGTACTCTAAAAAAGGGTATTATTTAAATCATTTCGTTTGAAAATAAATGTTTTCCATTCGCTGCAGGCTGCAGCCGACATTATTTCACACCTGAATACCATAAACGATCGGTAAACTGGTATTGACAAACGTAAATAAAGTAATTACGACATTAATAAATTTAAATTTTTAATCACTTCCAGAATCGATAACATGGAATCGAAAAAAGAAAATTGAAATTCCAAACATAATTGGATTCCGAAATTATCGTTTCTACTTTACCGACGGCGCGGATAAATCATGCATAATTAAAAGCCCCCATATTCCCCGCCAAATGATTACCATTTAGCGAACCGATAATGAATGCTCGCTCCGGACCAGAGGCTCTCAGTCTAGCTAGCGTATCAAATCTATTGCTCTTTTTGTCGATTTCATCAGCACTATTTATATGCTAGATGTCCTCATTAGGTGCATTCAGACCTTAATTTTTGGAACGATAAATAAAAATACATAAATTATATTATTTTAAAAGACTTCGGACACATTAAGAGAGAACACCCAATTATTGGCACTATAAGCTATAAGAACGTCCTATTGTTGGTATTCATGGTTTTATCCATTAAAATAAAGGATGCCAATAATAAGATGACTAACTGTGTTAAGAAATAGATAATATAGATATAATATTATAATAAAGAAATAAGACACTTCACGCAAACAAAACACTCCAGCTGCGAGTGCGTTATCAATGTCTCTTGCAACCGCATCCTGATCCAATCAGGATATACATACATCAGGCGGGGATAAGCCGGCTCCCCTGGTGAGCCAGGATAGAGAACAACTCCCCGAGGCCTCGTCAGGACCGCGTCGTAAAGGGCAACTAAATTTGACACACGAATAAAACAAATGGCCTATAACTTTAAGTTAACCCAAGTTTCCCGACACATTTGCACTTGTCGAGGTTAAAATTAATTGCGGATTATCTCTCTGCACCGTACGAAAAGAAAGAGATTTAGATATTATAATAATTTATTTGTTTAATTACTAAACATTATTTATAGTTGGCGAGTCAAAACTTGAAATAAAAAACATTGAATTCACACATTTAAAATGAAGCTACAACCTGTTTCATATCTTTTAATATAAGGTACTTAAATAATAACTAGATAAAAGCCGAGTTTTGTGAGGACTCACGTTTACTATGATAAAGCGTCTAGCGTACTATGTAAATACGTCGCAATTACTATGTTAAAGCACAAATCAATAGGCGTGATAGTTTTTCCATAAAGTGTACCACAAAATGTTCAGGTTGTGGGATATACTATAGGGCTCACTTTTCTCGCCCTGATTATTTCAGGCACATTTAAATTTTAATCTGATTTAATTGACGCTAAATTTTATATATCCTCATCTTATGGATAGATCAAGTACTTAAGTCCATGTTTCATAAAATACTGCAATAGTTAGTCTAGAATATTTGTCAATATTTAGTGATTGTCTGTAGCTGATGCATGCGGCGCGCGGCGACTCAAACGGATGCGCCGAGATAATGGAATTGTGAAGGAGCGTATAGAAATATGCACTGAGATGTGAGGAGCTAAGTGATGGAGCCAAACTGAGATAAATGATCCCCACACCCCAGCGGACCCCATCCGACCCAGCCAGACATGACTTATGAATATGGGTGCGCTTTGTAAAGTGTCGGGATAATTTTCCATTGATAGTAATAATGTTATGTTTGGTGAAATGTGATATAGTTGTGATGATGAAGATATTTTTTAACAAAATAGTCGTTCTACTTCAAAAGTTATTTTTTTGTAAGTTTGGAATCTTTAATACTACAAAAATATATTTAGGTATATAATTATGATTGTTCATAACTTATTTCCTCGCATTAAGTAATATAGCACATGTAATACACCCCTGTTATTGCATAAGGGATGGGCGAACGTAATCGGATCAGAGTAATACGCGATATTATTTGCTCAAGATGAACCAGAGATAGCAAATAATATAATAGTCTAATCAAACGGACCACGCAGGATTACCAGAATTAACTTCGTTAAGTCGACAGACTATAATAATACTGATAACACTGATATCATTGACACGCGTGCCAAGAAATTACCCGGGATAGGATTATTGACATTATTATTGGATTAACATAAAGAAACCATTCGTAATATAGATTAGAGATGAATTGGGACACATTGAGAGATAATATGAGGATAGAGAGAAAATGTGATTAGAACAACTGTTGCGTTATTCTTTTCGTACGTATTTCATTTGTATCACAATAAGAACGAAAGAGAAAGTAATTTAAAAGAGATTACCATCATTAAAATAAATCATATTTAAAATGTTGATGGCTCTTTTAATAATTCATAAACATTTGTAGTGCGCTCGAACGAAGTTTCAATTTGTATGACTAATTACATCTTTAGTCCCCGAACGAATTGAAGTAACAAACACAAAAGTGATTCGTTATAAAAGCGCGCCATTCATTTCGAATCAAATTACGACCAGAAATAAAATAAATTGTCTCAGACGGGAAAAAGTGGTGCTTGTTGTGTAATAAAATAAAATCGACAAGCGAAATGTAAATTTACTTTAACGAAGCGCATCTATTTTTATTTAGCCGCTGTTTCGTTTGGTCAACGATACAGCTAGCGTGCTCTGTCAGATGAAAGACAGTCCTATTGTGTTAGGCGTAGGGCTTCTCAGACCGCATTGTGGTCGCCTCTCGGACACTGATGAGGTTTCTTTAAGGATTCTCGTATTTATTCAGCGTCGACGTCGAGCCTTGTGAATTGATAGCCACCGCCGCTGACTGCATAATTTGTCTTCGTCTTCTGTCCCGGAATAAAGATCTATTTGTTTCTCATCTATACATTTGCATTTTTTGCGCGGCTAACGACTTGTGTCTAGGTGTCTATTTCTATGAAACATTACTTATTACTACTAGCCATATCCATACGTTTTGCATATTTTCTCTCTTACATTAAATTATAATTGATTTTGATAACTAAAGGCTAAGAAAAGCCCTTAAACTACATAATTATTATATTTGGTTTTCAAAATCAATTTTTGTTAAACAACATTCACGTTCCAAAACAAGCACGCCTACAAATGCTTGTAGCATAGTGAATCAATTTCAAAAAATCAAAAAAATTCAATCCCACTAAACTATTTGACCAGTAAACACATGTTTTCGCCCCTTATCTATTTGTTTTCCCTTCGGTTTGTATCAATATCAAACTTATGAACGTCTATATCTCACTTATCGTGGAACAGTCCCTAGAAGCGGTTATCTACAAGGGCCGGCGAGGGCGGACCGCGGACCTATCAGATTACCGTGTTTACAATTTGTATCAACCTGTCCTTTAAAGGGTCTCCGGATTAATTCTCGCGTTTAATTATAATTTCGTTTCAAACGAGACCTTTTAAAATCTTTATTTATTTGTTTCTCAGAAAATTCATTTTCTTTTGTCCGTAATTTTCGCGACATCAATTTTCGTGCCAAAAATTTGTTTGTTTTCAGAAAGCATTAATTTGAAATTCCTTTCGGAGATAAAGATCTGATGTTCCTGTTGCATACAAATATTTCATTCTACCTCAGAAATACCTAATTTTATGCCATCCGGAGCGTTGAATTTGCAAGCTATTTGAACTCTCCACACAATGTGGCTACGCGTTTCCTTACATAAAATATGTATGGCGATAAATAGGTAAACGCTGTTAGCATAATTACGTGGTGGGTCGGCCATTATGTCGAGTACTGAAACACTCCGTTCAGATTTGTATTACCCTCAACTTTCTGTAGAATTGAGCCTTAATAAGTCGTTAGCACAAAGCTACGTTGAAGGTAAAATAAAGCTGGACGCACTGTACCTGTTTGCTTTCACGTTCGCCATGCTTGCCTGATTTTGTCATCTCCATTATACTGTACATGCGGGCATTAAATAATTTTAATAAACATACTGACATTTTAAATATAATTCTTTCATTTATTCTCACTTGTTTTGTGTTTTTTGCTAGTTTTATTTATTTCTTTGTTATTTAAAGAACATACCACATTTTTAAGATTGTGCAGGAAAACTGTCCCCTTTCAGACAGACAATTTACTTCCCCCTGGTGTCAAAATCAGTCGTTTCTTAAATCTGCCCATTTCGAGGGTGAGATTTCGAGATAAATTACTGTGCTGTGCAGTTTGTTTAAAAAGCGGATCAAATGACCCTTCAGTGGTTTTTTCAATCCGTGACCAAATCGCTTGAGTTGCATCAAAGAGGGCGTAGGTTCTATTGAGATTTTCCTTGTTTTTTTTACATTATTGTTCAAGAACACTCGCAGGGCTAGTAAAATATTGAATTAAAATACGACATTCTCATATAATATTACAATTTTATGAAATAATTATTTGGGCATTGGTTGTTGATATTATTTCTTATTACATTCAGAAATCTGGTACTCATGTGCCTAGGATAGGCTTATTGGTTTAAAATTATTAATAATGAAGTTTGAATTATGTTAATATAATAATTAACAATAAGATATAATTGGCGTCGATGCTTTTAAGATTTTTAATTTCCAAACGGGAATTGTGTTTGCTAAGGTACGCGCAGATAACTTCGAGTGTGGCAACCTCATTTTTTGTGCAAACATTAAATATGGCGCATTACAAATATCTGAAGGGTTATTTACATTACATAAAAGTAATTTCCGCGTATGGAAATTACTTTTATGCCCTCGTCAAAAATGTAACATTTTTGCCGTTTGCCTGAAACAGTTTCACTTTTGAAATTTAAAATTGTGCCGAGTATGAAATTGGTGTAAAGTTGAAAATTTTCAACTCCCAAAGGAGTTAGTTTCCAAAAAATTCTTGTTTCACATAAAGGGTTGATTGTGCAGTTAGCCTCGATTTTATCTTTTATTTGCCTACTTTCATTAAGTATAATTATTATTCATAATAATATTATAATATACACTACACTATAACTGATAGGGTATAATATATTACGAGTAATCATACTACTATAGTTACGTTAGTATATTTTTTTACTTTTTTTTTACTTATAATATATAAGTAGTTAAGTACTCTACAATTTTACTCTTATATAAAAATGAAAATGCTTAAAACTAATCGAAATAGTTTTCCTTATAGTACTGTTTATCATTAAATTAAGATTAATTTCTAAACATAGCCCACGAGCAATAAAAATACTAATGAAGGATATTTTATTTACTCATCTGTTAAACATTTAACATTTCAAACTAGATTCCAATAGTCCAGGAAAACTATTAAAGCCAGACAATAATGCAAATGACACTAATTAAATAGCAGTGCATCTAATCGTTGAATGTCTCTAGATCAGGGAACAAGTGGTTCCCGGGGCCTCAATGGCCCCTCGATGGCCTCGGTGCGAGGCCCCACTAATTAAGGCCTTGTTAGGAAACATTTTTATTTTTATTTTTTTATTTTAAGAAACAAAATGTCATTACTTGGGATCTTCATTACTTTGTTATTTATTCCACTCGTCATAATCAGCCTGATAACGACCTTTGGGCAGTTTAGATTCATAATCATCATAAACACGGTTAAAATCATAATCATCATCTTTACCATCACCATCAAAAGCGTTTATATGCTTGACCTCTTAAGGCTGTATAGCTTCTAGGATAGACGCTTAACTAACGAGCTTGGGATGGCTTGAACAGGATTTTGAATTTTAATGAAATCCTTACTCCTTCACAGCTTGAGGTTAGTAGCGCTTGAAAAATGCTGACGAGCGTAATTTGTGATGTCCTGTTAGAACAGTGACCTAGATTTGTCGGATAGACAGATTTGAACGTGAAAGATAAAAGTTTCTTTTCTAGTTTAGCTTTATCAAAATTTAGTCACTTTGAGATAAAAATCGTATTATTTTTCAAAAGAAATCCATAATAATATTATATCGCAACAAATCCCTATGACTAACCGGCGCATACTGATTCATTTGGGATTCAAAACATTATAATATATGAGTAGGGTAAGAAATCTAAATGTAGAAGTTAACTAGGCACCTCGTTCATAAGAAACTCCATGAAAGCAAGTGCCAAATAGATTTCTCGTGTTGTGAAAATTTTATATTCAAACCGTTCACCTATTCAGTATTAAATTATAACAATACAAATTCCTCAACCGTTGAGCAAAATCGATAAAATTCAATAAGACGAACCTCAATACAATCCGAGCAATTATTTCCCTTTCGGTATCAAAAGAATACGACGGACTGCGATACCGCGGGGGTGAACCATTAATATCCTTCAAAAACATTGTTTGATCCCCCTATCCCATAGACCAATATAGATAGGCCGTCGGGCATAAAGCTTGCTCCAAAATTGGATACCCTTTGATGTTTTGAAAAATTTTGACATATAAAAATATTATTATGACAAATGGTGTCACTCTAGGTGCGTTTATTGTGCCACTGCATTATCCAGTAGACAACACAGACATTTAAAGAATCGTCATCAATGGAAGAGCTACAAAATTATTTAATATGCTAAAAACTGTAACCGTAACCCTAAGTTCTGGTGCAACAGATTACAGAATACTAGGTGCAATTAAATTATATAATAATATTATGTAGCTATCGATGAGTTAAGATACATGCCAATATTACACTAATCTAGGATTTTGTATCCTTTCTAGTATAAAGATATTCGAGAAAAGGTAGGTAGTGCCCGTGCGCGCTTCGCTTGGCTCATCTTGGCGGGGGCACTCCCGTGCCCCCAGATATATTTTTTAAATATATATCATGCCAGATCCACAGTTTTGAAATCTTTTCCCCGCCTCCCAAAACACCCCCAGGATTTACAATCGGACCTAAATCATTCTGTATACACTTTAATTGTCCCCCAAATTAAAATGAGCTCCCCGAAAGGCAATTTAAAACACATTTATAATTTAAATTAGTTTGATTCGTCAATTTGAAACAATGGCGGTCGAAGTTTGTTTTATTATGATTTATGAAACCGCAATAGAAACTTGAAGTAAAACAAACCGACTTTATTTTGAATGAAGCTTGAAGCTTTTATTGAACACGCAAAATTACTCTTTTGAAGTACATAAAATGATTCCAGATCTTAAGTTTTTGATCATTACTTTGAATAATTTAAATTGATTAAGTAGTTTGTATTTAAAATTTTCAATATTTTATTTAAAACTAGCTGTCCCGGTGAACTTTGTATCACTTCAAAACCTTCCCTTGACATCAAGGATTATTTCAAGACTAAAATTAGCAGAATCGGTTGAGCTGTTATCGAGTTATAGCGTTACTAACACAATTGGAAATCCATTTTTATATACATAAATACATAATTTATGTATATAAAAATGGATTTCCAATTGTGTAATGTTTGTGTAATCTTTCCAAGTATTTGTAAATGTTAAGTGTTTGGGAGCAGGTCGACGATGGCGTAGGTCGACCAGAGTCGCCCCAAATAAAACTGGTTGCAAGTTGATAACACTCGGTATATTCAGCACACACAAGTAGAGTTTGTCGTGTATCACAGTAATTGCTTAACTAGTTACTAGGTAACAATCGGCGGACAGTTATAGAGCATTACTTTGCCTAATAATATTAATAGCGTCCTCGTAGCTTAATTGTCTCGGCACAAGAGAGCGAGGGAAAGCCGGCTGTCACCCATGACAGGCCGTCTCCTTCTCCCTCTTCTTACATTCAATAAAGTACGCTGTACGCCACACCACCCCCCCACGGAGAAGGATAACCAGAGAATTTGCGTTCCGAAAATGAGATTTTATTTTCTTAAAAATAAACATAATCATTTTGGTTTTTAAATGTTACGGTACGACCTGACCTAGTGGTCCTTGAAAGTGTTTGTGATGGCGCAGTAGGTTTAGGTCGAGAAGATAAACGTGAAGAGGTTATAGGGGGAGGAGTTGTAGGTTGAGTAGGTACAGGCGTGGTGGTTTTAGGTAGGGAAGGTGCGGGTGGAGAAGGTACGGGTGGAGAAGGTACAGGTGGAAAAGATAATTCGGTGAAGGCAGGTTTTATACGATCTACGCTCACCTTCACGTCTTTGTTGTTGATGTGGAGTGTGATTGTTTTTCCGTCTGTGGAGCGTTCGACGATTCTGTACGGCCCATTGTACGGTGGTTGCAGTGGTCGTCGAACACTATCATCTCGTAAGAATGCGTGTGAAGCTTGTGCTAAATTTTTGAATGTGTAAGTGTGCGGTTGTGTGTGTTGTGTGCCAGGGATTGGTCGTAGCTTTGACATTCTCTGTCGAAGGTCTACGACGAAATCTGTGGGTGTGAGTTGTGAATTGAGTGGTGTGTCAGGGTGAATCATTTCGCCAGGTATGCGCAGCGTCTCTCCGTAGAGCAATTCTGCTACCGTAGCTCTGAGATCTTCCTTGAAAGCTGTACGCATGCCCAGCAAAACGAGAGGAAGGGATGAGAGCCAAGAGTCCTCATGGCACATTAGCGCCGCCTTAAGCTGTCGGTGGACTCGCTCAATCATGCCATTAGCACACGGATGATAGCTGGTGGTCCTAGAGCGCTTTATGGCGCAAAGCTGTAATAGTCGGTTGAATAGTTCAGATTCGAATTGTCGTCCCTGGTCGGTAGTAATGGTTACAGGAACGCCAAAACGGGCTATCCAGCCATGCAGGAAGGTGTTCGCGACTTCCTCTGCCGTGATGCCCACCATAGGCCATACTTCCGGCCAGCGGGTGAACCTATCAATGGCTGTAAGGCAGTAGTTGTAGCCTTTGCACGGTTGTAAAGGACCTATGATGTCAATGTGGACATGCTGCAGACGGGCCGAAGGGTTGTCGAAACGTCCTATGGGCGAGGAAATGTGTCTGGTCACTTTGCTTTTTTGGCAGGGAATGCAGTTGCGAGCCCATTCGCGGCAGTCTTTCTTAATAGAAGGCCAAACAAATCTTTCTGACACCAAGCGTGCTGATGCCCTTGCGCCTGGGTGGCTAAGTTTGTGAAGCCTGTTGAAAATTCCACGACGGAAGGCGGGTGTTATGTACGGACGCGGTCGGCCCGTGGACGTGTCACACATAATGCTCAATGTCGTTCCCGGAATAGGTATTTTTTCTATTTTCAATGATGAGTTTGATGTCAGGTGGCGCAGCTCGCTGTCTTGTGATTGGGATGCGGCCAGAGCTTCATAATCTTCCTCTAGGGTGATGGTTTCTATCCGTGAGAGGGAGTCAGCGACAACGTTGTCTTCGCCTTTGATATAGACGACGTCCGTTGTGAACTGACTGATGAAGCTGAGCTGATTGAGCTGGGCGGGAGGCAACTTCTCTCGGCGCTGCTTAAAAGCGTATAAGAGCGGTTTGTGGTCGGTGTAGATGGTTGCGTGTTGGGCATCTAAGATGTGGCGAAAGTGTTGAACACTTTCGTACACCGCTAATAGCTCTCTGTAGTAGGCCGGCCACTGCTCTTGCCTCGCGTTCAGCTTTTTACTGAAAAAGCCCAAGGGCTGCCAACCGCCCTTGACTTGCTGTTGTAGGCAAGCTCCAATGTGCACGCTTGATGCATCGGTGAAGAGGCCAAGTGGGGCACCGGACACCGGGTGTGCTAGCAAAGTAGCCGAGGATAGGCTTTCTTTGCAGGCCTCGTATGCTTGGTGCAGTTCGGGTGTCCATGGTACCGGCTTGGATCCCTTACCGTTTATGGCTGCTATAGCGTTGATCAATGGGGCTTGTAGCTTAGCGGCGTGTGGCAAAAAACGTCGGTAATAATTAATCATGCCGAGGAATCGGCGCAACCCCTGGACAGTTTTTGGTGGTGGAAATGTCTTGATAGCTTCAATGCGCTCTCTGGGCGGCTCGACTCCGTCGGCTGTGACTTTGTACCCCAGGAATGTGACTTCACTTGCTCCGATAGTGCACTTTGAAGGGTTCAGAGTGACTCCATACTTTTGGAAACGTGAGAAGATTTGGCGCAGATGGTCAGCATGTTCGGCAGCGTCGCGCGAGAAGACCAGAATGTCATCGACGTAGCAGTAGCAGAAGTCAAGTCCCTGTACTACCTCGTCGATGAACCGCTGGAAAGTCTGTCCGGCGTTTCGGAGACCAAAGGTCATATAAGGAAACTCGAATAGCCCGAAGGGGGTTGTTATTGCCGTCTTGCAAATATCCGCTTCGGCCACTCGAATCTGCTGATATGCCTTAACCAAGTCTAAAGTGCTGAACACGGAGCACCCCGAGAGACGGTGTGTAAAATCGACGATGTGCGGAACAGGGTACTTGTCGGGTATGGTCCTGGCGTTGAGGCCACGGTAGTCTCCACAAGGCCGCCAGGTGTTGTCTTTTTTTGCAGCCATCTGCAAAGGGGACGCCCACGGGCTTTTGGACGGTCTGGCTACTCCACTTTCCAACATGATAGCGAACTCCTTCTTTGCAGCGGCAAGCTTGTGAGGAGCGAGTCGTCGTGGTCGACTTGATACTGGCGGACCCTCTGTCGTCAAAATGTGGTGCACCGTGTCGTGCTTCTTGCCTCTGGAAGTGCCTGGCGGACGAGTGATGTCCGGGAATTCTTGGAGAATTTGGGAATACGGCAAATCGTCCCTCACTGCTCGCACACTTATATGTTCGGATGATGCGATGGCGGCTATACAAGCGAGGCCTGTTTTTCCATCCAGCAGGCGCTTGTTTTTGCAGTCCGGGAGGAGATGAAAATATGAAAGGAAGTCGGATCCTATGATCGCCGAGTTCACGTCCGCAACGATGAATGACCAAGTAAAATCTCTCCGCAAATTTAAATCCAATTTCAGGGAGAGAGTTCCGAATGTTTTAATGCTACTGCCGTTTGCTGCGCTTAGTTCCCAGCTGGTGGGTTGCCGTTTCTTAGGAAGCCATCGATGGGGAAAGCAAGACAAGTCAGATCCCGTGTCTATCAGAAACTGGCGCTTGGTCACCTTGTCGGTGACAAATAAACGACGGCTGGAGGTGTCAATGGAGCAGCAGTCGGGATCCTCCTTTACTGACTGCTGCTCAAGTTTTCCGCTTCTGTGAAGTTACACGGTGGAATGCATTTCAGTGCCTTAGTTCTAAATCTTTGGTGGTACCAGCATATCTGTGTCGAAGGGGATGTTGTTCTAGACCTAGAGTTTGAACGGCTGCGACTGACAGATCTATGTCTTCTTATAGCTGCTACCTCCATGGAAAGCTCACTGATCTGTTTAGTCAGTGTAGATACTGCAGCGGTAACGTCCATGGTGGCAGAGGCACTGCTGGTACTGGCCACGGCATATGGTGAAACTTCAATTATCCTATCTGCTAGCTCAGCGACTTTATCAAGACTTATGTCTGCTTGGACTGCCAAAATAGCCTGAACATTGGAAGGCAGTCGTCTAATCCACAGTTGACGTAACAGGTTCTCATCCTGTGTCACTGTCCCGGCTAGGGAGCGTAGGTGTCTGAGGAACGTGGACGGTTTTCTGTCTCCAAGCTCCTCGTCGCTGAGAAGCCTTTGAACCCTCTGTTGTTCTGACACTGAAAGCCTTTTAATCAGCTGCTCTTTCAGTTTGGTGTACCTCTCTGTAGTTGGGGGATTGAGCACTAGGTCCTCTACTTCACCGATGATTCTTTGGTCCAAGACCGATATCACGTGGCTGAATTTTGTGCTATCCGTACTGATGCCCGCTAGGTCAAATTGAGCTTCAGCCTGTGCAAACCAAACGGCTGGCCTGTCTACCCAAAAAGAGGGTAACTTAATTGAGACTTTAGCAATTTTTGGCCTATCTTGGACTTGGTCTGCTTCTATTTTGGCTTTCAGCATGGCTATCTCTGCTCTTAGACACTCTAATTCTTCAGCCATTTTGAAATGTGTAGGTGAAAGTAAATGTGAGGAAAGGATAGCGGTTGAAAGAGTGAGTGTGAATATGTGGCAAAACAATAAAAGTATATATAAAAGAAAAAATATATATATATTATAAAACAATTGTTTTTAGAGGGACTGTGTGCACTGTCAGGAATATAAATTGTAATTATAAGAGAGAGATATTATGTAAATAGTAGTTATACGCTTGAATTTCACTCTTGTTATCCGCCTCCGAGGGTAGCTGAGCGAGGTGTAAAACAATCAAACATAACAACATTGACATGCAAATTACAATTGGGTTAAAACATAAACAGTATGCGGAAATGCATGCAAAATAGTTTAAATGTGAGCCAGTTACACGTGAACATTAAAGAAAAATAACACAAATAAACATGAAAACTGAGAATGTATAAAGGTATATGTTAAAATTCAAATTAATAAATAAATTTTAATTTTCCATGCTACTAAATGAATCCCACAATTTTAGTGTTAAGAAGTCAGCAACATTCACTATTTATTTGTAATGACAAAAGCTGCGAGATAATATTAGTATACTGTATACTGAGTATACTGTTTATGTTTACTTACACATATTAAAATAACAAATTATTTTTCAATTTAAAAGTGTTTAAATTAGTCTAAGATTCCTTACAATATAAGGGTCTACTGAGTCTTAAGGATTTCAGTGGATTTAAAAGCTGATTACTTAATTGAACCTTTTTGAATAACTTGATGATGTGACATGTTGCAAGTATTGTAAATTATTAGTCTTAATATGAGAGAAAAAGTTTATGTAGTGTTAGTTATCACTGTTAGTAGAGGCTAATGTTCTTGTAGCACTTGGATTTGTCATGCGACACTGACTTCACACGAGACACTTGAAATTGGTCCTTGTTAATATGAAATAAGCGGTACCTTGAGGGTGGTGAGACAAACATGCGACCAGCACCGTAACAGTAGGCATGCATCCACTTCCGTCGAAGAATGAAGCTACGTGCGTTCATGCGCAGCCGCAACTGAGTCAGTCTTGGAGGGTTGGCTTGGTGCTTAATGTTGAGCCGTCACCATGCAGAAGGATTGTGCGGTGTTGTCTGAATTGCTTCGATGCTTTGCGAAGGTGTCTTCGTTCGGTGGTCACCACTTTGGGAGCAGGTCGACGATGGCGTAGGTCGACCAGAGTCGCCCCAAATAAAACTGGTTGCAAGTTGATAACACTCGGTATATTCAGCACACACAAGTAGAGTTTGTCGTGTATCACAGTAATTGCTTAACTAGTTACTAGGTAACAATCGGCGGACAGTTATAGAGCATTACTTTGCCTAATAATATTAATAGCGTCCTCGTAGCTTAATTGTCTCGGCACAAGAGAGCGAGGGAAAGCCGGCTGTCACCCATGACAGGCCGTCTCCTTCTCCCTCTTCTTACATTCAATAAAGTACGCTGTACGCCACAAGTGATTGCCGTCAAATAAATTCAACAATAGCTTACTATAATATCAGTAATGTAATTTAATATTATTTAAATTAAAGCTTAGTTAAATTTAGATGTGAAGTAGTTTTCGCCTTAATTTAGGTTACATATTTTTAAAGATTTGAATTTCCATATTTTATATCCAGTGCTATAAGATATTGATCTTTAAGGTATTTACGTTAGTCAAATACCTGGAGCCAGTCAGCCAAAACCGCAGTCGATACAAGTCCCAAAATTTATACGCCAATACCAATTTACCTGTGTAACTCGAATTTCCAATGTTGTTATAACTTTGAGCTGTTACACGTAGAGTATAATACAAAGGCGACCAGATAAAAGACAAACATTATATAATCTAATTCGTTATTATTATTTAGAAATAGACGCCATATTTAAAAAGCAGTACTACTATAAAGTGTATCTTCTTTCGTAGTAATAAAGTTAAATTTTAATTTGTTTCACTAGCTGCATCTCGTTGTAATTCGGTGTAAACTGAAGAGCGCATTATATATTATATAATTTAGTTATATATAATTTAGGTTTAATTTTTTTGCTGTAATTTATACACAAGCATCGTCATTACCAATTTACCACGTCGCGAGTCGCGTCGATGTATAAATTAAATAGCAAATTTTCCTAATCCGAGCGATGAGATAAGCCCTTCAAAGACAAGAGATTGCAGAGCGATCACCAAAAGAGATAAGTCCTTATCAAACAACCGTGAAACCTCTCTAATCTAATTAAATAAAGAAAAGCTGAACGCCCTATTCATAATTGTTCTTTTTATTTGCGCAAGGGTTCGAAGGGCTGGGGCAGTTCGAAGCAGTTTGAACCGGTCGCGGGCGGTCTCAGCCGGCGAGATCCGGTATAATCCGCTCCGAGCCGGCTCGAGCCGGTGCGCTCAATCTGATTCCGAAATAGCTCACTATGATGTACGTGAACGGTGAAAGGCGAATTTCCTGGCAAATTTTTGGTGAAACTTATTCTTTTTGATAAACTTGTTAAAGCTTTAAAATTACGTTATTTTTTCAATGCAGTCGTGTATCAAAATTTTATATGCGATATTTTGTTTTTGTCTGTCAAGCACTGACATGAAAACATTGTAGTGATAAACTACGATAACATGGCGCGCCCCTCCAAAATTCAAAATGTTTGAAGTGCGTTGTCAAAACGTTTGAAGAGCGTTGTCCTTTTTTTTTTGCGTTGGGGAAATGCGTTTACGCATCCCCGGCAGTCTGGGGAGGGCTACCGGGGTATGTGGGACTCCCTGGGGGCGGAGGCCGCGCCCGGGCATAGCCACTAAAACCCCAACGGTGTTCCTGCTCTTCCGCTTAAGGCAGAGCCACGGGATACGCGAAATACACAACCGCGACCCTGCCAGAAGAGCGTTGTCTTGCGCGGTCGGCTAGTTATGATTAGTTGACCAACATAGCGAGACAGTACTTCAGTCCGGACCAACGCCTACAACTCTACAAGGCGCAGGTTCGGCCTCACATGGAATATTGTTCTCATCTCTGGGCAGGGGCGCCAAAATACCAACTGCTCCCTCTGGATCGTATCCAACGAAGGGCCGCTCGAATTGTTGACTGCCATAGTGTTTCGAACAGCTTGGACCCCTTGGAATTACGCCGAGATGTAGCTTCACTCTGCATCTTCTATCGGTTGTATTACGGGGAGTGCTCTGAGGAATTGTTCGGAATCATACCACCTGCAACTTTTCGCCATCGTCCCACGCGAAAAACATACCATCCTCATCACCTTGATGAGTGGCAGTCTTCCACAGTGCGATTTTCGCGTAACTTTCTGCCGCGCACTGTAAAACTCTGGAACGAACTGTCACCAGCAGTATTTCCGGACCTATATGACCTGCAAACCTTCAAGAAAAGAGCGTATTCCCTCTTAAAAGGCCGGCAACGCACCTGCAGCTCTTCGGATGTTGCGAGTGTCCATGGGCGACGGTAGTTGCTTACCATCAGGTGACCCGTTTGCTCGTTTGCCCCCTCATTTAATAAAAAAAAAAAAAAAAAATATCTTGGTAATAAGTGACATTAAGTGAAATAATATTATGATTGGTTGAATACTTACTACATACAAACTCTTTCATAAGGATATGACTACACACATTGAAACAGGAATTTGGAGGGGCGCGCCATGTTATCGTAGTTTATCTCTACAACTCTGTATGTACACGGTGTGGATAGTATTTTATAAAACTATCAACATCAGTTTCTTTGTAAATTATATGAATTTCTTTTAATATTTTAAAAGGATATAAAATATTATAAGTGAGTCTCGCAATTTTCGCCACTGCAGGAGTCGTGCAGGGGTCGTCAATTCACGTTATATTATCTCACGTTCGGAGTGGTTTAAATGAATCGTAAATTCAACATTAATTCAAGTTTCGACACTTATATGATAAAGCACCATTCCTTAAGATGAACGACACCATTTTCTAGAGTAACGATAGAGATTTTCACGTGTCTTCTCAGTGATCGTCTCACATACATCTATAAAAGTAATTAAAGAGACTTATCAAAGAAAATTGGACTGTCTACAGTGTGATTAAAGTTCATAATTGAGGCGATTAAAATGTATAATGGTCTGCAGTTCAGCTGTAATCGATGCTTGAGAGAAAAATTCGATGAATAAGTTTCGTTTTCATCAAATTATTAACAGCTCTTAAATGGTTTTAATAGATTTGAATGATTTTTTTCATTACTGTAAAATAATATTTTCATTTAACTATTTTCTGTTATGATAGCAGTCATACTTGTTTCGATTTAAAATATAGTAGGTAGTTATAAATTTCGTATTATAAACTTAAAAATTTTAAGATAAAAATATATTATGTAATAATATTACCTATGTTAAGCTCGAATTCATTTTAAAACTAACTTAATTTTTTAAGTATCTACTTATCAGCTCCTGGTCTCTTTCC
Source organism: Plebejus argus (assembly GCA_905404155.3). Lineage (NCBI taxonomy): Eukaryota > Metazoa > Arthropoda > Insecta > Lepidoptera > Lycaenidae > Plebejus > Plebejus argus. The sequence continues at coordinate 13,105,858 of FR989945.1, read as the reverse complement.
TTACTGATAGTAATTTATGTTTTGTGAGACTAAAATGGTCCTCTTAGTTTATTGTTGCCTAACTTTTTAACCCCCGACCAAAAAGAGGGGTGTTATAAGTTTGACGTGTCTGTCTGTCTGTCTGTCTGTCTGTCTGTCTTGTCTGTCTGTCTGTCTGTCTGTCTGTCTGTCTGTGGCATCGTAGCATCCAAACGGGTGGACCGATTTTGATCTAGTTTTTTTTGTTTGAAAGCTGACATGACGGTGAGTGTTCTTAGCTATAGTTCATCATCATCAGCCTGCTCATTGCTGAAATATCACGGTATATCTGGTTCGTGATAGGACGATTAGCAACTTGCAGTCGTTTGATGGGTTTTAGATTTATTTGTTATATGGGCCTCTGATGCCCGAAATAAAATGTTTTGATTGATTTTTTTTTGATTTGATTTATATTTTGCATCCTAGTTCGAGACACTTATGAATATATACACATTATTGGAAAGTTGACCTGGTGGTGCAGCATCACCTGGTAATCAATAGGATACCCAACTCCTCACCAACTTAGAGCAGAGGTTTCGTGTTTGGGCTCATTTTAATTGCGACAACCAGTAAGACGTAGATAAACAGTAAATATTTGCATGCTGCTGCTGCAGCATCACCTGGATTCTATAGAAGCCAAGCTCCGTATGAACCTAAAGTGGAGGTTTCATGTTTGGGCTCATATTGATGGCCTCATCCAAGAGGACATATTTTATAGATGGTATTCATTGGGATATGATCCAGTTGATAGGAATTATTCTGCACAAGTTTAAAAAGCATAAAATAAAATTAAATTAAGAAATTTTAAAAAACCCCCGCCAAAAAACTTTAAAAAGTAATGATATAACATTTCCTGACTTTAAGTTTAAATCATTCCTAAGAGTTAAGTAATATTTTAGTCCATAATTGTTGTCAAGGTGTGTCGGGGGACCGCTAATGTAGATGTTTGATTTCACATAACAATATAAATTAAGGGTCTGTTCACAGCGACCCGAATCGAGAGAATCAGCGACTATTATGGCGATACAAAATGCAAAAGTCGCTGTTGTGGTAGTTTACTTAGCGGTCCCCCGACACACCTTGACAACAATTATGGACTAAAATATTACTTAACTCTTAGGAATGATTTAAACTTAAAGTCAGGAAATGTTATATCATTACTTTTTAAAGTTTTTTGGCGGGGGTTTTTTAAAATTTCTTAATTTAATTTTTATTTTATCACTTTGCCCATTTTCGACCCAAGCTTCCATAATATTATTAAGTTTTTAACTGCATATAAAATAGCAGATGACGGTAATATACAATTTTATATCACTTTTACAGCATTTTTATGATTTTATTACTCTGTGTGATGTGACATCGACATAAAATTTGTGCAAATTTTGCAATTCAGCAAAACTTTTCTGTAGTTTATTGCACCATTATATTTTAAAGTTATTAATGTTCGCTAAAGCAGAATCCCTGAGTCATATAAAAGTGGATATAATATTAAAAATATGTTACAATAAAAAAGGCGTGAATGAAAGGTCGAAAGGAGAGGTTTTGACTCCTTTTAATAATTTCTATTGTTAGATCGGAATTATTTTGGGGTCATTTTTCACACAACCAGATTATTCTTTTTTATGGAAAGTTGGTCTTCGTCGATTTTTTCGACGAAGATAATAATATAATAATAATAATAATAATATCTATGGACGCTTCACACCACGTCAGTCTGGCCCCGTGCTAAGTACCTAAAGGACTTGTGTTACAGGTACCAGACAACGGAAACATATTTAATACTTTTATACTATACATATATTTAAGATTTTTATTATATCATACACATATTTAATACACATCCAGACCCGGGAACATTGAAAATTTTTGTTCCGTCGGCGGGATTCGAACCCGCGACCCCCGGCTTGAGCTACCGACGCGCTCACCACTGAGCCACAGAGGTCGTCAAACTAATTATATATATATAAATATATAAATAATGATGTTATCGTCTTGCCTCTTTACAAATTTTCTGTTACAGTTTAATCAATTTACAAAATCGTTGGCCCGATTGCATCGATCATTTTGGCTAATTACTTAGAACTCTACGAGACAACAAAGAATTTACTCTATTGAACTAAACCAATTAATTACGGGTCAGTACTCGGTCGGATCGACATCTTAACCTCGAGAATACGGACAATATGAGGTGCCGATCAGATCTGAGGATCGAGGGGGTTAAGATTGAGGTGGAAAAGACGAACGCGGGTATATTATAAGGGGGTAAATCCAAGACGAACGAGGGGACAGAAGTGAGTAAATCCAAAACGAAAGAGGGGAAGAGTGGGGTTGGGGAGAAAGAGGGGTCTAATCCAGATACACCTCGCGCTTGTGTTTTTTGGGGTTTATACGATTATTCGGCTGTTTGTTTCGGAGAAAAGCGCGTAAATTGATTTTGTATTGGAATAATACAATATCGTTTTTTGTTTCACTTCGACAATCAAAATAACTCCATACGTTATGTGTATATATTTTGATATTGAAATAAGAAATTGATACATCTATACCATATTGTCCTTGATGCCGTATCTTAAGACTATAGCTGGCACTAATCAGTATGAAGTATGTGCAATATTTCAACTATGCATAAAATATAATATGTAAATATATTACTTGATAAATACGTAAGCTCATCACTTAGTTCTTGGTAAATACTAATAGAAATTAATTCATTTATTTAACAAATAAAATCTATCTCTTGAAAGTAATATTAACATGTTCTTGTTTACTTTTCATATTTATGCGTCAAACGTAAATCCACCATATTTTATAGCTCGAAAGGGGTGTTAAAAATTGCGAAAGAAATTTCAATTAAATCTCATGAAAATTTATCGCAGCTTAAATCCCAAAAATTGAAAACCTAATAAGATTTATCGTTCAAACAATCCGCTCGGATCGACGCCGCCATTAAATATTGAAAAAAATTAGCATGTGTATGAGTCGTGTACTAAACCCATACATACACATGAATAAAACTCATAAATATAAAACGGCGCATAAATTGGAGATATTCTAGAAATAAATGGACGTAAAACAATAAAATGGCGACATTTAGATTAACGGGTATTAGTTATGACTGTTTGATAGATGACATTTGGTGTTGGATAAACAAGCTTTTCACACCTGCGGTGCTAGCGCGGCGTTGCCTAGTCGATTCTTCGGAAGAAAGTAATGGTAGTTTCTTTCCCATGTCTACATATCTTTTTCCCGAGCATGGCGCCACCCATCGACTTGAGTTTCAGTGGACAAAGACAAGAAACTCTTTCCATAGCAACCATTATAGCAACGGCAATTATTTTTTATATTAACGGCAAATATTAATGTTTTTGAAATAGGAATTTTGACCAATTAGAGCACGTTTTCCACGACCGATCGAACAGATCTGTTCGATATTTCATTAGAAAAGCTTCGTAGCCTGTTATGACAACTTGTTTATCAGCTAATTCGTTTAAGAAAACCACTGAATAATATTATTTATATTTATTGATCAACCATTTAATTGCCTTTCAGTAACCGACTAATATACATCATACAGTAGTAGCGGTGATGAGCAAAACAGGACCAAACACTTTAGTGTTTGGTCTTGTTTTGCTCATCACAGTATTGGTCTTGGCCTTTCTAGTACAGTCTCGGTCTTGGTCTTAGTTTTTCAGTTTTAGGATTGTCTTGGTCTTGGTCTTGCTTTTCTTGCAAGACCATGACTCAGACTGCAAGACCAGTTTTGCTCATCACTAACTGTAGTAGTAATAAATTCACATTATAGTTACAGTAAGTATTAGTAGTAACTAGTAGTAGGTATCCAAAGTTTAAACCGCGGTTCGTCTGCGGTGCGCGTTCTGACCATCACAGAATTAGTTACATTGCGGCTTCAATTATACGGAATGTTGAAAGTTGGGATACTGGAGGTTGGTGAGGTTTGCTCAGATTGTAGACTTGAATGTTGTGGACGAAGGAAATTACTATTGGAGTGAAGTTAGTATGAAGTCACAGTAAAAGATGCGGTTGAAAGCATCAAGTTTTGAAATTTAAAATCATGTTCAAATATCTATGAAATTGTAAATTACTTATATTATAACATATAAGAAATGTTGTGACTTGTGAGTTGGGACTCGTCTCGTGTTTTATACCGTGCCTCAGGGTAGCCCGTAGCCTCTTTAGGGGCAATTAGCCCAAGTAAGGCGCGCTTTATATTATGCGTCCACGCGAACAACGAGAGGTTTAACCACTTTACCGCGAGATCAGTAGCAATGTAAGTAAATTCGCTTATTGTTTGTGATCTCGCGGTGGAGCCGCCAAACCACTCGTTCGCGCACACGCATAAGTCCAGCCTAAAGTACGTCACAAACAAAATATTTTAAAGCTCTCAAACCTCTGTAGTAGACAAACAGACATGGTCAAAGGGGGATCGATTGTAAAAACCTTTGTAAGTGACAAATGAAAGCCTTTCCCGCCTCGAGCGATCGTGGACTTTGGCCCTTATTATGATAGCAATAAAGTCGATGGTGCACAATATTTATCGAGAGGAGGCTTCTTTTGTTTTCCCTTGGAGTTAAAACTTTGATGTATATACACACGCTCCTGAACGACTTTAGTTTGTCTTACGTTTGGGCGAATTCGTGGAAACGGTAGATATATCAGATTTGTTAGCTCAAAGAAACGGGAATTCATTTGAAAAATTCTACTTCAAAAATATAATATTATTATAATATAAGGCTGACTTATTGTATATTTTGTTGTGACTTATGAGTATTATAATACTTCGCAGTTGAACTCCAAGGAATTTAATGGTGACTAGATTTTGCCCGTAATCCACTGGGAAGGACGACTCGACTAGCGAGAAACCAGGCGCAGGACCCACTTTTGACATGCCTATTATGCATGGATTTTTATCTTTCTTATCAGATAATCCGGTGATCAACAAGAAATTTCCTTAAACCAAACTCAAAGGTACTATAATATTTCCAACGTAGGAATCGAACAAACGACCCCCGAATCTAGAGCCATGCTACTGGATCATGGCAATGTATGACAGGCCATTTAGTATTAATTACTATGTTATCTCTACGTCTGTAGAAAATAAATTAGAGGTTAACGAACCTATCTAAATAGGAATATAATGTTGAAATAGATCATTTAACCCGCTCGGCGATGTCGCATCAACAAACACGGCTGTTTAGCTCGTCATTTTTATGTGCCCTACGTGTGTGTCAGGGAGGTGAAGGGGGGAGGCTGGGCAGAGGGGGTGGGGGGCTAATTAACGTGGAGAGCCCTCAGCGCAGGAGATGCACCACGGCCGCGTTCCCACGAGCGATAGTGTGTGGTCCCAGTTGTAGCGGAGATAGTTCGTGATGTGTGGTTGATTAACAATAATAAGTGAGTGCACTTATTATTGTTAATCCTATAATCGCGTTATTTTGAAACTATGACTCGTTGAGGAATTATAAGCACATAATATTTTCACAGGAACCTAAGCTGAAATAACTTTTCAGCAATCGATAGAATCAGAAGAAGCTTTTTTTAATAGTGAATCAAAGCTCTCTATAAAAATTCGGCTGTGTAGAATGTTAATTAATCACTATTTTAATGTCTCACTTGACTAGAGTAAATTAGTGTTTTGCCGCGGCCGCACATGCGTAGTGCATCGCGCTAAAACCGATACTATATTGGACGATCTGCGTGTATCGTCCAATAGTATCGTCTCATAGCACGAAGCTTCGGACGATAGACGCAGATGCGGCCGGGCTGTTTGTCTAACAAAAAGTTTAAAACGCGTATCGCTACCGCGCCCGCTGTCAGTGCGGCCACGCGTTTGTTATTAATCACTACAGTATGCAAACGTGTAGCCCTCCGCAATCACATCAGCCGCGATATTCGGTAAGTACACCCCCTCCCCTACCCCACCCCCGCGTACGAGCCTGTGGAAAATTATTTTGTAGTAATAGTGTGCCTTTCCTGGTTTTCCTGGATTTGAGAGCCGTTTCGCGTAAAGTTTTTGTAGATAAAAAAAAATAATGGAAGGAATTCTCCCTGAAGCCTATATTTTCTCGAAAACCTCGACTTGATGGTACTAATATACTTCTGCAGAATGGCCTATAGGCAAACATCATGCAAGATTTTGCGAACTGTCTACAGCATACGCTATTATTTCTTACGTGGATATGCCCCTCTACAAATTCAAAATCACAAGTCCATCATAGGCTAACGTGAAGAGGTAACCTGAAAGCCTTAGTAATGGACCAGGAGCCTGCGACGGCCAGACCTTCCTCAGTTTAGGAAAGTTTACCTTTACAGAGGTAAGAACGACCAGCAACTACATAGGTAAGCTTTCAGCTTTCCTAAATTGAAGAAGGTCTGCTGGCCGTCGCTGGCTCTTACTCTATAACAAGTATTTTAAAACCTTTTCATCTACTCGCCACGGTAATACCGTTCAAATAAACGAAATGGAAGTATTTAGAAACTTAATTTCGGTATTCTCTAAGAGTTGAAATTGAATTTTCCATTTGAAAGCGTTCATGCTCGTGCGATGAGATAGCACACAGAATAAGTTAATGTAGTTAGTGGAGGTCCACCATTTTATAATTATTAATGTGTCCAATGAATGAACATAATTATTGTGTCCGTTTGTTCGTTCCAGTGACCGCAGTATGGTAGAGCAAGCACTCCATCCATATTCCATACGTCTTATATCCGTACTAATACCATAAATACGAAAGTGTGTCTGTCTGTCTATCTGCTACACTTGTCACGCCCAATATAATATAATCTATACATATAATAAAACTGTAGAAATGTGAATTCTGTACATTAAAGATATTCAAAAAACAATAAGCGGGGGGTGTCACTAGATCGCTATCATCATCATATCATATCAGCCTATGTTCGTCCACTGCTGGACATAGGCCTCTCTCAATGAACGCCAAGATGACCGATCTCCTGCTACTCGCATCCAACATGGACCCGCGACTAAACGGAGATCGTCGTATATAGATTATGGCGTAGGGATGTGACGACCCCACCGCCCGCCTGATGGTAGATCTATGTCACATTAATTATTGTGGGATAGATCTAACATCAAGCGCAGTTAGTCAACCGAAAGATGGCGGTAAAACCATCGACAATAGGGTCAGTGGAAAAATCCATGGCCATCAATGGGCTGCAGCATTGATGGTTTGATTCACTGGCCCCTGTCAGATTGCCAATCCGCGTGCTCCGCGTGGCAATTATGAGCAAATGTCTTTTATGAAACGCACCAGGTCGCTATAGAAGCCCAAAATGTGGTTAGTTTTTTGTCTGTCTGTCTGTATGTTTGTTCCACTATCACACGAAAACTACTGATCCATTTTGAAAGCGGTTTCCGCAGATATATTTGTCTTCTTCCAACTTAACATCTGGTGTATAAAAAAAATTGCCCCCACCCCTCTAAGGGGGCAAAAGAGGGGTCAGATTTTGTATCAAACTTTTTTCTATAACACGAAAACTACTGATCCGATTTGCATACGGTTTTGGCAGATATATTTGTCTTCTTCCAACTCAACATCTGGTGTATAAACTTTTCCCCCCCACCCCTCTAAGGGGACCAAAAAGGGGGTCAGATTTTGTATCAAATTTTTTTAATGGACTTCATAAATATTATTAACTGTATTTTCCAACTTATCATCAGGTGTACACAATTTTTCCCCCCACCCTTCTTAGGGGACAAAAAGGGGGGTAAGATTTTGTATCAACTGATGAAGTACTTTATATGGCAAAACAACGTTAGCCGGGACAGCTAGTAATTTAATAATATATGAATCAATTTGGTATGAAGATACTTTGAGTCCCGAGAAAGAACTGATGATACTTTTATTTCCGCGCGATAAACGAATATTACACACGGTGCTGCTTGCCAGTTCTGTTATTGGTTCTGTTATTATACTGAACTTGGCTTGACACACTACCGCGTGTCTAGATTTTGGCTCAATGGAAAATATTATTAATACATAGAAATATTATTATTCAATAGTTGTTGAGAGCCTTTCGATTGGCTTCCACTAGTAAAATTAATCTGTATCGTTATTTCTCCGGGTTTCACTACATGCATACAAAATCGATTTCAAACCGAGTACAAAGTGACGGACGGTATAGAAGTGGAATCGAATAATTTCAGCTCGACTAGTCCCGGAGCCGCGGTATTAAAATTGATCGCTTTTTATTACCAGTGGCTCTGAACTTCCGCTGATTGTTCCCTTTGTTTTTCACCTCGTCAGCCATTTTCATATTTCTCATTTCGCTTTGATGAAAATTCTGAAATCATGAGAACAAATTGTGTTACTATTCGTTATTCCGTAATGCGAAATACTTATTTTGAGTGTAGCAATAAAAATATATTATTTTCGTAATTTCTTGCATTATCATATTGTTTATGTAAAATAATTATGTTAAAAATTAATTCAAATTCGTAGGCAATTATTAAAAAATGTCATTACAGGCACTTAACATTTTTCATAAACACTGAAATAATGAAAATGGCGTGACAGCGTCTCAATTAAGATTGACAAATAAAAAGAAAAAGTTTCTACAATCTGAAAATAAAAGTAATTTTCGGTGATACTTCAAGCAATTTGTTAGATGAACACTCGAGAAATCATAGAAAATAAGAGATAAAATATAAAAAAGATTTCCAGGGGAATAAAACGTCCATCTTGATTATCCAGTGCGATGATGGATGTCTCCGGCGGCGCGCGGCTCCGCGACTATAAATCATACTTCCGTTCGAAAGATATTGACTGCTACGAGATAACTTTATACGACTGTTGTGCGAATGTACTGTTTTACCTGACTGCGCCAAGGAGGGTTATATGTTTTGAATTTATTATTGTAGTTTCTTCGGAACTTTGACAAAGCAGTATTTCATATTCAAAACAGTTATTTATTAATTGGCCACTCGCATTTTGCACAGTGATTAGTTATAACGTTTTTGAATTTATTTTTTTATTTTAGAGATTTAATATTGTGTATTTAAGTTTGGGTTCTTTATTCAGGTTCAAGTGTAGACTCTAGAACCTTAATATGTCAACTCAACTTTAGAGATACCTATCATAAGTTTAAAATTATCATAACTCAAAACTTTATGAATTTTAAGGCATAAATTAAAATTTTAAAAAGTATAATTTAATATTCCCTTTAAGTTTCAAAGTGATTTTTCCGCAACAGTATTGATAATAAAGTCAACAAAAAATATTTTATGAAGTTGTCGGAAGCGCTCGGATTCTTTCAGACAACAACTCGAGCCAACAATTTTTCCAATATTCCAACTAGTTTTAATATTTCAAAGCGGACGGTTTAATATTGCATGAAACACGGTAAACAGACAGTACTTAATTATACGTACAAAGTTGAAATTCATTAGCGAAGCGAGATTAATGTTTAAAGAAACTATAATATTTTGGTAATATACTCGTCCAGCATGAGACATTACCGATACTTATGGAGAGTACTCGGTAGTCGATTCTCATTATAATTATGTAATAAAAATAGGTACTTAATTTTTGACCAAATTTGCCTTTAAATAAATGAATCATGGACACTTAGTAAATTACTATGCGGCCGGCGCGGCTACATGCGTCCCGCGCCCCGCGTAACCCCTCCCGCGCGCGGTGACCGTGCGTTGGGTAAATAATTATTTAACTTTAAGCTACATTTACTCAGTGATCAATAATTGATATTATTATTTTTATTATTTTTTTTCAACTACTTTAATAGCCTAATATTACGTCCTCGAGTATCGAACATGTCTCACCAGTCATGCTGTATATTATTATTTAAGTAAAATTAATTTGCCGGAAAGAAAGGAATTTGGTAATTGTATGGCTCACAGCAAGGCCTCTCCTCCCGCTTTTCCTATCCTCAACCTTAATAATAAGCGAAAACAACTATCGACTGCGTTTGATTTCTCTACCTCAGACTTCAACAAAATGAGAAAATAAAAGTTTATTCAAGTAAAAAATGTAACTAAGTTAGTTATCAAACAAAAAGTAAAATCAATGCTATAAATTGATTAGTATGACCTTAAACGAATTTTGGCAAAAGCTTTGATATTTTTGATATTTTAATTAAACAAGTTAAAACAGAGTATTTGCATTACTTACTTACTAAATAAATCCGCAAACGAAATTAATAATTGCCACGAAACCAGTAGTTAAGTACTTAAGTAGATCAGGCTTACCTCACTCTTAAGTTCAAGAAAAACACAAAAATCTCGAATTAAGAATACTTTAATAAGCCTTTAAGGGTTTTCTTGTAAAAGCGGAATTAGAGTTCGATTAAAGGCGTTAAGCGGAGGGCTGAGGGCTTTCGGTAAAAAGGGCGAAGGGCCCGGTAATGAAGGACCGGCCCTATTATTTTATACTCGTTTACCCTTTACATCTCGCTCGGTACTTAAGTGTGGTGCAAGTTGTGAGACACAGCGGACGCCTTAGAAAGTTGTTAGCGTGATAAATTAAATAATCATTAATTATCAATTAGATAATAACTTAGTTCGTACAATGTATAACTTTAAAATAAAACTTTTGATTTCTCTCGGTTGAAGAATATTAAGGTTATCTATACATATAATAAAACTGTAGAAATGTGAATTCTGTACATTAAAGATATTCAAAAAATAATAAGCGGGGGGTGTCACAAGATCGCTATAGAAGCAAAAAATGTGGTTAGTTTTTTGTCTGTCTGCCTGTCTGTCTGTCTGTCTGTATGTTTGTTCCACTATCACACGAAAACTACTGATCCGATTTGAAAGCGGTTTTCGCAGATATATTTGTCTTCTTCCAACTTAACATATAGTGTATAAAAAAATTCCCCCCACCCCTCTAAGGGGCAAAAGAGGGGTCAGATTTTGTAGCAAACTTTTTCTTTAACACGAAAACTACTGATCCGATTTGCATACGGTTTTGGCAGATATATTTGTCTTCTTCCAGCTCAACATCTGGTGTATAAACTTTTCCTCCCACCCCTCTAAGGGGACCAAAAAGGGGGTCAAATTTCGTATCAATTTTTTTCTTTAATGGACTTACTTCATAATATTATTAACTGTATTTTCCTACTTAACATCAGGTGTACACAATTTTTCCCCCCACCCCTCTTAGGGGGCAAAAGAAGGGGTAAGATTTAGTATCAACTGATGAAGTAGAAATACTTTAAATGGCAAAACAACCTTTGCCGGGTCAACTAGTAATAAATAAACATAAAAATACAGAATAATTATATCTTCCTAGTGTCCTCATTTAGGTTACCATATAATATATTTTAAGGATCACTAAGACAACAAGAAAAATATAGTTATATTTATTGCAAGATTTTGTAGTGATGACTCAAAGACAACTCTTAAGCTCTATATTTTATGGAAGACGTCATTATGCAAGATGCAAGTAAATCAATAAAAACTTATTTTTACTGCTACACTGTTCTATTCATAGATGTAGCCTACAATTATATTTAAAAGACAGGTGGTATACGTATCGGCCATTATTCTCCGATCATACCCGCTACCCGCCTCGCTTACGCTCTCGCCACACCCTGTAACTCGCACCACACGTGTCGCTGACACACATGCGGAGATTGCGGTACAGTCGAGCCTCATTACTGTAATTCCTCTCTCATCGGAGCACTGTAAACTACGCTGAGGAAATGAAAAAGTGCGTGCACTTAGGTACAGCCGGAACTGTGAGACGAGGTGTAGAGTCTCGTCTCACTATCCTTATTTACAAGGTATAAAACTTCTACTAGGTCTTGACCATAGCTACAGTATTACCACGTTAGCAATGATCGTCGTTTATTTTAGAAAGAAAATAATTTTTACAGTATTGTATTTATAACTAGAGAGTATAAACATTAGAGTCATGAGAGTATAAACATTACTAGATGACGCCCGCAACTCCACTGCGCCAAAATTTGTTTCTCGCACGAGAACCGTACATTTTTCCGGTATAAAAAGTACCCTATATCCTTTCCCGGGGCGTACAACGTATCTCCATTCTCCATAAGAAATTTCAACAAAATCGATTCAGCTGTTTGGGCACCAAGAGGTAATGGATAAACAGGCAGACCGACAGACAGAAGCAGTAAATCAATAGGGATTATTATGGTGTTAGCGCAGAAATTCATTTGTCGCGCGGTAAAGGTGTACATATGTTTAATTTTTTCCGCAATGAAAAGTAGGAATCTCTCATGCTATTCCTAGGTCTTGACTTCTGACCTTTATTATTATAGCCTAGCGCGAAGAGGTGTGAGAGAGACAGACAGACGCTCCTTACTATTTGTAATGTTAGTAATAATTCTGTATTTGGCATGCTTTTATTAAACATAATATTATGTTAAATGTATTTTCAGAATGTATTGCTTGTCCAAATAGAGCCATTGCTTTTGCACTAAATCTATTTAATGCGTCACTCCAAACTAAACCCTAAGCATATAGCGCTAAAGCTCATAATAAAACACCAGATATATCTAGGTATCACTTAAACAGGGCGTAGGTTTTGGGCTTAGTGAGGCAAGTAACAGATCGCTTTAGACTAACCGCCCGGATAATGTGCCTTACAGTACACACTATACACTATATAGGTGACGGGCTTGTTAAATTGGACGAACTATTTACTAAAATAACAGACAACTAAAACTGTTCAAAATTAATGACTGAACGTAACAATATTAACGTACAATATGTTTTATTTTATTTTAGGGCATTATACAGCATGACTGGTGAGACATTATCGATACTTATGGAGAGTACTCGGTAGTCGATTCTCATTATAATTATGTAATAAAATTAGGTACTTAATTTTTGACCAAATTTGCCTTTAAATAAATGAATCATGGACACTAAGTATAATTACTATGCGGCCGGCGCGGCGACGTGCGCCCCGCGCCCTGCGCTACCCCTCCCGCGCGCGGTGACCGTGCGTTGGGTAAATAATTATTTAACTTTAAGCTGCATTTACCCAGTGATCAATTGATATATTTTTTTTTTCCAACTACTATAATAGCCTAATATCACGTCCTCGAGTATTGAATATCTCTCATCAGTCATGCCGTATATAGGACAAATCCATACTTATAAATCTCATCATGCTTAAACCGCAGAACCGAATTTGATGAAATTTAGTATGCAGAAACTTTGCGTTTCGGGAAAGAACATAGGGTATTTTTCATCTCGGAAAATGTATGGTTCCCGTGATGAACTTAGGCGCAGCTGAGTTATCGACGACGACGATAATATTCAGAAATAACACTATTTATCGCTTTGCTTTTGGTTTTTTTATCTAATAGGTTAAATAAAAACTTATTATATAAAAGAGAAAAACAAAAAACGTCGCTAGAATGTAATAATTGACTTTATAGCTTCACGAGTTCTCGGACATCGCCATTTTTAATAAATACTTTGACCAAGTTAGATTTTGAAGGGATCTCATTTAGTATAATTGATCTTTTCATCGCCTCTAATTAAAAGAGGGATTTTAATTAAAATGCACTCAAGCGTCGCGAGAACAAAGTCTCCGAGGTTCCGTATGTAAAAAAAGGGAAATGGGTAGTGGCGTCACAAAAGTATCAAGTGACGTCTCTTTACAATCCTACAATGGTTTTTGAAATTAAAACTATCTTGTTTATCACTTAACGAGTCAGCTGGTTCACAATCATTGGTTCACAAAGCCAACACAAAGGTATAATAAGGTGGTGTCAATTTTAGTGACAGCTCTAGTCACAGAATACAAATTAGTAACAACTATAGTTTCACATCCACGCCCCACGGCTAGTTCGTTCAAAGTTAATAGATAATTATGAGGAATAATAATTATGTATCTATTAACTTTTGAACGAACTATAGCCTGAGGTATTTTCAGATCATCGAGACTAAAAAGGCGGCTAAGCGCTTCCTACTCCTGAGCCCCTAGCCAACACGTTTTCTTTTTTACTTCTTATTAGAATATATTATGAAGTCGTCATTCGACTCATATCATGTCAATTTAGTATATTATTTTGATCGGAGATTCTCTAAAGAAACTATAAAGAAAACGCGTTGGCTCTGTTGTGTGATGCCCGTAGAAGATCTGTTTGCTTGTTCTTAACCGACCTCTAAAAAGGAGGAGGTTACAATTCAATCTTCGGCTGTAATATTTTTCTTTATTATTTTTTTTTAATGAAATAAGGGGGCAAACGAGCAAACGGGTCACCTGATGGAAAGCAACTTCCGTCGCCCATGGACACTCGCAGCATCAGAAGAGCTGCAGGTGCGTTGCCGGCCTTTTAAGAGGGAATAGGGTAATAGGGGAGGGTAGGGATGGGAAGGGAAGGGAATAGGGGAGGATAGGGAAGGGAATAGGATAGGGGATTGGGCCTCCGGTAAACTCACTCACTCGGCGAAACACAGCGCAAGCGCTGTTTCACGCCGGTTTTCTGTGAGGACGTGGTATTTCTCCGGTCGAGCCGGCCCATTCGTGCTGAAGCATGGCTCTCCCATGTCAAAATTAAAAAAGTTACAATAGAATCCTGCAATTTTTAGCGGAACTCTGTAAGATCTATCCAAAATTGATTCCTCCCAGTTTCAAAGATTTGGTTCGTTAAATAATTTATTTTTAATTAAAGCGAAGCACCTAATCGTCGGCAACCAAAGTTTATAACAATTTTTATCGTTCCCGTCCAACAACTAAGTAGGCTTAGCTCGCTTGATTTCGTTTTGAGTACGCCCAAAAATAATTGACCAACTTCACTTGGGAATTCTTTGAGGAGTTGAAGAAATTTTCCGTATTTTTCATGTTGTGTTGAATCTTTGTTTAAGTAAGCTGAAAACTTTTCCTTTTTCTTCATTGTTTAGAGCTTTATGGCAAACAATTCCAGGTTCTGAGCTTTCTTTTCATGATTATCTGATAAATTATCTGACTGAATTAGAAGCTTAGAACTTTTTTGACAGATTCTCCATACTCTATCTGCCAAGTTAAGTAGTGGATACCTATCCGGCACTAACCAGGAAGTGGTGAAACAGGCCCTTAATCTCGTGATGTGCATTGGCGGAGCGGCCGTTTATAAAAACTTTCGACGTCATGAAATTTAAACACGATCGTACGCCCACCCAAAAGGACGAACGTTTTTGGAGTGCTAACCGGCATTTTGATTGAATAGACGTTATACTGCAATGCATAATATCTACCCTAACGTTTCGCGACAAAGAAGTTATTAGACAAGGTGACCCAATAAATACACCAAATTCTCTGTGACCAAATTAGAAGAAGTCTTAACTTTGCGTCGATATCAAGATAGTAATTTCTCAATAATACCCACACAAAATATAGAGCCGAAATTAGTTTTACATACATAATACCGGGTATTAGAGTACCTCAACAGAAGGGTCCCGTAATAACTGCAAGGGTTATGTAATCCCGGGCTGCTTTGAGGGTCCCAATTTATTTCGCAAGAAAACCTTCTTCAGACCCACATATTTTATTGTGCGATTTATTCTTTATCGAATATGGTTAGAGATTTGTTAAAGTGGATTTGGTTATTCCTTTTGGGCTCTTTAAGATTCTGCGGTTGGATGGCCAACCGCGGTTGCAAGTAATTTCTGTAATGATATAATTTAAACAATTTAACATAATATTATTTACTTTTAATTTGGTCTCTATGCCTTACCAATTTTGTTCTGTGATTATCTTATTAAATTTGTATAAGTAGAGATATTTTAGTGGGACTTGGCGGGTCATACTAGCCGCATGCATCCGGACCGTTGGGCAAAGGTCACCACAGAGTGGGTACCAGTAGACGGACGACGCCGCCGTGGACGGCCTCCAAAAAGATGGCGAGATGAACTGGATGCCTACAAGCCAGGCTGGCCTGCGGTGGCGTTGGAGCGAGACAGATGGAAAACCTTGGGGGAGGCCTTTGCCCAGCAGTGAGATAGTATAGGCTCATAAAAAAGTAGAGATATTATGTTTTTCCATAGGATTGTTTCTATGCTGACCTTGAATCTAGTCCAATTGTTCAGGATTTGAGAATACACGCCAATGCATCATTTCAGATAGTTTTGTTTAAACTTTATGCTGCTATATCTTAATATTGGCTCTTGATCAATAATAGTGCATTCTAAACAGGGTGTTACAAAACTAAATGTTAATTCTTCAGCGTTGTCACTTTCACAGTGAACTCTGTACATACACTAATGTATTATCACTTTGTTTTGTTACAGCACGTACACAGCTTCGCAATAATATGACGACCTCTGTGGCTCAGTGGTGAGCGCGTTGGTAGCTCAAACCGGGGGTCGCGGGTTCGAATCCCGCCGACGGAACAAAAAGTTTTCCAAAGTTCCTGGGTCATGGATGTGTATAAAATATGACGTGTATCATAAGATAAAAATCTTAAATATATGTATAGTATAAAAGTATTAAATATTATATTTCCGTTGTCTGGTACCCGTAACACAAGTCCTTCAGGTACTTAGCACGGGGCCAGACTGACGTGGTGTGAAGCGTCCATAGATATCCATAGATATAATATAGTCATCTTGGTCTAACGGAGAGGGGCCTTAAACATAATCGTCCTAAACATCCATCAGTAAATAATATTTGAGTATTGTATAAATATTTAAGTTGCCCCGCATTGGTGTTTGCTATATTTGACTATTTCAAGCTATCCCCGCTCGCCATGTGTGTTGTTTTCACAGCGAAATAGATTTTTTCGACTTTTGGACTTCCGTAAACATTCGGTTAAAAGTTTTGCTGAAATATTTTGCGACTAAAATATGTTTATAATATTAATAAATACAACTTGTAGATGTATTTCTTATGCTAGCCCATATTATCCCACAGCTGGGCAAAGGCCTCCCCCAGGGTCTTCCATTTGTCCCGCTCCTGCGCCACCGTTGTAGATATTGTGTTACTTTTATTGTGTTACTTTTGAAATTGTATCTTCTGAATGCTGTCAAGTTAACAATGTCTGATTCTATTGCTTGACAGGATACGGACTATATCGGGCAAGGACTGCAGCTGCATTGTTGTTTTATTTCAACACTAGATAACGCCCACAAGTGAGTCAAGTAGGAACCGTATATTTTTCCGATATAAAATACTTACTATCTTTGTTCTTTCCCGGGACTTCATGTATCTCCATACTCATCAAAATCTTCTCCATACCAAATTTCAGCAAAATCGGTTTAACGGTTTGGGCGTAAAGAGGTAACAGACAGACAGAGACACACACTTTCGCATTTATAATAATATTAGTATGGATTTGGGAACAAGTATTTTGTACAAAATATATCTTTAGTACTCCCAGCTTCACCTTTCTCCGTATACTTTATTGCCTTCATTCTCACATCGCCACTTAAAGGAGAAATTCCACGGTGAAATATATCTTATAGAGAGACCGCTCCGAGAGAATCCTTTATAAACGTCCTGAATGTCTGGGGGTTTAAAAATTGAATCAGATATAAAATGGAGAATTAAAAAGATGAGATACAACACGGGACGGGTTCATACGCGGATGACAGAACCGCAAGGTAGTTCAACTATGACAAGCAATCTGGCTGAATCATTGAGAGATCTACTGCAACAGCATAAAGTTGGAATTACTTAAGCACCAGAAATGCAAGGTAGTTCAACTAGAATAGTTGAAAATCTAGGTACGGCATTTTAAACCGTATTGTACTGCCATAGAGTTGGAGATTCATGCGGATGACAGAAACGCAAGGTGGTGAAGACAAGTTGAACATCTGAGTGAGGCATTTTAAAACCTATTGCGAAAGCGTAGAGTTGGTTTTTGAAGCGGAACCTAGTCTGCAGACGTTGTCACAGGTGATACTCGCTTAAAACTGCTGCAAGTCATAAGATTTAACGCCATGAATAAAAGGATGCACTTTTGAATTGTGATTTTAACTTTAAGATCACGAATCTGTAAGATAAATAAGGCCACGTGGCCTTGTTCAGTTAAAGTTAACTGTTATAACAAACAGAATAAAAATATTGTAATAAAAGTAAAACTTTACATTATTTAATAAATTTATCATTGTTTCACATAATAATTTCCAAAGATGTAAGCAAGACCTAAAATTTAATCACTAGATATTATATTGGTCCTTCGACCTACTCATAATCGCTACCCTCCTGTGCATCACACCACAGCTGCTGAGATCCAGCGCTAAATTGTCAGGAGCAGCGTCGCCGAGGGCCGCTGTCGGGTCAGTCTGACGGACGTCTTACGTGGCCGCTTGCACCACGAATGTGGTGAGAATTGTCTGTAATATTTCTAACGGTATATAGAGTAAATACTTACAAGAGCTGACTGCTGCTGATATTTAGGGTACGAAAGGGCAATTCTCAAACATAATAATATATTATACAGTATACACATTTCATCAAAATCGGTCAAGCTGCTTCTGAAGAGTTTGGCAAAATGCATCGCGACTTTCAGTTTTATTCCGGTGTATAAGAAGCGTTAATGTACTAGAACTGATATAAAATAAGAATGCAAAGTGTAAAAAAGCCTGCAAATTAATTTTCTTTTAAACTTACAAGCCCAGAATTTCTTCAAGATATGAATGAATAAATGAACGAATGAATGAAATATCTAATAACCTTATTGTGTCCACAAGGCAAAGATACAGAAGGAACACAGAAGTATACAGTGTGAAATTTTAATAGTTGTTTGCCCGCAGTAAAATGATTCTATCTTAGTAATACAATAGATTTGTAAAGTTTTTTTTGTTCAAATCAAAAAAATAATTCGGCCGGGTCCATAGTAACTCGCGCCTATGGGCATAAAGTTTCCATAGTACGTCATACAAAATATTTTGTATTTTCAAAAAATAACATGCATGGTTCGATAGTACTACTATAGGTAAACCGTTCTGCTGCGGGAAAACAACCACTAAAATTTCACGTTGTATATAAAAATACGTTTGATAACACAAACAAAATGGAGCTCCTTTAGTTCTCATTCCAATCTCCAGAACAGCGGGAGGTAAAAATGCACCAACTCAAAACTGTTTAAAATATTTTCACTTTGACGTGCAATCCACGTTGGGATAGTCGGGAAACTTGAAGGAAAATTTAAAGTAAGACGTGCAGGCGGAGATACAGAATGTACATTCCGAATTTATAAATACGTTTCAATTTGTGTAGGAATTAAAACTTGGTGGTTGCTTTGTGCTTCGAAGAATAAGGGGGATTTGAAGTCATTACGAATGGATGGTGTGGTCCATAAGGCTATATTTTGTGAACGGTGAAAACTAAAAACTGCAAAAACTTGCGTCAGGAAGAACCTGCAATAGAAACTTCGTAAGGCAGAGATGTAACTTTCCCCTCTCTTTCTATTACGCGGCAAAATGTAAGCCTATTGCAGCTGTTGTTTTGTTTTCACTTCTGCAGGTATCATACGCAAAATGTTCTAAAAAATCTGACGAATCAAGCGATACCTCAAATCTGACAAGCTATTTAGGCCCGAAAGAGTACCAAATAAATATACACACATCAAATCTTTGATCCCTATTTCCAGCTACAACCAAAATTTCAACAATTATACAATATAATTAGTAATGAAATTTGCGAGCACAGATAAAGGTGATGTGGGTACAGCCGCGCTGTGCCCGCATAAAACTTTGGATTATTCCGTAGTTTTGTGTACAGGTAGATTGTTAGTTATTGTGATAACTGATAAGTTTAGTTGTGTTATTATTAATTATTAGGATAACTGTAGCTTTTATGTTACCAATTATTTCGATATTTTTTTCTCTAAACCTAACGTAAAATTATGTGGTTTTATAATTCATCCTTAATAATTTCTGCTCAGCAATAGTTTTAGAATTAAGCTGTTGGCAGATTCTCAGACCTACAGAATAAGCAAAGTTTTACTCTCTCAGTTTAGACGTTTCGGAGGAATAAGGCAACATCACGCCAGAATTTTATACATAAAATCTACCATAAGATGGATTATCTTAACCATATTCTGGAAATTAAATTCAGTGTGCGTGCGACCGATTCGTGGAACAACGATGCCTGAAAAATCACCAGCGTATCAAAATGCATCAGCCGGCTGACTATGATAGTGTCACTATGGCAGTCGATTACCCATGATAGTCGCTAAGCCGGGTATCCTGGCGCTTACCTGGCGCGGTGACAGATCTGATCCATCAGTCTGGCCCCGACAGTGATGGACGCTGGAGTCTGGACGCCATTATTTCACTAACACGTGGGGTAAGCTTGGAGGATCATCTGTACTATCATAAAGGTGAAGAGTTTATTTGTTCATAATTACGCGCTAATCTCGGAAACTACTTGTCCGAATTGAAAACTAGTTTTTGTGTTGGATAGTCATTTTATCGAGGAAGGCTTCAAGCTATATAAAATCAGGCTGCAATAATTAATAGGAGCGAAGAATTAGAGAAAATATGGAAATAATCGGCCAAGTGCGAGTCGGAATCGCGCACGAAGGGTTCCGTATCATTATAGAGCAAAATTAGGCCATAAATTGTGTTTTTTGTATGGGAGCCCCCCTTATTTTTTTATTTTATTTTAATATTATTATTAAATATTAAAGTACACATATAACTAAGGATTTTGTGAAAAATTCAAGTACCTACCTGTTGCCATTTTTGATATAGAGCAAAAAAGGTCAAAAAAATCACGTTTGTTGTATGGGAGCCCCATTAAATATGCATTTTATTTTATTTTAGTATTTGTTGTTATAGCGGCAACCGTTTACCGTTCTTGAGTTACAGCCTGGAGACAGACAGACAGACGGACAGACAACGAAGTCTTAGTAATAGGGCCCCGTTTTTACCCTTTGGGTACGGAACCCTAAAAAGTATAAAATATTTGAACGTGTTCCTCTCACAAGCTACTAGGCAAATTTTATGTAATTTGGCATAGATAATAGATATAGAATTAGCCACGGGGAAGGACATAGACTACTTTTCCGATAAAATGTATGGTTCCCGGGGAGTGACATTATTACGCAAGCGGTGCCATTCGAAATGTCTGGTGGAGTATGTAAGTCATGTTACGTCCAGAAAATGCATATTTTAAGCATCATTAGTACAACCTTTTTCTTTGCTTGATCCAGTCCATTTCCTATCAGACATTGAAACGCTTATAAGTAATACTATAATAATATTATGTTGGTTTATTATCTTATCAAAATATTATTTCGTTGTTTGATAGGCAACAGAATTGATGGAATAAGGAATGAAACTATTTTAATATTGCAAAATAATAAAATCAAGTCACAAAATATTACGATAGTACATTTGACTCGGATAATAAAATTGATAAAATAAAAACCCAAAAACGTATTAAAAATCCAATTACCGTATCTGATCCTGCGGAAATCCCACGCGGGAATAACACTAAATATAAGATAAAAGATAAGTTATATGAGTTTTCAAGTTATTGTGACGTTTGTGACGCGGAGTTATACTAAAAGTTGTGACGCCTCATGCATATAAATGGGTTTCACCGCCCACCGCCAACTTAAAACACCGCCAACTAAAAACTGTAATGCCACCGGAATTCCGCAAAAAGTTTACAACGAAATAATTCACATTATTGCTACTTAGCTCGATTCAAGTATTGTAAAAAGTAAATAAATAGTAGCTTTTCTCATGTTACAGTTAAGAAAATCTTCATTCTGTAAGTTTTTTATCGAATTATGGAAACAACTCCTTGTGGCCTAGTGTATCGCATGAAAAATTTTAATGTGAGAGACTATTCTTTCACCTATGGAAAACCGGGAATTTTTACAGCTCTTAGAACTTCAAGGAAAGCTAGGTTTCCTAGGCAGCCTGTGCTAAGTTTTTATTGTAGCTTTATCATTTCTACAATAATTGAATTGTATTATGTGATAGTATAATAAAATTACATAATTCAATAAAATATTATGATGTAAATGAAATAATTCAATATTAGTCATGCTCATGGGGACAGACGACGCGGAAACCGGAACCCTTGGATGTGAGTTGTACACTCCACAGTATAAATTATATACAGTAATCAAACTAGAGTCTAAAGTCTTGAGTCTAGACTCTAGATCCGCAGTATAAACACATACTTTTATACGACAAGTAAAGGCACCCAGCCGCGACCTCAAAGTGATAATTATAATGTTATACGACGTAAAAGTAGGTTGTTTTAATTTTCAAAGTTAACTAAATCGCACCAATGTGACGTATTGGCCGATTCGGGCGGTCAGGTTTAAAGGTGGTATTGTTTATTACATTTTATTATTTTTATTCTCGTGCATGCAGAAATGAAATATGTGATAACTTTAAAAAGCAATACAGTATCATTATCATGTGTTACATTTTTCTAGCATGGATGAGTTACACTACTGTTAATATTAATATTGTGGGTGCGTGGATTATGAACCGATGACGTTATATTGGTGACTGATAGACGATAGTGCAAGCTGAGTGATGAGGCTGTGTGCGTGGTGTTGATTTTAAGATGAGGAACACTCTCTTGTTGAAATTAATGATATTGTCCACATTGACTTGTTTGCTTTGTACCTTGTAAATATTCTAAAATATAAAATATAATGTCTCCGTTGTAATATATATCACCATTTTGAATTGTTAATTTTGTTACAATTTAACATAAGTTGATAGTAAACAAACAGTGTTGTTGGAGATTGAAAATTGATACAGCTTTAGGATTTGTTATATTGTTGTCGAATTGCCGTAGTGTTAAATCAAACCTGTGCTTAGGTATATTCTGTGGCTTAGGTAAGTGTTATAATGTATTTGAATTTAAAATAAGTTGTGTTTAGCGTTAGTCACCAAAAGTTAATTAAAATTTTAACACAAATTGATATTTAATCTTACATTATCTAAGATTATATTATTATGTTATTTTAAACTCGTAATCAATTCTCAAACAATCTCCAAAACACTATTTTCCCAAACGATTATCTAACGGAATTTACAAGTATTTGCTGAAATATATAACAAAGTTTTAGAAATACGTTCATAAGTTTGTAAATATAGCAATGACCATAAAATAGATCTAAGTTTATTAAAAGCTAAAACTTCAATAAAAGTCCAAGTAAAAGTGAAAGCTCTAAGCCCACTCCATTAGTCCAAACTTGGCGATTCCGAGACGATTAACGGAAAAAAAACTTACCCCACCATACATCACTGACAAAGGACCGATGGGGTTCGATGGGGGACGATGGGGGACGAATTGTTAATCGCGACAAATGGCCCGTGAAGATAATTACACCACTATCTGCGATGGGGTCCAATTGGGATGAATATTCACCAATGCCCAAGTTTGAGAAACCAATGTAGGTTGGCTTAACTTACTACAATATTGTGTCAGTGGGTCATTGGTTAATTGGTAGTCATTTGTCAAAATAGCATGCCTTCTCTTGGACAAGTATATACGAAGAATGAAAAAGATACTATCGTGATATTAAGTTCAAGTTCAATTAGTTAATGCTGGCTGGTTATAAGTAGCATTACGGAATACTAAATTGTATTTCTACCACAGAATAATGAACGTACATTAAGGACGCTATTACAAATATCAGCGATTTTCCGGTACCATTTTAAAGAATTAGGAGTCAAACTGCGAGGATATTTTGGTTTCAAATGAAAGATATTATATATACATCTCCACGACTGTACCATAAAAATTCTATAGCCGCATACAAAATTTTCACATAAAATACGTTTTAACCATCACAATAATCGCAAAATATGAAAAAAAAATGGGGTCTGATTAGGTACCTTAATATTTAAATACACTGAACTGAGGAAAATAAATATACAAAAAAATTGTTGCTAATTTATCTATAAAGTCCGCTAATTTTATATAAAAATAAACAACTTTTCCAGTTATAAGAAAAATATGAAAATTTCTCAAATTTTTTCATACATTTTCGCCATATCAAGAACGCGGGGAGTTTCGTAACCGCCACTGTACACGTCGCGCTAATATGAATCTTATTTTAATGTCATTAACGTCGATATTCGTACTGACAGACATCCGACCTGCTAATTCTCCGGTTGGAGCATCTTTAAATGGATTAAACCAATACGTCCATCCTTATTTAGGCCTTGGTATTGTCCACAATTAATGACAAAAATAAAATATAAAAAGAAAAAAACTTCAATCAGACTCTTAAAGACTTTAACGAAATAACATCTTTTTATTGTTTTTGTATCACGCTCTTCTGAACCAAACCCTTTTCCTGCTCACGGCTGCTACTCCTCGTCCTTAATATATTATCTTTTCCACAAGTTATGCCTCCACAATATATTCCTATTAGACAGACGAAAATATATTCGCAACTCCTTTGTACCGTCAAAACAAATCCTTATATTTCTCTTTTGAAGCGTCGAAGCTTCGTCTGTAAATTTATTTCGCAACATTCAAAAGAAGCCGCGAAGACAAAGAGAATTACGTGACCAGAATGGTAACAAAATGGCGGATTGGCAATGAAAACAAGATGGCGGATTGACAACTCTTCAACTGCGATTACTCCCTCATCAGCTTCCCCGGATTTAGTTTCCCCGGTTACAAATCAAATTTCCGAAGCACATACTGCCAAATCGGCTTTTGTAATCTTTTTCCGTTTTGTATTTTTTTTAAGATAGCGATATGATGACTTGAATTTTACTGTGCCTTTTCGCAATATGAAACAAAAATTTGTCTCTTGCCAATGAAAGGTCCACAATGTTTAAAGTGATATTAAAATTATAGAACTTTATCTCGTCTTTTGCGTTAGACACGACGCGACGTCGCTCGACAGAAAAGAACAAAACATCGCTTATAAAACCAACCAATAAAATGTAGCGCCAAAATTTAGTGCTATTTCTTTAGAGCTTAACACTTAATAATATTAAAACCCCTTACAATTATCCAATACCTTATCACCAGCGCCCTCGCACAAAGAAATCGCGTTTAATCAGCTAATGGTGTCGCCTCCGTTCGCCCGTGAACACGTCTCTATACGAGGGTTCGATTCTCTTACGTCGATCTTCGTATGATCGTACGAGCTATTTTGCACTATGGGCCAAAACCACTGATCTCTATACAAGTACGCTGGATTGCTGATAGCCTTTAAAATGACAGCTAATTTTGTGCCTATTTCAAGCGGAATCAGCGCCCCTATTATTCGGGTAGAGAACTAAATCTGACGTAAAAATGACGTTTGAAAGCCGCCATATTGGCGCTGATAGCAGTAGTGAGAGTATTTGGAACTAATACTAGTGATGACAACTGTTGTTATTGGTTGTGGTTACGTCAAATTTAGTTCTCTACCCGAATAATGGGGGCGCTGATTCCGCTTCAAATAGGCACAAAAAGCAGGTCTGTATCAGCAATCCAGCGTACTTGTATAATAGAGATCAGTGGCCAAAACACATAACTGCGTTGCGATACCGCACCACCAAAATCGGTGATTAAATAATTCAAAACTCATAATAAAAAACTAAAGTATTCTGCCGAATGTGGCGTTCGCCTTGTGGTGCCACAAAGCGGTTGTGTTGTATGTCCGATGTCCGATCCGAATCCTATAGAAGAACTGTGACAATATGGTCTGGAGTAGATGAAAAACTACTTCAATGATAGCTTACGCTCTAACTCAGCTTCGGTTACCTCACTTCTCTCATCTCTACATCATCCGTGAATTTCAGGCTTAGATGAGATTCTGATCTGGTGTTTCATTCACGATGAAAGCGCTTTAAGGCCACACCAGCACACCATCAACTCATCACAACTTAGCGAGAACTTTACAGTCGAACGTAGTTCGAAGGTACGAAATTTGAACCCCATCCCCAGATTCACAGAATTATATTTCTGTCAATGACATTTTATAAGTGATTAATATTTGATGGGGCGTTAGGTTAGTGACATCAACTTAATTCAACTTAGCGGTTAAATTTAAGATGTCTTTTGTCAAATACCATAAAGGCCGTCACAGATTTAGCTATAACATATATTAATATGTTTATAGCTAGGCATATTACAATATATTTTCTATAAAATTTTCGCGTGACCACACACTCAGCTATAATATATATTTCTGGTCTCAGTGTGTTTAGTACGTGTGCACGACAGACAGTGAAATAGTGCTATAACAGTTATGTGTAAATAGTTAATCTAAATAACGCTCGAACGTGTGTGGACAATTTGTGAAAAGTGTAGTGAAAATAGTGAAAAAAGTGCCGTTCGACGGAATGGGTCTGAAACCTATGTGGTAGTGCCGAATTCCGTGACCGAAGAGCAAGGGAGACAGTGTACATCTCGAGCGGGCTATCCTTGTCCCAGACAAGGAAGTCCCGCTCGAGAGGGACAGCCAGAGACGACCGTTATATCGGGGGGCGGCGAGGTAGTATAAATATGGAAAAAATAGATTTTCGCGTTTATTTCGGTCACGGAGGTCGGTAGGAACGTGTTTCATATGTTAAAATGTAGCTAAGAGAATTGTACAAATAAAACCAATGTATATTTTGTGAAATAATATAATTTGTAAATATTTGAATAAATTTTCCATCCGAGGGGGTGAGGCATGGAAGGTTCTAGAAGCCGGGTACCAGGGCCGATATAAATATGGGTCGGCCGCCATAGCTCGGCACTCGCTCTACAACGTTACCCGGCTTCGGAACGACTGTGTGCTTGCTACCTGAAACAAACTGAAAAAGTGTTTTAATCATCTCCTGCACTCCGGACACGCTGACCTAGGCGATCTACGGGGAAATCGGCGCAAGCTGGTCCCCCACATTGTCTGGTCCTTCGAGCCGGATTCTTCGACAAGAAACCGGAAATTCTTCAAAGAAGAAATAAAATCAAGAATAAGCCAGTGCGGTCAGCCATGTCCAAGTCAAAGGCTTCGAGCATCGCAGAGGGGGCTGGAGCGAGTCAGACCGGAGTACAAACGAGAAGCGGTGCGTCGACACGCCCCGCGGCTCCGCCGGTCATAGCAGAAATGGAAAAATTCATGGAAACCACCGAAGAAACGTCCGAAACGGAACAAACGACGGAACAAACCTCTACAGCGGCCACCAGCGAGGAAACAGCGGTAGAAGAGGACGCACGAAAGAAGCGTGCGCCTCACGGAAAGAAGAACAGGAAGATTTTGGAGGCTGAAGAAAAACTGGCGGAATTAAGGCTGGCAGAGGCACGTGCGTCACTCGCGCTCGCAGAGGCCAGGCTGGCCAAAGAAAGGGCCATGCTGACCTGCGAAGACGAGGAGGAAAACCAGGAAACGGACAAGGTGGAAGAATGGCTGCACGGGCAAACCATTAACCCGTCGGCCGCGGAAAACGAAAAACCGCATGAAGAAAAGAAAAATGAAAATGAACCAGAGCATAGGAAGACTGAAGAAAAACAGAAAAGCAGCGACATCACCTCGCTGGCGGCGGCACTCACGCAGGCCGTCCGCATGTCCAGAGACGCCCCCAGGTTTCTACAGGAGCTTCCCCCGTTCGCCGGACAATCAACGGGGTGGCTCGGCTTCAGGGCGGCGTACTACGAAACCGAAGAAATGTTCTCACACACAGAGAACACCATGAGACTACGGAGGAGCCTCAAGGGAGCAGCCCTCGAAGCGGTCGAGAGTCTACTCATCAGCCAACCAGAGCCGCGAGCTGTCATCCAAGCGCTGGAAAGAAGATTCGGCCGGCCGGACACGCTGGCGATGGGCGAAATACACAAAATCAAGGCGCTGGGCAAGCTGAGCGACAGCCCGCGTGAACTCTGCATATTTGCTAACAAGGTAGCAAACGTGGTGGCCACGCTGGAAACACTCAAAAAGGTACACTACATGTTTAATCCTAAATTAGTGAAAAGTATTGTAGAAAAGTTGCCGCCCATATTGCGCAACAAGTGGTACGATTTTGCCGCAAGAAGAAAAGAAGAAACGTCGGACCTCAAGAAGATGACCTTATTCCTCAATGAAGAAGCCGACAAATGCAGTGCATACGCGCTGCCCGAGGAAACCGAGCCTCACCCAGAGAGGCCCCAGAGAAGAAGAATGGAACGAGCTTTCGCCACAGAGGTAAGTGGCAGGAAGAGGTGTCCGATGTGCCAGAACGAACACTACCTGACCGAGTGCAAGCAATTCATCGGGGCCACTGTGAACGAGCGCTGGAACGTGGCAAAGAAGAACCGCATCTGCTTCCAATGTTTGCGGAGCAACCACCGCCGAGGGGGCTGCGGGGCAAAGAGGTGTAGTGTCAACGGGTGCGGCATGGCACACCACCGCCTGCTGCACCACTCCAGGCCACCGGCAGACCAGCAACAGCCGACGGCGCCGCCACAGAACGAGGAAACGGAGGAAGCGGCAACAGTGGAAATCGTGAGCAGCACCAACTGCCTTCAGGAAAGACAAGCCTTTCTAAAGGTCGCACCGGTCACAGTCTTCGGGAAGAACAACACCAGAATAGATACCTACGCACTCATGGACGACGGCAGCACGGTGACACTCATCGACGAGGACCTGGCGGAGCTCCTACACCTGGACGGGCCTCGCCACGACATGTGGGTGCAGGGCCTCAGTGATACAAAGAAGTATGAAAACAGCAAAAAAGTAAGCTTCAAGATAAAGGGGCGCCACTGCAAAGAGGAGTACGGCGTGGGCAGTGCAAGAACAGTGAAAAAGCTGCTGTTTACGCCGCAGAAAATTCGCAAGGAAGACCTGCACGACTGCGCGCACCTGAGGGGCCTGGAAGACCACCTCATGTATGAAAATGCGCGCCCGAGAATACTACTGGGTCAAGACAACTGGGAGCTGCTGCTGGCCCTCGAGACGAAGACAGGGAGAAGAAACCAGCCGGTCGCATCCCACACGCGACTCGGTTGGGTGCTGCACGGATACAGGTCATCGCACACGCAAACTGTAGCCTTCTGTGGCCACACCGTAGCCACAAAGGAGGAGAAGACAGAGATATGGAAAACATGATGAAAAGGTTTTTCGACCTGGAATCACTCGGGATCGAAGCCAGAAAACAGAAGAACGACCCAGAGAAGCGTGCGCTGGAGATACTCGAGAAAACCAGTCGAAGACTTCCTGATGGGCGCTTCGAAACCGCGCTACTCTGGAAGGATGAGAAGGAAGTCATCCCCAATAACTACCACGATGCCTGGAAGCGTCTCCGGTCCCTGGAAAAGAAGCTGGACCGAGACCCGGGCCTGAAAGAAAAGTACGAAGAAAGAATAAACAATCTGATGGAGTCCGGGTACGCTGTGCCTGCACGAGAGCCACCGGCAGCAGGGAGGACATGGTACTTGCCTCACTTCGCCGTGTGCAACCCAGCGAAACAAAAAATAAGGTTAGTGCACGACGCCGCGGCCAGATCTCACGGCCGCAGCCTCAACGACATGCTGCTCTCCGGCCCTGACCTCCTACAGTCACTGCCGGGAGTCATCATGCGGTTCCGTCGCCACCCTGTGGCGGTAACCGCGGATATCAAGGAGATGTTCATGCGCATCCGCGTCCGGGAAGAAGACCGGGACGCACTCCGCTTCCTGTGGAGAGGAAACAACAGAGAAGAAGAGCCGCAAGAGTACCAGATGGCGTCCCTCATCTTCGGAGCCACGTCATCGCCATGTACAGCTCTGTACGTGAAAAACAAGAACGCAGAAGAGTTTCAAGACAAATATCCGCGTGCTGTAGTGGAAATAAAGAAGAACCACTACATGGACGACTTTATATCCAGCTTCCCGAACGAAGAAGAAGCCCTGAAGACGTCCCAGGAAGTCGACGTGGTCCATCGGCACGCCGGGTTCGAGCTACGAGGCTGGACATCGAACAGCGAAGCCCTACGCCGACATCTCGGAAACGACCGAGGCTCCGAGGAGGTTCCTGTGGGAGAAGACTGCGCGGACAAGACGCTGGGAATATGGTGGGAGGCGCGTGAAGACCTGCTGCGCTTCAACCTGAACGAGGCGAAGATACCTCGCGCCATCATGAGCGAGGAGAGAGCCCCAACGAAGCGTGAAGCCCTCAGTGTTGTGATGTCACTGTTCGATCCACTCGGACTGCTGTCACCGCTCACCATGCCCGCCAAGAAGTTCATGCAGGAGACCTGGAGGTACGGCACCGGATGGGACGAGCCCATACCCGAGCAGCTCGTCCCCAAGTGGACGGCGTGGGCGAAAGATCTACAACAAGTAAGAAAACTAAAGATTCCACGCTGCTATAACCTGCAACCTGAAATGGTAAGTGAAATGCATACCTTTGTCGACGCGAGTGAGGAGGCATACGCCGCAGCTGTCTACATCCGGATGGTGCGCGGGGACGGAGCAGTACACACGGCGCTCGTGGCAGCCAAAAGCCGCGTAGCCCCGCTGAAGCCGACGTCCATCCCGCGCCTGGAACTGCAAGCCGCTCTGCTGGGTACCCGCCTCGCGAAGACTGTGGAGAAAGAGCTAGAAGTCGAGCTGGTAAGGAAAACATACTGGAGCGATTCCCGCACAGTGCTGGCATGGATACGCGCCGAGCCGCGCGCCTACAAAACATTCGTCGCGCACCGCCTCGCCGAAATAGAAGAAACAACAAAAGTTAGCGAGTGGCGATGGGTGCCGACGAAAGAAAACGTGGCCGACGACGCGACGCGCGCCACACCGACGGACTTCGGAGCCGCCCACAGATGGTTCAGCGGGCCCGAGTTCCTGAAAAAAGAAGAAAAATTCTGGCCGGAAGAAGGAAAACCGGCGGAAAAAACGATCACAGGTGAAGAAAAATGTTTTGTCGCGCGACACATCGCACTACAAGACAGTTTACCCGATATCAATCGCATAGGAAAATGGAAGACGTTGCTACGAGCTACAGGTCGTGTACTGCAGTTCATTGACCTCTGTCGTCGCCCGCGAGAAACTGTGGCAGCTGTACGACAACGAACAAGGAAGAATAAAGATAAAATTAAATTAAGAAATTTAAAAAAACCCCCGCCAAACAACTTTAAAAAGTAATGAAATAACATTTCCTGACTTTAAGTTTAAATCATTCCTAAGAGTAAAGTAATATTTTAGTCCATAATTGTTGTCAAGGTGTGTCGGGGGACCGCTAAGTAAACTACCACAACAGCGACTTTTGCATTTTGTATCGCCATAATAGTCGCTGATTCTCTCTATTCGGGTCGCTGTGAACAGACCCTTAATTTATATTGTTATGTGAAATCAAACATCTACATTAGCGGTCCCCCGACACACCTTGACAACACTTATGGACTAAAATATTACTTTACTCTTAGGAATGATTTAAACTTAAAGTCAGGAAATGTTATTTCATTACTTTTTAAAGTTGTTTGGCGGGGGTTTTTTTAAATTTCTTAATTTAATTTTATTTTATGCTTTTTAAACTTGTGCAGAATGATTCCTATCAACTGGATCATATCCCAATGAATACCATCTATAAAATATGTCCTCTTGGATGAGGCCATCAATATGAGCCCAAACATGAAACCTCCACTTTAGGTTCATACGGAGCTTGGCTCCTATAGAATCCAGGTGATGCTGCAGCAGCAGCATGCAAATATTTACTGTTTATCTACGTCTTACTGGTTGTCGCAATTAAAATGAGCCCAAACACGAAACCTCTGCTCTAAGTTGGTGAGGAGTTGGGTATCCTATTGATTACCAGGTGATGCTGCACCACCAGGTCAACTTTCCAATAATGTGTATATATTCATAAGTGTCTCGAACCAGGATGCAAAATATAAAATCCATCAAACGACTGCAAGTTGCTAATCGTCCTATCACGAACCAGATATACCGTGATATTTCAGCAATGAGCAGGCTGATGATGATGAACTATAGCTAAGAACACTCACCGTCATGTCAGCTTTCAAACAAAAAAAACTAGATCAAAATCGGTCCACCCGTTTGGATGCTACGATGCCACAGACAGACAGACAGACAGACAGACAGACAGACAGACAGACAGACAGACAGACAGACACGTCAAACTTATA
This sequence comes from Plebejus argus, assembly GCA_905404155.3. NCBI lineage: Eukaryota > Metazoa > Arthropoda > Insecta > Lepidoptera > Lycaenidae > Plebejus > Plebejus argus. Next base: position 13,073,871 of record FR989945.1, on the reverse strand, counting down.
ACACCCCTCTTTTTGGTCGGGGGTTAAAAAGGATGCGGCCTGGGACCCGCGGCGAGCAAAAAAAGAAAAAGCCGCGACACGAATAGATCCAGCTACGCAAAGAAAATACATCGCACTCGACGCACAGTACCTCATTCGTGCCGAGGCACTCTGGCTGCGCCGAATGCAGGAAGAATCCTACGGTCAAGAAAGAAAACGAATAGAAGAAAACCGTGCCCCAGCGGCGGGAGACCGCCTCGCCTCGCTGAGTGTCCACCTTGAAGAGGGCCTCATCAAGCTACGGGGGCGAGTGGCAGCCGCAGAAGAGATCAGCCGGGAAACCAACAACCCGGTTATCCTGGATGGCAGCCACAAGTACACAAAATTATATATCCAACAGATACACGAAGAAATGCATCACGGCGGGGTAGAAGCCACCGTGAACGAGATCCGGCAGAGGTTCTGGGTGACCCGGATACGCCCCACAGTCAAGGGTGTGGTCCGGGCCTGCCTGGCCTGCCGCATACGCCGAGCCAAGCCGACGCGTCCGGCCACGGGCGACCTACCCGTTGCCCGGCTGACGCACCATGCGCGACCGTTCACCTTCACGGGGCTTGACTACTTCGGCCCTGTGGAGGTCACCGTGGGCAGACATCGAGAGAAGAGATGGGTGGCCCTCTTCACCTGTCTCACCATGAGGGCCGTCCACCTGGAGGTGGTGACGTCTCTCAGCGCCGACTCCGCCATCGCAGCCCTGCGGAGGTTCGTCGCACGACGAGGACAACCGACTGAACTATGGTCGGACAACGCGACCTGCTTCAAGGCCGCCGAGAAGGAGCTACAGGAAGAATGGGAGAAGTACAAGAACGAGGTCAACGCCCGCCGCATCACCTGGCGGTACATTCCCCCGTCCGCCCCCTTCATGGGCGGGGCGTGGGAGCGGCTGGTGCGGAGCGTGAAGGAGTCCCTGCGAGTCACACTGCACGAGAAGCATCCGAGCGACGAGACCCTCTACACACTACTCGTAGAGGCGGAAAACATCATCAACTCGAGACCACTTACATATGTCTCGGTTGACCCCGAGGAGCCCGAGGCCTTGACCCCCAACCACATACTGCTGGGGTCGGGCTGCCATGTACCTGCTCCGGGAAGATTCGAGGAAGAGAAGACATCGGCGCGGCAGCTGTGGAAACGCGCGCAGCACCTGGCAGACGTGTTCTGGCGGAGGTGGGTGAAGAAGTACATCCCGCTCCTCCATCACCGGCGGGAGCCACATACCCGAGGCTCCGATCCCGCGGTGGGTGACGTCGTTATCATATGCGACTCGAACCTACCGCGCAACATCTGGCCGCGAGGGAGAATAAAGAAGACGTATCCAGGCAAGGACGGCGTGGTGCGGGTCGTGGACGTGGAAACCGCGAACGGCCACGTTCTCCGGCGGCCCACAAAGAAGATCGTCGTGCTACCGGGAGTGTCGCCTGCGCGACCGGCGGGAGAAATGTGCACGACAGACAGTGAAATAGTGCTATAACAGTTATGTGTAAATAGTTAATCTAAATAACGCTCGAACGTGTGTGGACAATTTGTGAAATGTGTAGTGAAAATAGTGAAAAAAGTGCCGTTCGACGGAATGGGTCTGAAACCTATGTGGTAGTGCCGAATTCCGTGACCGAAGAGCAAGGGAGACAGTGTACATCTCGAGCGGGCTATCCTTGTCCCAGACAAGGAAGTCCCGCTCGAGAGGGACAGCCAGAGACGACCGTTATATCGGGGGGCGGCGAGGTAGTATAAATATGGAAAAAATAGATTTTCGCGTTTATTTCGGTCACGGAGGTCGGTAGGAACGTGTTTCATATGTTAAAATGTAGCTAAGAGAATTGTACAAATAAAACCAATGTATATTTTGTGAAATAATATAATTTGTAAATATTTGAATAAATTTTCCATCCGAGGGGGTGAGGCATGGAAGGTTCTAGAAGCCGGGTACCAGAGCCGATATAAATATGGGTCGGCCGCCATAGCTCGGCACTCGCTCTACAACGTTACCCGGCTTCGGAACGACTGTGTGCTTGCTACCTGAAACAAACTGAAAAAGTGTTTTAATCATCTCCTGCACTCCGGACACGCTGACCTAGGCGATCTACGGGGAAATCGGCGCAAGCTGGTCCCCCACAGTACGGTATACTAATATATAATATAATAATAATAGCTCCCACACCGGTTTCGGTGACGGTGGCCGGTTTCATTGAAACCAGGCCAGCTACGCAGGAGTAATTTTATAGTGCCCAAGTGTGTGCGCAGTACACAAGAGCACTCTCTATTCCTTTACTCTCATAACCCAGTGGGACGGCAGACCGACACAACTGGCGAGAGATCAGGCGCAGGACCGACTTTTTACATGCCCATCCGACGCATAGATCATCTTACTTGTCACACAAACAGGTGATCAGCCTGCATTGTCTTAAACAAACATGGAAATAACATGTTTCCAACGCGGGAATCGAACCCACGACCTCCGAGTCAAGAGCCGAGCTCTGAACCACTGGACCACGGAGGCGTTAAATTATATAATATAGCTAAGTCTGTGACGGCCTTAATATTATTTTGTTTTCTGCGTCCTGTAAACTTTATTTTTATTTATTTATTATTTACTAGATGACTGTCTGCAACTCCGTTACGTTAAAATTCATTTATCGTCTCTTATATCTTATAATATCTTTCCCGGGAAAGTATCTCCATACCAAACAACAAAAACGGTTCAGCGTGGGCGTGAACACTGAACAGGTAACAGACATATTACACAATTTCGCATTTTGTAATATTAGTGCGAATAGCGAATACGGATTATATTTATTTGTTCTTTTATGCCACTGTAAATAGAAAAAACACTTCGAATCAATGTACACTTTATGAAGCTTCGCAAAGCCTACAAACCCTGAATACAAAGTGATAACAACGCGATAATAAGGCTATTCCTCTATTTGACACTCCCGAGTGAAACTTCAAACGGGATAAAAGCACCAATAAAAAGAATAGTGGGGATAATAAGTGGGATTCTACTCGGAGAGGATTTTTTGTACAATCTAAGGCGACAATCTTCTAGCGACGGATGATTCAATTCCTGTGACCTAACAGGGTGAGGGGAGGGAGGAGGTTCCCCCCAATTCCCCCCAGGATTTATTTTCTGCTAGCTTTTGTGTTCTATTTACTTACCGATATTTGCTATTCGCCACCCGCCTCTGTATTTTTAGGGAATTTTGGGACGCTTATTTCAATATTGACGTCGGCTTTGATTTAATATTCTGATCTACATGTTTTGTATTAAGTAGCATATTCCGTTTAGATTTTCTTGTTCAAGTTCATAGCTTTATATTTTATGTATTTGTTCAGCTGAATTTATTATAAATCCCTGATTCGGCAATAATTGTCGTTTAGCCATACGTCGTGGAAATATGCTCATAGGAAGATCTTCTGATCAAGCGAAGAGTTCATTTAAAACCTTTCACTTTCGGATAGAGTTCCAAATCCATAGCGTGCTTGATGAGGTACATAGTTGGTCCACTACAACATTAAAATATAAAGGGTATAAAAATAGTAATTGTTCGCCGATTTTGACCTAGGATAAAAAACAATAAAGGAAACAACAAACAGCGCAAAATAGGTATTTTTATAACATAAGATGATGTCCGCAACAGCTGCACTGCATCAAAGTTTGTTTATCGCTCGGAAACCGTACATTTTTCCGGCATAGAAAATATCCTATGTCCTGGGGCTCAAAGTATTTATCTCTAATGTTAGTAAGTAAGGATATCTTAAAGTTTTGCAATTGGAAAACTACTTAATAGTAAACTATTTCTGTTAAGAACTTACGTCAAACGCTTCAATCGAGTTCACAGCTTAACTTTTATTTACAGTTTCAGCTGAATTTTATTTTTAAAAGTTGTTCGATAAGCCACTTCTTAATGGCAATTAAAAATAATGAAGATGCGCGGATAATCCTCGAATATGAAAAATAACTTCAATTATTTTATAACGAAACAAAGGATCAACTTGAAATATGTCAGTATAATAACAAAAGGTGTACTGCTAACAAGGGCCCCTGACTCGCATGGCAATCATGTCAACTGGTTTAGATTTCGTGTACTACTCGATGTATGTGAAGTGGGTATTATAATCGACGGGTTAATAGATTAAATCATAGTCACAAGCTTAGCATCATCATCGTCATAGATCAAATTAGTGGTTATTTCTGACAAGCGTATACCTACTCGGGTTCATTTTTTATATGAAATAAGGGGGCAAACGAGCAAACGGGTTACCTGACGGAAAGCAACTTCCGTCGCCCATGGATATTTGCAGCATCAGAAGAGCTGCAGGTGCGTTGCCGGCCTTTTAAGAGGGAATAGGGTAATAAGGGAGAGTAGTGATGGGAAGGGAAGGATTAGGGGAGGGTAGGGAAGTGAATAGGGTAGGGGATTGGGCCTCCGGTAAACTCACTCACTCGGCGAAACACAGCGCAAGCGCTGTTTCATGCCGGTAAAATTCGGTCATTAAATGCATGAAACGTTTTAGAGGATCTTTTAAATTTCTACAATGAACATATTCGACCACCCAACTCTTGAATCCTACTAATATTATAAAGGCGAAAGTTTGGATGTATAGATGTATGGATGTATGGATGTATGGATGTTTGTTACTCTTTCACGCAAAAACTACTGAACGGATTTTAATGAAACTTTACAACAATATAGCTTATGCATCAGAATAACACATAGGCTATAATTTTAACCAACTTTCAAAATGGAGGAGGTGTTATGTTCGTTTTTTTTATGCTCAACGATTACTCCGCCGTTTATGAACCGATTTTCAAAATTTTTCTTTTGGTGTATAGAGCATTATCCCAATTTAATATCATGTTCACAAAAATGGTGATCTGATGAAGGAATCCATGAGTAATCGAGGGAACTCCTCAAAATTTATATGGAAACATGTGGTGACTTTGGTTTCATGAGAAGTATTCCGAGTATATGCTAACAACAAGTAAGATTTTGGACCCAGCAACACCCACCCATGGTTCGGGAGCTGCTGAGAGAACTCCTGACTCTTCATAGATATACGTTTGAGAGTTTCGGTGTTGATTTAAGATCGGAAAGCAGATTCTACTATGCAAATTACATTCGTCATCATCATCATCATCACTACCAAGTACCATTTTTAAGAAAAAAGGAGGCAAACGAGCAAACGGGTCACCTGATGAAAAGCAACTTCCGTCGCCCATGGACACTCGCAGCATCAGAAGAGCTGCAGGTGCGTTGCCGGCCTTTTACGAGGGAATAGCGTAATAGGGTAGGGGAGGATAGGGAAGGGAATAGGGGAGGGTAGGGAAGGAAATAAAGGAGGGTAGGGAAGGGAAAAGGGTAGGAGATTGGGCCTCCGGCAAAGAAAATATACACTACGCGAACCTCCGGTCAACTCACCACTCGGCGAAACACAGCGCAAGCGCTGTTTCACGCCGGTTTTCTGTGAGCCCGTGGTATTTCTCCGGTCGAGCCGGCCCATTCGTGCCGAAGCATGGCTCTCCCACGGTATCGTCCCATGATACGTTTCATAGTCTTTTAGATCGAGACTCGAGTTTGTCAATCGATTTAAAAAAAATTATATCTACTAATATTATTTAAAACCTGAAGAGTTTGTTTGTTTGCTCGGCCACGCTTATCTCAGGAAGTACTTTCTGGTCCGATTTAAAAAAAAATTCAGTGTTAAATAGCTTATTTATCGAGGAAGGCTATTTATTATTACTTACGCTAAGACTAAAATATATATGACCGAAGAATCAGAATAAAATGTGGAAAAACCCGGGAAAATTATTAGAAACTAGAAAGGGTTTATCTCACGAAGTACTAGAGCATTTTTGATATGATTTGTCACAACTCACAGATATAGAATAGACCACGTGAAGGGACAGAACTTTTTGCGGGAAAATGTACGGTTTTCGTAAAATTCCTAATTTACGCGGGCGAAGCCGCACGGGACATCTAGTATTATAATATTTTTAAACTTATAATTTACTAATGTACTCAAACAGTCAGGCCCATATTAAAATGTATAACAATTAAAACAAGTATCAGCCATATTTTGTGAAACAAACGATCTAACGTAAAAGCATTGTATATGCAGTAAACCATCTTCATACCACTCGACCGTACGAATCGAGGATCCACCCGTACGCGTTACACTTGCACTGATATCAGGCAACCTAAGAGCCAGTCCACATGGCACGTTGCGTCAGCGTTGCGTCGACGCAGCGCTGCCGTTGCGTTGTTTTACATACAAAAATATATAACCAAGGTGTTTACACGGCGCGCTGCGTCGTCGCAACACATACGTCATGACGGACAACAGCCACCGAGACGAAGCGGGAGAGGGTGTTGATGTTAAGGGTTGATTCAGACCGCAACGCGACGCGTAGGTGCATTTTTAAAATATGGATTTGACAGATTCGCAATACTACTTCGTAATAACGCTGCGATGACGCAGCGATCGTGTGGCCGGCTATGCGTCAAACGGCAGCGCTGCGTCGACGCAACGCTGACGCAACGCACCGTGTGGACTGGCTCTAAGTAGCAAAAACACATTTTTATACATAATTAAAATATTATGATATTATTTCAATCTTTAATGAATACACTTTCGATTCAGTCTCGCTATTCTTCAAACCTATCAATGAAGAACCGATGTCAAACGCGTTCTGATTGAAAATTCAAAACTTCAAAATGAGGCTTTCGACGTTTAACCAATTAAAAAAATTAGGAGTATTTATGTGAGGTTGTGGATATTTTTGTGCTGTCTATACAATCTGAAACATATCTAATATGGATTAAATAAACATAATAGAAACACATGCGCGTATGTATAATAATTTGTCTGTGTGTTGAGGATTTTGAGTTCAAGATAATGTTACTCTACTACATGATATTTATCCTGTGGTAAAAGCTTCGTTACCTCGAGTTTGTTACAATTAGTAGGGAAATATAAGTGTTCGTAATTTTCGACAAAATTAAGGTCGAGTTGAACGTTCTAGATATTCACCGAAAATATTTAAATATTTAAACGGTACGCCTTTACTAATCGTTGGTGGCTTAGTGGGTACCATTCACAGTTAATTTTAGATACGTAATTAAATTATGATCCGTACTTACTTAACTGTGCTAAAATAATAATAACAATTTAATATATAGTAAGTAACTAGAACGTTCAGGTTATATAAAGGAAATCCCTCTAATATCTCTATGATATTAGTCAAAAGGTGGACTGTTATTGTTGTTGGTGGTTAACTTTTCGTTGAGCCATAATAGATTACCATATTGACGTCAGTAAAATTAATCAGCAATCGTAGACGAATGTACGTTTTCCACATTCGTTAGCGCTTTTGTCACGGGCCAAAGTGACGAAGAATTTCACTATTGCTGTGCATTTTAAAAGCAAGTCGTGATTCTTGAGGGTGACACTGGGTACAAGTTGAGTCAAGCACGTACCGTCAAATTGTCCCAATCATTTTTAGTACCTGGGACTTGAGAGTGGTCTCTAAAGTCTCTACCCTATAAACTACGACCTAAGCTTGATGTTCGTAGTTTTAGCACCTAAAAGCGCGTTCACCAAATGTGAAGATCGTTATGTTAGATTGTTATTTCTTAAAATCTACATGCTTTCATTTTATGGGTATCGCTGAAAAAAATTTATAAACATTGGAAAAAAAACATAACAATATATTTTGATAAATATTTATGTATCAAATCACAATAATTACATACATAATCTGTCATACGATATTAAAATTATTAATCTTAAACGACCCCTAACAAGGGTAGCATAAAATAACGGTCGTGGATAAGACGGAATCCGGCTTATCCCGGCCCTCATAAACGGTAGTTTTAATGAAATTTGTCCGCGATTGCGCACACTTAGTCCCGGATTACGCGACTTATTTTTGTTGCAGATTAAAATCTCCAGACACCGGGATTTTAATAACCGGATATCGGGGTTTGGGGGATTCCCCGGGACTAGTAGGGTTGCCAAGCGTCTGGATAAAGCCGGACACAGTCAGGCTTTTCATTGCGTGTCCGGCCAAGATTAAGGGAAGTCCGGCCTTTGTAAATCTTTGAATGTGTAATTTTATATGAAAATCGTACTAATTTTAGTCGATTTTAAGATGTAAATTTTTACACGCGCTGCCGAACGTACAATAAATATTATTAATTTAGATTTCAGTTTTTAAGTACTTTAATAGCATTGTTTCCGGATTTTTTTTGCAAACGTCCGACTTTTTCCGGCTTTTCGGTTTAGCAAGCTGCCAACCCTGCCCGGAATTAGTTCGAGTTTCGGGAATTTAAATAAACATCATCTAGTTTTGGGTTCGAGTAAATTTAACTTTGATTTGTTATAATTTATGGAGGAAGTGGTGGTTAACACGAAAATTATACGTTATTAGTTTTAACTGAAATAGTTTTTAGTAACTACAATTTGAGTTCAATTAATATGCGTTGTTCCCTACAAATAATATTCGTACTTAATATTACTAAATGATCCACGCAACTTCGTTACACGAAAAAACAACCATACATTTTTCCGAGATGAAAAGTATCCTATGTTCTTTCCTGGGGCTCAAAGTATTGCCATACCCAGCAAATTGGTTTAGTGGTTTGGAAGGTAACAGGCAGACAGACACACTTTCGCATTTATAATATTAGTTTGGTTTAAACGACAACCGCGCTGCCTGTGAGTTCGAGCTCCAGCTTGGCTGACGACGCTTCCTTTAAAATATTTTTTGTCGAAAGACGTAATTATGTCTGTCTGATACATATACATAAATATTACTATGGTCTGATAACTTTACACGCTTTAGCCAATTTAGATAAAACTTGGTATGGGTTCCCGGGAAGAATGTAAAATAATTTTCATCCCAAAAAAATGTGCCCTCTCATTTCAGCGCAACAAAGATGAGGTACTACTCATCATATCATCATAAATATAAAATAGTTACTACTCGTTTCAATTACGGCTTGTACTATAATAACGCAGTCTCACACTTAAACTATTCATCGCTGCGTTAATTCAACATACAAAAAACTTCATATTTTTCAACACAGAAATATTGTAGCCGCTTATAAATATGCAAACAAATCGACTTTTGTAAACCACATTTTCTGCGAACGATATTTTACAAAACAAACAAATCGGAATCAAACGCTAACCGCGATATATTGACACATATAACACGTTCTGTTTGTCTAACAACATTTTATACTAAATCAAAAAAGGTTTCAGGAGGATGAAGAGCTCTGTCAATTTAATCAATATGGAGGTTAGGGTGAGAGCTGAATAGCGGAAATTATACCGCAATTTTAGGGCATTACTAAAATTTAAAACCATATTTTTATTAAATTATTATGCATTATTATTATTATCATTACGATGATAATAATAATAATTTAAAAACATCATGAAAATATTTTATACTATTATGTCGATAATTAGAAGATCTTAATATGGTCCGACCAGTTTAAGCGCGACCCACGTAGCGTACTTTTGGTACGCTACGAGGGTCGCGTTTAAACTGGCCGTTCATAAGTTTTAACACATGACTTCCTAGCGATGCCTAAAATCAACTTTCAAATCCATTCCATATTAATAATAATTATTATAAATTAGAAAGTGTTTCTGTGTGTCTGTCTGTCAGTCTGTTACCTCTTCACGCCCAAACCGCTGAATCGATTTTGTTGAAATTTGATAATATGTATGCATGTTGCACCAAATTGGCACCGATATAATTCCAATGAATTATATCGGTGCCAATTTGGTGCAACGGAGTTGCGGGCGTCATCTAGTATGACTTAACTCTTTAACATTGTAAATATAAAACGCAGCGACATACGCCGCTGATGAACCACCACCCTAATACTATGAATGCAATATTTAACAGATTCGATGAGTGCATGATTTGATTCAAATAAAAAGCAACTTCTACACGTATTGCCGTTCAAACGAATGTGCAGCCGACAAGTCGCTTTATAAACTAATTGTGGACTCTATTTCGATTGTAATAAGGTACATAATTTAGCTAGTGGGAAATCGTACCAAGCAGAACGGCGATGGAATTGCAAAATTTGCTTTTATTTGTACGTTCTGATGAAAATGTTAGAACTTAAAATATTTCAACACTTCCAATGGTTATATTTATTTCTCTTTAAATATTTATTTTGATTTAATATAAAATATAATATTATGTACATAATATATTTTGTTTTCTGGTTTGTTTCAGAAAATGCATCAAATTTTACTTGTGGTAAGTTTTTCCTATTTTAACTCTTTTTTTTTATTTTGTCGGAGAAAGGAACTAAAATATGATATTGGTATAATGTTGGTTGAGTTCCTTATTTTCCTGTCTTTATTAATTAATTGATTGATCACTGATAGTTTCAATGCAGTATCTGTATGATAGAACTATGAAATAGTGTATCAATAATATCCAATATTTAGATTCAAAACGCGTATAATTATTATGATTTATGAGAATAGTATATATTTTTACTGTTTGATAAGGTCCGAATTTAATAGAAGGTTTTGCCAATGCGTTTTTAATATTGCTCACAGCTTAGAAGTTATCATCAAGCTGCATATAACATCATCATCAGCCTATTGCCGTTCACAGCTGAACGTAGTCCTCCCCCAATGAGCGCCTACCATACCGATCTTGGGCAGCCCTCATCCATCCGCTGCCAGCCACTTTCTTCAAATCATCAGTCCACCGTGCTGCAGGACGTCCTACACTTCGTTTGCCTAAGCGTGGTCTCCACTCTAACACTTGTCTGCTCCATCTACCGTCTTCCCGTCTGCAGACCAGCCCACTTCCACTTCAGCGTGCTAATTCTATGAGCGATGTCGGTAACTTTAGTTCTCTGGCCGTTTAATATTTAACATTTATAAAGCGGGTAAAATTATATTTTACCCGCAGACAGCACTTGTTATCTCGTGCGGTGAATGTGAGAGCAAAATAAACCGGCCTCGCTAAATAACGTGTGCACTGTGTAACCTGAACAGGATAGGTACTGTAAATATACACATAGGACATAGGTCCTAGGTAAAATTATCCATACTAATATTATAAATGCAAAATTGTGTTTGTTTGTCCGTTACCTCTTTACGCATACAATTTTCAATAAAATGGGTATGAACTATGAATATATTTTGAGTCCCGACAAAGGACATTGCATAGTTTTTATCTTGGAAAAATGTACGGTTCACGTGCGATAAACGAATTTCTATGCAGCCGTCATCTATAATAATATTACGTAGTAACTATTCTAGACCTTAGACATTCCTCGCGGCTCCGTCTTTATTTTATGAAATAAGGGGGCAAACGAGCAAACGGGTCACCTGATGGAAAGCAACTTCCGTCGCCCATGGACACTCGCAGCATCAGAAGAGCTGCAGGTGCGTTGCCGGCCTTTTAAAAGGGAATAGGTAATAGGGGAGGGTAAGGATGGAAAGGGAAGGGAATAGGGTAGGGGATTGGGCCCCCGGTAAACTTACTCACTCGGCGAAACACAGCACAAGCGCTGTTTCACGCCGGTTTTCGGCGAGGACGTGGTATTTCTCCGGTCGAGCCGGTCCATTCGTGCCGAAGCATGGCTCTCCCACGTCAATCCGTCTGATAATAATTGACTATGTTTGTACCTTTGTTGCAGCTAAACTCCTGAACCGATCTTACAAATGACGTATCATTAGATTATGGTGTGACCAGTTTAAGTGCGACCCTCGTAGCATACTCTCAGTATGCTACGAGGGTCGCGCTTATATTGGACGGTTTACAGAAGTATTAAAATTTTGTCTTTTATGAAGTCGTTGAGTTATAAGATTTTGAACTAATCATTTGTTGAAAATTTGTTTTCTGTATTAACTGAAAAATATCTCAAAGATAATTAAATATAATATTATTGCCATCAAGTTTTTACATTCGTAGGTAAAAGAGGCCAACTAATACCTAGGATTAGGTATCACATCTTATAGGTATAAATCACAAGATTTAGTCCAGGACGTGGGTGTAATCTGACTTAATCTTCCCTGGGATCACTAGTCGTCAAAGGACGACTTAATAGCTTACAAATTCTCAGTCCGATCTTACGATTCTGGTATTTTAATTCAACCTTAATACAGATTCAATATTGACGGGATCTTATCAAAAAAATAAGGCCTTTGTGCTTCTTGGGGTTGGTTTTATATACATATATGGGCTTGCCAGAAAGCGTGGTTTGTCATCAAATTTATGTAAAAAATGATAGCGAGACCGCGACGCTATTTCAATAAACCGTTACATACATCGCGGTATAGCGACCAAGCCGCTTGTTTCCGCGGACGAATATTTATATACACACTCAGGCTGGAGTTATCTCCAGCCTGAGTGTGTTTTAAGCGGGTGTAGTAGTAAAAATAAAAACTCCTTTGGTATTGCAATGGCTTTTCTGATTTCTTACTTAAACTGTTTATTTAGCGACAAAGACGGTACCATGTACATATTAGGAACAATTCAGACCGCAATGCGAATGCATTTCTAATTATTTGACATGGATTTGACAGATTTGCAAGATGTGTCAGTTCTCACGCTCAATCTGTCACTTCAGTACAAATTATTTAGAAATACATCTACGCGTCACGTTGCGGTCTGAATTGACCTTACAGATAATTAGTTCTGCTAATGTTTTCGTGACGATTTGCGCCTACAACAACGAAAAATATCAACGACACCAGACCAGTGAGTAGTTTGTGCAGATAACGTAATATAGCAATTCTTTTGTCCGTGTGTATGTAATAAATAACGCGTATCCGGCTTCACGGGCCAGCGCGTTTGTTTTATGGCCGATACAGCGCCCGGAGACACGACACACTATAATATTATGTTTTGTTAGCGAAATATACTAAACTCAAGTAAAATAGTAAGTATAGACCACGTGTAACTGAATGATAGCTCGGAATTATGGCAAGGGAATGTGCAGTGTTTGATTTAGGTATCCTTGGTGAAGCGAGGCGCTTCCTTGCACCTCCAAAGGGACCTAAAAACACATCTAGTTATGCGGGGACATGCTAGTGAAAAAACGAGACCAGAGAGGTCTAAATAGCATTATAATATTGTTAGTTGCTATCGTACGCCGCTATTATACACTAACGCTATTTAGCATCTCCAGTTTGCTTTGCGGTATTAGTTTTGCGGTGTGAATTACTTTTTAAAAATAAAGGCTATATTCTAATCTAGGCCTTGTTAAAAATTGTAGTTACCTTGCTTACGGTTAGCATAGGACATAATGCACTCAATACATTACGTAACATAATTCTATTACGATTACATTTTTTATATTATATCTACCCATGCTTAGAAAAATATATAATTTAGAATTATCTTTGATACAAAAAATCACAGAATTCCCCAAACATTTTCTTACCTTAATAAAACAAAGAAGGCTGAAATATGATATAAAATAAACTACATAATCCCAAAAGCAAACCTTATTGGAATAACAATATGCGGCGTTTGCCTGAAAATCGTTTATGGGCGAAATAAATTCGATATAAAAACTGTCACAGTATTCTGTGGCCTGAGAAATGTAACTTTATACCACAGTATACATATACACAGTAGAGTAACTTGGTATCTAATAGATAGAATATGGAATACGCAATTTACGAGAATCGTAAGTGCTTAAATTTTGAAATCAGGAAAATGCAGAAAAGCCTATTGAAAAGCGGACATTTTTGAAAAGCGGTGACTGCAAGACCAGAAGAGTTAAATATGTGTCATTCCTAAGTTAGTTACTACTAAATCTATTTAATAACCCACGCGTATATTATGTCACACCGCAGAGTTTCGGAAATAAATTTCTGTAATAATAATCTACGCGCACATTACGTCCTGCCGTATCAAGGTTTGCAATCTTATCAACATCATAAACATACAAAACGATTTAATCCGACTCCCAAAGTAATATAAATTCTATCGAAAGTAAGCAATGAAAACTTTCAATATGTGTCCGGTAAATTCTACAATTCTAGAGCATTCTAGAGGCCACTAGAAGGTTCCAGAGTCCACAAAGACGGCCATTTTATTGTTACCTCGACCATTGGAAATATATTTATAAGAGACTTTTGTGAGCGTCGGTCGAAGTTTTCTTATTATGGTGAAATTCCCGAACTCATATTTTCATAGAGTTCACTTCAATTGTATTCATCGTACCGTAAAAGATTTGGTTTTACCAATGTAAAAAGGAGGATAATGTTTTTGGATTTAAAAGATTTTTTCAGTTGTGCACTTTTTTGGGCTAGATGTAAGTAATGGTCGAGCCATTGGAAATATATTTATAAGAGACTTTTGTGAGCGTCGGTCGAAGTTTTCTTATTATGGTGAAATTCCCGAACTCATATTTTCATAGAGTTCACTTCGATTGTATTCATCGTACCGTAAAAGATTTGGTTTTACCAATGTAAAAAGGAGGATAATTTTTTTGGATTTAAAAGATTATTTCAGTTGTGCACTTTTTTGGGCTAGATGTAAGTACATAATATTTTTGAGTGTGATAAAAAAAATTTAAACTCACGTGACCTCATCGAAAAGTCGCAGAATTTCTTTTGGTCGCGTAAATATGTTGTCATACAAATCATGACTCACAAAATTACGCTCGTGTGAATCAAACAGGACTTTTGTATGAAACTGAATGCAGCAGAATTTCTGCTAGCCGAAATCGCAGAATATTACTAAAAATAATAAAATCTGTCTCTTTCTAGTGTGTTGCAAAAATGTTTGCCTTTCCTGCTATTTAATTATTGTTTTTTATTTTACCTTCGTCAGAACTCCTGGAGTCCAATCCTGTGTTATAGTTTAAAGTAAAAAAAAGTAGAAAATGTCAATGTAACGCTGATGTATCCGAAAAATTCACCATTAGGATATTCGTCAGCTCGTTCTTATAAACAACGATTTCCAATCAGAAACTCACCAAGTAATTATATCATTAGGTTTTGGCACAACTTTTTAATTAATTTCATTTTTCCACGTTTCAGCCATTAGGGCGATTTTTAATTGAACGTTTGAAGTGGCCTTAAAGACAATTTGCAGTTACTTTTAATTTGTTGAAAGTGTTTGAAAACATTGCAATTAGTAGGTAGTTAAGTACCTATTGTACCTACTAAGTCTGCTTCTTGTAATACTTTCATGTAATTTTTTATTTGTTTTCGTGTAAAAATTACAATGTCTGTGTATTGTTACGAATGCGGACACGTAGTGTCATCTAGCGGCAACCCGGCGAAACTATCGTGGATACACAGACAGCGTAAATTCCCTATTCAATACCAGATGCCGCTAGTTGTATGTTTTTGCTTACACTTACCTGCGCGCAGGCAGGTACGCGTACATGCTCGAATTTTCCCACGGTTGTTTACGTGTTTATGCGAATTGTGGAATGTTCTCGTACGGTCGACCCGTATAAATAGCCGCAGGTAAACACGCCGGCTAGTCAGTTTTCGAATGCAGTTTCGAATGAGCGATCATCAAGACGTCTTCGAAGTGAGAAACAAGTGACTTAGTGAATGAACCAGTGATAGTGCTTAGTGTTTGGACTTAGTGCTTAGTGTTTGGACTTAGTGCGTAGTGTTTGGACCTAGTAAGTTGTGTGACCTAAGTGTAGTGTAAATAAAAGTCTTCAAGAGAGCCACCAGGTCTTTCTCTTCGAATCCTCGAACCTTAGCACGTAACAGTATATTTGTTATATTTCATAATTAGTGCAAAAACAATTGCATATATTTTATGTTTCCGTTGAAAGGGGAGTCCCGAGTCATACCATATGACGTATACCGGTATCCATCAGATGAAACTTTTATTTTAAGTACGATAATTATTTTTCTGTATATACTTACCAGAAATTCTTAAATTATGATCTACGGAGCCCTAGGACTACATAGGCCTTGTCAGCAATAAATAAGTAAAGCTTACTTAGTTATTGTTTTAGACAAAACGTTCACTTTTTGGGGCTCCGTCAAAAATCAAAAGGGTTCCGCCACTAAAAAAATTAAGAACTGGATCTAAACGTATTTATGTAAGCAGTAGATCATAATATGATATAATATTATATAAAGCATCTACAGAGTGTAATAAAACTAAGTGATAATACTTTAGGGTGTGTATGTGCTCCTTGTAGAGTAATGTAGAGAGTTCACTGTGAAAGTAGCAGCGCTGAAAGAACAATTTTATTTTTCACTTTTGTATGGGAAAACTTGTGACGCTCGAGGCGCTCGAGCGCATACCCATAAAGAATTTAAAAAAAAATTGGTCTTTCAGTGCTGCTGCTTTTACAGTGAACTCTCTACCAGGAACACGTACACACCTTAAAGTATTATTGCTTAGTTTTTTACACCCTGTATACTGTATAGTTGTTTCTAAAACTTATTACAAATACAAACAACCCAAAGTAAATATTTTAAACTGTGAAAAAGGTTTTGATTGTAACACAAAGCTAACTAGATTGTATACGATGGACAAACACAATGTAACGGTTAGCGAACACAAAACAACGATTTGTGTGTGTTATCCCGACTAACTCAATCAACTGTCACGCGTATAATATTGTGTATGTATGTCTGATGTAGTTAGCGGGTCCCTAGACGATCAATTTTATTGTGCAATATTAATACGTGATAATGGGCAAGAAAATTGACCGCCTAGGGTTTAGTTATAGAGATAGGCGTTTATCAGACTATGAAAAACTATTTTTTTCATGGTATTGGCTCTATACTAATTATTATTATCAAGGATTTTTAGAATGAGTTCCGCGAATCTTTGGGTTCTGCGCAATCTTAGGTTTCTGCGAAATATAGAGTTTTGTAGCGTGGTTCCTCGCGTTCTATAGACTTCATAAGGATTATAATCTCTCTCTCTCTGCTAAGTAGTATAATTTTGTGGAAACTTAATTTTTGATTGTTTGATAACACTTTTAAACTTCTTAATCAAGTTTGGTGTACATTAGCCCGTTTGTTATGCTATTAATTTTAATACAAAATATACATATTATTTGCGAATAAAATACAATATTATTATAGTAATTAATTTTGCAAGTATAACGGCAATAACGCACCAATGATTCCATCATTGCGCGTCACGTTCGGCGGGGCCCGCGGTCCTTGCAGCCGGCGCAGCGGTGGACCGCACACACTGACGGTTCATTTAATATTCATGCGGCCAATATACCGCGGATTTAACGGTAGAGCTCCTCTTGCAGTATGTTGGCCTGGTATTTCAATGGCGGGTTTGATAGTCTTTTCGTGTGGGGATATTACGTGTCGCCACACTTAGGCTGCGTTTCCACCAGAGATGTGTTGTGAGGAATGTTATTTTGACTTTTGAGAACCAATAGAATCGCTTCATTGACGTGACCTCGCTCAGCGCAGCGATTCTATTGGATAGTTAATAGAATCAGGCGTTACTTTGCGGAAATCCATAGCTTAAAATTTAGTTTGTTATTATTTTTAGCAATATTCCGCGAAATAAACCTCAACCTTTAAGTAAATAAGTGAGTGCACGCATAGGCATGCGTACAGCACCTCCCTCCTCTCTTGGTTCTCTCAGGTTCTTGCATGCGAGTGTACGCATAGGCAGTGTGGGAGAGGAGGGATGCTGTACGCATGCCTACACTGAAAAAATTACTCTCTAACTAAGTAGTCTTTTTTCTTAGTTGGCACCAAATTAATTGGAATAACCTTACTATTGTTCACAAAAAATAAGGTGATTGTAACAGCGAACAACTGGAGTTAGTTTTAACAACAAGCTAAATTTAATTATAACATCAAAGAGGACATTTGTTAAATTGAAGATATGTTTTTATTAAAATAACTAATGCTTCTTTGAGATTATACAGCAACCTAGTCAAATTAACTATAATCTTGTATTTGGGTCTATAAAGACCCTGTGTTTATGTTAACAGTTTATGTTTTTAATATTAACTAGGCATTTAGTTGGAGTATCCACTAGATATGTTACATCACAGAAGCTGTGAAGTAGAATGAAACAAGATAAAAGTAAAATCTACAATTTACCATATTAGCATCAACAAATTATTATCGTTGAAGCAATAAACTTAAATGATTACGGCAATCAACTAATGCGTTAAATTAAAAAAAAATCTTGAATATTCCGACAAAGTTCTTAGTAGATTCTACTAAGCACTTGATTCGCATGTCCCCCGCCGCGCCGCGCCTTCCCCTCCTAAAGAAGCGTCCACGCACGCCATTCGACCGACGACGCCATTTCTCTGAAGTGCGACTGAACACCACGCTACGCTAGTGATTTTTAATGGTTTCTGTGATTTCTTTTACACTTGATAGTGTTTCAATTAACAACAGTGGATCCCCAAGAAGATCAAGTGCATAACGAGCAAATATGCAAGCGACTTCGAGTGGCGGCTAAGAAGATATTATCAGTACCTTATACTTACCCTAATGGACGACGTCACTGATCATTTTAAAACATGGGAGCTTCCGGAATTAATAAAGATATTTACAGGTATGTCCTCCTATATCTACGATCTAACAGTTATTTACCATATTTTCAACCAATATCGCACAGCACTCCATTCATATTATGTAGATTATTATTTATTACCTATTAAGACCTAGGTAAGTACCTGCCTACTTACATTTCAAAATCCAAAAAGGTACAGTTTAAATTATAATTAGGCATGTAGGTATGCATGTTTTATCTATTAACTTGATTGTAGGTACTAAAAAATACCAATCTTTTAGAACAGCGCATAACACTCCAGGCTTTGTCAGCCCTAACCAACGAGGGCTTGAAAGAATTGATTCCCCTGACTGGACCAAGAGTACCTTTACCTTTTTTGTTAATATAATAAAACCTTATTGTTTTCAGGATAACTCAAACTATGAACAAGATGAATCAAAAGACCCAGAGCCAGAGCCAGAACCAGAACCAGAAAAATACATTCTATCTCTGTGCCATATTATATTATTATAAATAAATATTTACATTAATAAAAATACCTAAAGTTATATTATTACACAAACCTTTTCAGGAAGAAAAGGTATTGAATTAAAGTAAGATTCTTTTTCTAGTATTTTGTTAAGTGGAGGCTAGTTCTAGTTAACACAGGCACGCAAGTGCCTGTGTTAACTACTAGAACTATCCTTTATTTGGCAAAATACTAGAAAAGGGGTCTTATTTAAATCCATTACCTGTCATGACTACATCAACAACCATGCTTAGTAGATACAACTATTGACAAGTTGGTCAAATTAACTAAGACTTTAATTAAATTAATCAAAACTTATTTTTCATTTGACAATGGATAATAATCACACTAGACAAGATTTTACTTGAAATGAATAACTATCATTGTTAGGCTAACTATTACCTTAGTTAATTGGAACTAAGTGACTTAGTTTAATGAAGCAAGATGTTAACTGATCTGAAGAAGTTTAATAATCAGGTTAAAAAAGAGTCTTAGTTGATGGAACTGTAGGATTATTTGGATCTACAAATCAATTTAACTAATATAATAAAGTGTCATGCTTGTATTAAACAAGATATTAGTTAAACTAACTAAGCAGCCTTTATAAGGCCAGTATAGTTCTTGATAGATGGAACTAAGACAGTTTAATAAAGTTCTCTTAGTCGCAGCAACTATGATCTTGGAAGGCTCATATGGGTTCATGATTCATTATAGGAATAAACAAGATCTTGGTTGAAGCAAACATATTTTTTTTTCAGTGTATGCGTGCACTCACTCATTTACTTAAAGGTTGAGGTTTATTTCGCGGAATATTGCTAAAAATAATAACAAACTAAATTTTTTGATTCTATTGGATCTTAAAAACATAATATTCCTCGCAACACATCTCTGGTGGAAACGTAGCCTTATCTGCTAGAGCTGCTGTGTTGTATGAAGGTTAAGGAAGAGAGAGTGTTTTTGTGAATTGCTCAGACTCTCCTTCCTAGCTGGCCTGGTTTCCAAGAAACCAGCCATACTTAACTCTTAGAATTAGTGAATTGTAAGAGGGTAAAGGTAGACAGAGTGTTTTTATATGAACTGCGCACACATTTGGACAATGCAAAATCACTCCAATTTTATTATACCTAATCATAACAATTGACGTGTTTAATAGGCATAGTCTCATGGCATATTCTGGCAAAAAGTGGCGCCAAAAGAATGGCCTTGCTTCAGCACAGCTTGGGACCATTTTTAAAAGCTTTTATTTTACATTTTAGGTAAGTAGAACAGTGACTTTTTCTTGTTAAAGATAAAGAGCACATATTATAATTATAATTTACTAGCTGTCCCGGCAAACGTTGTTTTGCCATTTAAAGTATATTTTCTACATCATCAGTTGATACATGTTTTACCCCCTCTTTTGTCCCCTAAGAGGGTGTGGGGGGGAAGGTCATACACCAGATATTAAGTTGAAAAACACAGTTAATACCTAATATGAAGTAAGTCCACTAAAGAAAAAAGTTGTATACAAAATCTGACCCCTCTTTGGTCCCCAGAGAGGGTTGAGAGGGGAGGGGGGGAGGATTTTTATACACCAGATGTTGAGTTGGAAGAAGACAAATATAATATATCTGTGAAAACCGTATGCAAATCTGTGAAAACCGTATGCAAATCGGATCAGTAGTTTTCGTGTTAAAGAAAAAGTTTGATAATAAATCTGACCCCCTCTTTTGTCCCCTTAGAGGGGTGGGGGGAAAAATTTTTATGCACCAGATGTTAAGTTGGCAGAAGATAATTAATATATCTGTGAAAACCACATTCAAATCGGATCAGTATTTTTCGTGTGATGCTGGAACAAACATACAGACAGACAGAAAGAGTGACAGACAGACAGACAGACAAAAAACTAACCACATTTTTGGCTTCTATAGCGATGTAGTGACAAAGGTGTAATTTCGGGTGTCATTTCGTATCTTTTATGTACAGAATTTTCATTTCTACAACAGAATATTGTCTTCCTCCCGCACGCGCTTTGGTGACGCCGACTATCGTAATATTTTAATTTCACCATAATTTCAAAACCAAACGTCCAATTTTAATCATTCAAAGACCAAAGATTATCTACATAAACTGTATTTAGTGATGAAATAATTTATTTTGATAAGGATTAATAGCGTGAGTAAAATATATCCGTTTAAATGTAGTCCAAAAAAAATTCAGGATTTTTAAATAAATAAATGGTTATTGTGCCTCACTCGACATAGATAGGTATCACTATACCTTATACAATTACTTAGAACATTTTATGGTTCTATCTTTTATAGTTTAGGCAGCGTACGCAAAATAAGTAACTTTTCTAGCTAATTTTTTACACCTTGCGTCCGAAAAACTCAAATATCTTACGGAACCCTACTTTTTTCCAAAATAAAATGTAGCCTATGTTCAGCAAAAATAATATAAGATTCCAATAGCAAAAGAATTTTTCAAATCGGTCCAGTAGTTTCGGAGCCTATTCGACTCAAACAAACAAACAAACAAACAAACAAACAAACAAACAAACAAACAAAAAATCAAATCTTTCCTCTTTATAATAGTAGTGTAGATGACATTCCTACTTAGGATAAAATTGTTTAAAGTACTCATGAAATACATTGAAAAGACTAAATAAATCCCAGTAAGAAAATCCTTAGCAGATACTCAGATGCCTCTAACCAGGTACAGATGCGAGTGACGGGGACGTTATGAAAAGAACATCTTGTCCTAGATTCATTTAAAATGTCGTATGCAATTTTTATCCTGTAGTTTTTAAATGTGAACATTTCTTACATCAAACGCACAAAAGCAAACAATATAATATTATTATTATTATACAGTGTGTAACAAAAATAAGTGATAATACTTTAGGGTGTGTACGTGTTCCTCGTAGAGTTCACTGTGAA
The DNA here is from genome assembly GCA_905404155.3 of Plebejus argus. Classification (NCBI taxonomy): domain Eukaryota; kingdom Metazoa; phylum Arthropoda; class Insecta; order Lepidoptera; family Lycaenidae; genus Plebejus; species Plebejus argus. The sequence goes on along the minus strand of FR989945.1, from coordinate 13,051,916 downwards.
AGTAGCAGCGCTGTAAGACCAAAGCGTCACGAGTTTCCCCATACAAAAGTGATTATATTTTGTACCCCATGAAAATATGGCAAAACCAAACACCATTATGTCGGGTTGAGGTGAGCAGCGATCATTATTTGAAGTGGTCGGTAAACGAAGGGCGCCCTGTTGTCACACTACAGATTTATATTGTAGGTAAAGCGGTAGTATGTGGATGTTTTAATGACAAAGTAACAAACGCTAAAGTATAATTAAGGCTGGACTATAATATGCGTCCGCACAATTAACGAGCGGTTCAGCCGCTACACCGCCGTGAGATCACAATATGAAATAATTGTATGTCACGATTTATGTACATAACGTTGGTCTCCCACGGGTGTACCAGGCAAACCACGCGTTCTTTAAAAATAATGTGTGCTTTAAAAATAATGCACATGCCACAGCCGATTAAAGAACCTTCTTTTTGGAGGTTGGTTGAAAAGTAGAACTTGGTTACCAAGGTAATTTAATAATTCATGTGTCTTAGCAACTACACTAACAAAGCACAATATTTCTTGCACTTTTTCCACTATGTTATGAAATTATTATAAAGTTAACAAATTACACGACCGGTTTCGAAATAAATCATCGTCAGGTGTGTAATGTATATTATACTTCGTTGCTGCATCCTATGAGATTTAATAAACCTGTAGTCCGAATTTTGTGGTACTGCATCATCACACGCCATTTAGATATTATTTATTTAATTTAAAACTGAAAAAAGACAATCAATTGGTTTTATAGTACTTCCGCCTTGCTTTCCTAGATGGCGGTGTTAGTTCGTCCGTCATTCGTTTTTCGTGTGCGGCATCGTCAACACGTTATCCTTTTTAAACTAATTTCTACAGTGTTAAAGTGTTATAATTAGTGTAAATCGCCGAATAATATTGGAAAAAGGAAGAATAAGGATGATTACGAACATATTCGCCGCAAAATACGGCGATTGGAAACTATGGCATGGTAACGATACGTTAAAAAAGGACTATCTTAACGGGTTAATACGTGATATTAACCAGATAGTCAACCTTTTGTACCTTAAGGGGTAATACGCGATATTATCCAGGTTACAAACTGAGTCGTGATGATACGTGATATCATCCTGAAAGCAACTTTATGCTTTTGCTTATTCACACCGGACAAGATCCGAGTCATCAGCGTCTTCCTCCCGGGAAGGCCGCTGCGATAACGAGCACTCATCCGACGACAAAAGGCGCGATGAAGACATCGACGCGCGGGAGGCTCAATCTTGCTGTGGAACTCCACAATCTTTAGCCGACGTCGAAGACGTGGATTATATGGAGTCGGCCGCGCCTGCACCGGCGTCGCCGCAGGCCGCACCGCCGACATCAGCGCCGCTGAGCCAACCAGAAGTCACCGTGCCAGTAGATCCTAACCAAGAATCTACTCCCAGGTTACCACTTGAAATACTAAATATTCTTGGCAAGGCCAATAAAACAGAGAAAGCCCTAGGCGAACGCATTCCCACCGAACTCTCTGAACGTTGGGGTAAAATCTTGGTCGATGGTTTGGCTAAGGAATACAAGGAGTCGCTTGTGGCGAACATTCTTATACCGACTAACCTTTCGCTGGCACAAGCGCCTAAACTCAATCAAGAGGTAGCCGCAGTTCTACAGCAGGCTGCAAAAACCGCGCTAGCAACAAGCACTGCCGGGCAACTCCCGAGCTCCTCCTCGTCAGCAGTACGCGAGGCCAGCGCCAGCAGCGCCGGCCCGCCCGCACGAGCCGCAGCCGTCGACACGTCGGCGAGGAGGGCCCAGCAGCCCCCGCGCCGCGGCCGCCCCTACGCGAGCGCCAGACCGAGCAACGACAGGAGACGCTGCTACTAGAGGTACCTCACGCTGGCCGCATCCAATTCTTTTTACGCAATTGGCTTCTAATAACCTCCGACAGCACGGTGCAGGGCTGTCTTATGCTAAAGGATATTATAAAATACCCTTCTGCATTGAGTTATAAGTCCCTTCTGTAAGCCACCTTACCAACGTGTGGAACCAAGTAATCCACCTTTTACAAAGAGTGAGATGAGCAAAGCAATAAGTGAACTCAAACAATTAGGTGCTATTTCAGTATGTAATGAAAATTTGCCAGACCAATTTATTTCATACATTTTTCTTACACCGAAAAGTATCGGTGGGTTAAGATTTATATTCAACTCAAAATTACTTAAATACATTTTTAATTTGCACGTAATCAACTTTTAAAATGGAAGATATTCGCACTGCTATAAAATTGGTCTTTCCAAATGCCTATATTCCTCATATCTCAATCTCAAATCTCAATCGATCTCAAGGAATTGCTTGTGCGGTGTGCCGATTCATACATTACATAAATTTATTATTTTATTTCTTTTTGAGATTTCGATTTCATGATAATCTTTGTGAATTTAACTGCCTTCCTGTACGGCTTAAGTTCTGTGCCATTTATATTTGTAAAGCTTCAAAAGCCTCTTTTTATGTGGTCAAGAAAGCAGGGCCATCTAGTGGTCGAAATTCGAATCGAAATCTAAAGATTATGCTACTATAATATTATAATATTATATTAAGGTCAAAATTGAAACAATTAGGTTTTATTATCAACTTTGAGAAAACTAGTATGACGCCTTCACAACTTTGTAGATTTATTGGCTTTGACCAATGATATTATATTAGCTTTGACATAATAATATTAAATACTCAAGTCATGCAGTTACTCCAGAAACTAACTAGCCAACGAAATCCATAACAAAGCGCGATTTCGCGAAGTTCATTGGCACTTTAATTTCAGCATGACCAGCAATAGCATACAGCCGTGTAGTTGTATATTCTTTGATACAACTGGCCGCGTACTAAATACTTTGAACGAGTTTTTAGCTTCACAAAAATGTAATAATAATTTTGATTCCATCATGCCTGTAAAACCTTATTTGTACCACCAGTTGGTGGTGCAATATTATTTTTAATAGAATAAAGTAAGCTTTTTAATAGAATAAACACAAGTTTATACGAGCTGGAGATCTTCACAGACTCGTCACTCACTGGCTGGGGCGTCGCGTGCGACGGAGTAGTAACTAGATGCCATTGGTCTGCGGATGAAGCTCGCCATCATATCAATTATCTCGAATTATTGGCTGCCTAGGGATTGAAATCATTTTTCATTTCATCGTTGTGATAATATTTTAAATGTCTTACTAAGAATAAATAATACTACTGCCATAATTATATTATCTTATATTAATATTATAATGTGAAGTATTCAATTTCATCATCTCAATGAAATCGCGAGAGATATATGGCAGTAGTGCGAGAAACAACGCATATATAATTTATTTGCTTCTTATAATTTGTCACACAACAAGACAGATCGAGGCCATGAGGGGTTCAAACCGTTCAACATCGATTATATAAAAACACAGATGCTGACCAGGCGTCTAGGTACGTAACGTAACGATAGGAACTTACTAAAGATCTTATTGAACTTCGGTCAACCTGACAACCTGATGGCTGATACCGTACTTACTCGCGTTGTGCTTTAGTAATAAGTGCTATATTATTATCTGCTAAGATATTATGTCTCTTGGAAACAAGACCCAGGTGCCTTCATCATCCTTGCTTTTACAATTTCATGGCACGATTATTTTTTCTATGCCTTTCCGCACTTCGCGCTCATACTGTCTTAGGAAAATTATAGAAGAGGAAGCGACTGGTAAATTAGTCGTTCCGTACTGGCCGTCATGTCTCGGCCGTGTTTTCCACTGTTTTGATCGCTTCTCAAATCTGACGAGATTTATTTTAGGCCAGATAAAACCTTCTGGCGTGCGCAGTATTGTGCGGAAAGTCTACCTAAGACGCCGAATACCGGAGATGTCTATTGACAATATCATACTAAAACCGTTATCGGGAGGTACAATTAATCAGTATGATACAGGATTAAAACATTGGTTTAATTTTTGTCAAATTAATAATAATAATTGATTTGTATTAAGGATTCGTAGCTGATATAATATTACGAATTCTTAAATTTTAACAGAAAAACTTAATGAAAAAGCAAGTTGCGGAATGTTAAATTGTTATAGGTCTAGACTCTAGTTTGTCTCTAATCATTGGTAAATCCCGTTGCAATAACGATCCTAAGATTTTTTAAAGGAGTCTTTAGGAGTAAGCCCAGCTTCCTAAAGTATTCATTTTTAAGGGAACCTTATAAACTTTTGGAGTACGTATCTAAATTTTATCCGTAAGATTCTATACTTATTATCATTAGAAATTTTATATAAAAAAAAAAAAAAAAAAAAAAAAAAATTGTAACTCATTCTAATATTATAATAATTATATATAATAATTCAACTCGTTGTCGACGGGACAACGGGTGCAGACGTTATCACTCATAAGAAAAGAAGACGTTCATTCCGAAAATTCACGTATCGTAATCACTATTAATAATTATTCATCAAGCCCCAGCTAAAGCTTTATTTACCTAGATAAGACAAAAGAGCTGAGAAATGGCCCAGCTACTGATAAGCTCATTTTAACAACTAGAAAGCCTTTTCATAATGCCAGTTCCCAATCTATAAGTCGCTGGATAAAGAGTGTCCTCAAGGACAGTGGCATAGAGATTGGCGTTTATTCAGCGCACAGCACGCGACACGCCTCCACGTCGGCGGCGCGCTGCGCGGGAGTCTCCGTCGACATTATCAAGCGATGCGCTGGCTGGGCCGGCTCATCACTTTGTTTTGCTAAGTTTTATAACTTACCTTTACCAGATTTAGCACAAGACAGAGCTTTCGCAGAAGCTATTTTTAATGTAAATTCAGATTCATAGCATATCCAAACTAATTAAGTAGTATTATTATTTAGAAGTACAATACTTTATTAACTAAAAATTGTTATGATCTATAATGTTATATCATTTTAAATTCCGTAATTAATTAACTTAATATAATTAATCTGGTATTTTATCATTCCGCAATTACGCGCTGAACATCTACAGGTTTATTAAATCTCATAGGATGCAGCAACGAAGTATAATTTATGGTTAATTGAACTTACCTTAAGTGAACTTCAACCAAAATTATACGAGTTGCTGCATCCGTAGAGATTTAAGATCCCACCCCACCCACTTCTCTTAGTTTGTTGCCCCTATTCTTTACTTGCGGAATGATAAAATGTTATGAATTATCCTCTCTAAAAAGAATGACGGACGAACTAACACCGCCATCTAGGAAAGCAAGGCGGAAGTACTATAAAACCAATTGATTGTCTTTTTTCAGTTTTAAATTAAATAAATAATATCTAAATGGCGTGTGATGATGCAGTACCACAAAATTCGGACTACAGGTTTATTAAATCTCTACGGATGCAGCAACTCGTATAATTTTGGTTGAAGTTCACTTAAGGTAAGTTCAATTAACCATAAATTATTGTGTTTTATTAGTGTTCAACATGAATTTCCACCAAGAACCAACAGTACAATCAATTACATATGCAACTATCTTCGAAACAATAGTACAGACATCTACAAAGTATTAGTAAAGATGTCAGGGGTCGTATTATCTAAAATGCGTCGCTAGCGAGTAGCGATAAACTTAACAGAATTCAAAACTGAAAACTTTTCTTTTTAGTAAGTGAAATTTTGACAATTTGTCTTATTTTATTCCACGTTACTAATAAAGACAGAAATAGGAATGATGACAAGGTCAAAGATTAGCGAATTTTGTTAATAAAATAAAGAAATCACGGTAAAAAATAAGTGTTCCCAAAATTTCAGCTCAATAGCATTTGTATTTTTTTTTTTGTTGTGCACCTTCAAAGTTGGATAATCAAGTCGATTTTTTTTCAATTAAATTTATTAATATTTGTATACCATTCGATAACTTATGCGATCAAAAGCAACTTTTGTTATGAAACCACTTTCATAAACTCAATATTTAATATACCTATCGAACAAAGTTCATCAGTCTTTCGTAGCACTTTTTATGGAGCGTTTCGGGCAGGTCTATTATTTGAGATGTTTGAATTGTCATATCTTGGTGAATTTTTAAGGTATCAGAGTCATTCTTTCAGCGATGTTTCTATTTTTAAGGGTTCTTCAATTACCAATAAGAAAAAAAAATAGTCGTCAAGCCTGTTAATTCAAATTCAAAATATTCAAATTAGATTATTTCAGACTTTCGTCCATATTTTACATTGTGTTAGTAAACAAAGGCAGCGCATAATTATTCATGGTCCGCATTCTTTGTCACAATAACTTTTTACAAAAATATTGTGCTCCACAAAGACAAGCAAACTTTGTATATTCGCTATGTAAATAATATTTTTATCAGTAAGGGGGCTAGCACAAAGCACAAACTCACATTTTTATGAAATGCAGTAAACGTGAATGCTTTGCTTATCTATAAGAGCCTTTCATAACCATGATGTGTACAACCAGTCGAGCCATCTATTGGTGAAATGCTCAATATTCATACAAAGGAAAATATTGAATGAAAATTGTGGGACATATTTGAAATTCCTGGGTACGAAGATATGACAGGCGTTCGTATTTTTGGTAGTTTTAAAGCGTATGAGCTTTTTATGTTCTTTTGAAGGTGTACCTACGACTGGGGTTTGTTTAAAAATATTTTAAGAGATACAGGTAAGGGTTTGCAAAATATGGCGTTATAGTTTAACAAAATCTGTATTTGTTACTACCTATTTAGGCCCACTTGCGCCAATCTGGGTTAAAGTTAACTCTGAGTTAAACATCATGTCATATCTGTCACTCACCAAGTCAGTGATAGAGATGACATGATGTTTAACTCAGAGTTAACTTTAACCCAGATTGGCACAAGTGGGCCATAATATACTAATTATTAAATAATTTGATGTGATTAAAACTCTTAATAATATTGTTGCACTTAATTTATTTGCAAATTTATTCCAAATCTTCGTTTATAATCCATAAAAACACTTTTTACCAAATCTGAAAACGATTCGCAATGTTGGGACTATCTGGGACATCAAGGGGACATCATGTTCCGAACATGGGACAGAGTATTGACTAAGTTGGAAAATAAGCGACGGATTATGGAGATTCGCCTTCTGTTATTGCCACAAGAACCTCTCGCCTCCATGATTTTCACATTCCATTTTTTCGAACGAAGTTACGTTTACTCTATTTCCGTAAAGTTATTTCACACGTCTTGATATTCTAAATGCGAATATTTTGTCTATTACCACTTTACTAATTTGGATGCGTATGAAAACAGCATGAGTCCCGAGCAGGACATTTCATATTCAAAAGTTTTTTGAAGTGAAAACTTCTTTAGCGGCGTTGAGCACTTTTGTGGGATGGACAAAAACTGTGAAACTCGCGTCAGGTCACGTGTGCTGATCGAAAAACCGTAAGACGGTTGGAGAGTTATAGTGTTGTAACATCGAAATCGATTAATCGAACAATCGATTTTTTTTTCGATTGTCGATATTTTTTAATCGATTGTAAGGGTTTCGATTAATTAAAAAATCGATTTTTTAAAAAACTATTCTCATAAATTGGGTAAAAAAAATTAATAATCAAGTTTTCACTTCTGCCGGCACTCCCGGAGTGCAACCCGTCTTTTTTTTAATAATTAGCCTATGCTGTCCCACTGCTGGGCAAAGGCCTCCCCCAGGGTCTTCCGTTTTTCCCGATCTCGCGCCACCAGTGGCCAGCCTGGCTGGTATGCCTCCAGCTCGTCGCGCCATCTCTTCCTTGGCCGGCCACGGTTGCGTCGTCCGTCTTCGGGTACCCATTCTGTTGTTAACTTTGCCCAGCCCATTTATTCTAAATATTTACTAATAAAATATTATGTCTTTTACCGGTACCAAAGTATCTTCCAACTTGCTTTGCCGGCCTAGCATACGCCAACGAGATATCTCTCCCTACATGTTTCTCGATGTTTGATAGTTTGTATCTTCATCTCTATTGACCCTAGCATGACAAACATTTTTTCTCGCGTAGATCTATCATCGATATAACACATTTTTATAGATTTTTGTCGAGATTTTGACATTATGAGACGAGTAGTTTTTAAAATAATATATAATATCTCGTTGACGTACCTATGCTAGGCAGGCAGTAACGAAGATGCAATGATGCAAGCAACAGAAAACACTGTCCAGTAATATGACATTATATTATTATTTGACCCTCGCATTAACTACATACCTAATATTAAGTCATTAATAGATATTCCTATAAAATCATTATTAAAATCTGAATGTACTGAGGCTTGAGGTAGCCCTAGTCTCCTAGATTAAAATAATATTATTTTAAAAATTGTGTAAGTAAGTAATATTATTATCCTGATTTCTGTTGACATAAATTCAGTGAAGTAGTGAACCAGTTTTTTCATTATTCCATCTCATTGCATTAGGCTGTCAATTAGCACAAGTATGTATTTTAACCTAAATACATCACAAACAGCTGGAGCGAGAGATACAATAAAATATTAAAATACACCTCTACATACATGCTACAGGAATGACAGCGAAATAATATTTTCAAGGTATTTACGCAGCGTAGGTATAACTATTCAAATTATATTTTAATTTATTTCGGTTTAAAGATCTTTATTATTCTCAATAAGACAATATTTTATGTCACTTACATGAGAAACAATATTATTGTAACCTTAACACTATACTAATTATTACGAAAGTTCAGAAATACACAAGAATTACAGTTTTCTAAGGTTTCATAGTACATATTTACAAAATAACGTCGACCCGATTTTGTCGGTAGTTTGAAAATATTTTTTATACGAGACGTGTAATGTATGTATTTAATAATTTATTTTTTCATATTTTTTTATTTCACAAAATGTAACAATAAATTTCAAATTTTAGGATAAAGTAAATGAAAAATGCCAAGCTTTCAATTTCCTTGATATTCATAATAATAATAATAATATGTTTTCTCAAACTTATTCAATATAATATTTTAAATCTTGAAATCTATCATAGTGCGACATCTATGGCAGTAAACCGAAAACCTTTTGCACAAAAACGCCATCTACCGGTTTTATATGCAAACAACTAAAGTACGTCGCGTCGGTAGAGTGTATTGATTTTACCATGAAATTGTAGATGGCGCTGTAAGCCACTGAGCTAAGCTGTACCTTGACTATCGCAAAGATGTCGCTTTACGTTTAAGTTTGTTTAACGTCTCTCGTCAGGTATTGTTTTCAAAGATAAAAACAAGAAACAGTTAAGGGCGCGTACTACCTGGAGTACCTGGCGGCTGGCACCAGCGCCACCCATAATTTAATTACATTTCTAGAAAAACAGACCAAATTTAAAAAAAAAAGAGAATTTTCAGTTAAACGCCAAACGTGACTGTGTGAGTTTTCAGTACTTAATAATAAATTTCTTCCCTCGCAAAATAATGATATTACAATATTATGAAAAAAATGTCCTGACTGTAACGAAATTAAACCAAGCTGAATAATTGATTGATGGATGGAACCAACAAGTTGCTTTACGTCATAGAATTTAATTTTATTTAAAAAAAATACTTTACTATCACTACTTTTGCACTTTTTTCTCTTTCTTAGGTAAGTAGGTCCTAGTATTCTAATACCACGACCTACGAAAAACAAGTGTTAAGTTTGCGGAGAAGGTTTCATTAAAATGCTCATGCTTAACCTTCCTGGTTTCAATAAGAAAAATCAGACTTAAAAAACACCTCATTCCTTTTTCATATCTCCGTAAAGTTTCCAGTTCCGTAAGAATTTCAATCTGTGCATGTATCCAATATTAAAGACAATTTCCAGTCTAAGAGAACTTGAATCGCCCGTAATAATTTAGCGTATAAGTTGGAAAGTTGAACTTCTAACAATTGCTATTCAAGAACAACTTCAGTGAGATCATTTTAATTGAATTTATCAAGTCCAAGTGGAAATGGAGTGAACTCGACTCGCCCTTTTTCAATTTGCGCGTTCAATTTATTTCCAATAATTGCTCCGCCGTTTTCTGTCTTGTTATTATAATTCTGAGATTTTTGTTTAGACGCAAAAAAAAAACAAAAAGGCACAGCATTTAATATACAGCATTTACTTTTACAACTATTTTCATTAAAGCTAAACTCACACGACCAAAACGGGCAAGTCTTGATGAAAGTAAAACAATGATTTATCTAAAACAAGAAAATATGGAAAACCGTTTTTATAAAAATAGCACGCCATTTTGCATGATATTATTTTTTCCCATTCTCATCTAATGCGTGAGTAACGAACCACGCCATCTATCTATTTTTAACGTAATATCTGTGTAGAGAGGAGCTGCAAGCAGTTTACAACATTCACACACAGATGGCGCTAGCAGCTATAGTTCTTGTGAGGACCGCTAGATGGAACAAGTGACATGATTTTTGAAGCTCGAATTACACGTCTATAACTGTATTTTTATTATTTTTTAAAAATAATATTATACTAGAGGAAAAAAATAATAATATGGAATTTGGATTAAGTTTTTGTATCTAATATACACTAAATATTAGATACAAAAACTTAATCCAAATTCCAAGTATTAGTTTAAAACATCTAAGCCTTACGTAACTTTGTAGTTCTGCCGCAGTAAATTATTGTCGCACATAACTGTATTTTAAAAAGATAATAAAACCGACTGCAAAATTGTACGTAATTGAGAATGAAAACTTCCTATCTCCAAAACTATTGAACTGATTTTGATAAAACTTGCACTATTCCCTAAGTTGAACAATACCTAGTACAATAAAAAAAGAATCACTCAAATCGGACTTGTAGTTCCGGAGATATGCGTGAACAAACATAAAAACATACATACATATATACATACATACATACATACACTTTTGAAGTTTGGCACATTTGTTCAGAAGCTGTTATAGATTAACATATGCAAAAAGTGGGCAGTTCTGGAAATATTACATACATACGCGTCGAATTAATAACCTCCTTTTTTGAAGTCGGTTAAAAATTGTTGCTTACCTGAAACAATAAAATTATACGTTAAATATTATGAACAAATAATTGAATTTCAGATAGCTAAACATTAATTTTATCGAGCTTAGAAGTAACTAAAACATTTTCAGTTCCAACAACATTAATAATGATTACCGATAAACGCTAAACCCTAGCTGAATTGTCTCATAATTTTACTATATTTAGGTACCTACACTTTTAAGTTTTAGCCCTAATTGCCGAAGCACCTAGTTTTTATAAATATACAAGTTTGTCTCGTTATAAAGATAAAATATTATAGAATATAGAATATTTGTAAGAAGTGTAATAGATGTTATTATAAAATGTATTCTAGTCAATACAGAAAAGAGCAATGTATATATCGTGCTATAATTATCCAGCCTTCCAAAACCAACCGCAAACAAAAAGTCAGCATTAATCCCAAGACTTGTGGAATATTCGGAGACGCGTGAACAATGGAAGATAATGAGTCGTCTGGTGAATAATCGACGATCGGCAATCGATGACAATTTGGCGGTACACCGAAGACCGTAGACCAAAATCGAGGACTAAAAAAATGCTCCCACGTACAGACTATGGTCTCTTTGTAAAGTGTTTAAAGATAAATGACCGCAAATATGTTTCGCCAAAATTCGTTTATCGCGGCCCCTAGACGATCAATTATTATTGTATTGTGCAATATCACGTTTCACGCTTCAATTTTAATTAACTTGTTTACCAATTGATGTGATTCCAATGACATAGTTACTATAATATACATCCCCCATATAATAGAATTTTAGAGTTAGCGCGTGTTGCCAGCATGACAGGAAAAACATTAATGAAAGTATAGGATACGGCCTGCGGGATTATAGGCACGGTATGGACCAGATCCGTGCGCGGGCGATAAAACCATCCTAACCCAACCAACGAACATGACAGGAGAATGGCCTTTGATATTGCTCGGCAAAAATGCATGGGGCTCACAGACATAGATCAAGATAGATACCGCATGTGTATGTACTTCGCGTGCCATAATATCGCCGTCCCAAACGACGAGCAATGCTCGTCTTTCGAAAGTCTGTTCTTTAGTCTGCAATCGGAATCGGACGTAAGTCGGAATTTTAAAAATGCGCTGTAGAAATTCGAATAAAAACCTTGGCATGAATAATGGACACGTTTCTTATCATCGGTACGTCACAGTAGATAGGAAAAAAGTGGCACGCTCGTTTTCATACAAATGGAGGGACAATATGCGGTATCTATCTTTATCTATGTCTGTGATGGGGCTGCACGCGCAAATTTTCGCAGCTGTTTCTCTGTACCTCTTAGCTGATCCAAGCTTGAATACCGTCTTTCACTTTTTGGCTTGGTTCCGCAGACGCAGCAGAATTATTCGTTAGGCGAGTTTGATTTCCATCGGTAAAAATGCCTTCTATTTATCTCGTAGGTACTCGTGTTATCCTTTTTAGGGTTCCGCACCCAACGGGTAAAAACGGGACCTTATCGCTAAGACTTCGTTGTCTGTCTGTGTGTATGTCTGTCTATCTGTCTGTCTCCACGCAGTATCTCAAAAACCACGCGATTTCGAACCGCGCAAACTATTATAATACTATTAAAGTCTGTAAGTCACCGGTTCCATAAAATCACACTTTCGACTTTGTCAAGTTTAACAACACTTAAGCCTGGAAGTTCGGCCTTCGCCCCCCGGCCTGGGCCCCCTCGGCCTCCGGCGCCTCCGTCCCTAGGCCTGCGCCCCCGGCGTCGGTGCTTAACGTCGTTCGGTCTGTCAGTTACCCGGATTACACAACTTTTGTTATTGTTAGTTAATTTTAGTGCTTTGAGGTAATTTGAAGGGAATCATAGTTTACGAAGGTTGTTATGTTGGCTTTTTGTTTTGATATTTTTTATAATAAAAATATACATGATTAAGATTTGTGGGTTATAGTATGTGCGCGAAGTTTAGCGTGTTATTTTGGCTTTTCCTTTGCGATTTTTCAAGAAAAAACTTACATAAAGTAACATTGTAGTATGTTTTGTGGGTCATAGTTTTGCCTGTTAAGAAAATCTTAAAACGATAAGACGAGGTATGTTTTACAAAAATTGATTAACAATAATATAATATTGTAATATGTTGTCACAACAAAAATCATAATTTCCTAAAATTACATGGTCAAAATAAAATTTAATATAATTTTAATTACTTTAAAGTCTTATTAATTAAGTATTTCAAAGGTTACAACCGTTTTAAATAAGTTTTGTATACTCATTACCACAATTATCTTGATCGATTACCAAATCTTTGATCAGTCAACCCAACCGAAGTCCAAGTCCAAGTTTTTAATGAAAATAAATCGCGGATACGCTCCTAAGTAAATTATAATTAAAAATATTTCGCGGTCCGCCAGCCTGACCGGTTTCTTGCTCAAAGGGCTTAACCCCCACTTTGACCCCCATTTTAACCCCCAACCCCCTGGCTTAACCCCCGGGAGCCGCAGAATTAATTTATAACTTTTATGAGGTACAGTCTGAGTAATAGGTGGAATAGTTGTGGACTAGCTGATGAACTGATCAAAGGCCCAATTCTCGTACCTCCGATGTGGGTTCGATTCTCTCAGGCCTGAGGTGCCTGAACATAATAATATTATTACGTTGGATTTCAGGTTTCCTGAATCGCGCATAACCAGCATCCAAATAACATAACAAGCATAGCAAGCAACGCACATAATATGTAATGCTGCTTTTCCATGCTTGATAAGGCTTGACCAGCGTCCACAGGCACTAGCGTGTAAAGAGAGTATCTGGTTTGGCTTGCGTGAGCTGTGGACGCTTGTATCCGATCCGGTGTAGTGTCGGTTTTTGGACACAGATCAAAGGGCGCTTGCTTGGATGTACGTAATACACTGACGCATTCAAAAGCGTGTAAGCGACTACTTCCAAATGCCAAGCGAGATTTGTGGACGCTTGTGCCTTGTGGATGCTTGCCAAGCCTTGGCAAGCATGGAAGCGCAGCATTAAAATACTAAAATCGAGCGTCAGTGCTGACTGGTAAATGGTAACTAAAGAAGGAAAGGTTTTTGATATTTTGAATCGCCTCTTAGATCGATGCTTTCACTATTTATAATATTCTATTAAAATAAGTGGTGTTAATATTGTGATTTTTGACGTTCGCTTTTAACATTTTAAATCGAGAATTTGCTTTCTGAACTCAAGCTTTTAATTCAATACCTGATCTACCTACCTCACCTACTTGTATGTATACAATATTGAATAAAGTTTTAACGACTCTATTACATATTATTTTTATACCAAAAGTATTATTTCTAACCGTATAAAATGCAATAAGTTTATTTTTACAAGTGTACCGACCGCCGCAGTGTACTGTGGACTGTGTAGTGCAACGCTTACACAAACACAAACAACCTGTGTTTGATCAACATCTGCGATACCAGCCACCAGGTGAATTCAGGTGCATTGCGAACTATTGCTCGGCCAAGATGCTTTCGGTAACTGTGTTGAACTTATTACATATTCCTTCTCTACCGAGAACTCAAACGACGCTTGCTAGCTGTCTCGCTCTACATAAACGCGTTTCAATATGATAAACAAAGACAATTAAAGTAGTTTTATCGCTGTGTGCTGTGTGTGTGGCGTGTGCACTTGAACACAGCGCCCCGGAAATGGTTGCGCCACAGATGCGGACTTTTGAAGTGCGCCCCTTATCGGGGTTCGCCACTGGTGAGTAGAGCAAACGGGAAGCAGTGCCGGTTTTAGCACTAACAGCGCCCTGGGCGAGAATTCTGGGCTGGTAGTGATGAAAAATTTAGCGCCCCTTTTGTTTGCTTTCAGCGTCCCTTTTTATCCGGCGCCCTGGGCGGTCGCCTAGGGAATGCTTTGTCAAATCATAATTAATTTTAATGTCAACTATGAAATTAGCGAAGGCATTTTGGCTAAGCGCCCTGATTACTTCTTCCTATATAAAATTTGTTAACGATGTGAGATGTCCTACTAAGACGTGATGACAATTATAAGGCGCGTTTGAACTCACGTTTTCCTAAAACTTATTTCATATTTGCCTTCCTGACTTCTGTGATTACGCTTGTTAATATTCCCAACATACGTCATTGACATTCATTCCTACTTATCCCTATTTTACACTAAATAAAAAGTTTTCTAGTTGATCTCCTGTCCGTAATAACTCTATCTCGTAGTCACCCTCAATTACAGAAACTGGGCCAAGCGAAATCAATTGGAATTTCTTTAATTTACCCGCGACTTTTTGTACCCCGTCCCTACCCCCCGCCGCGACGCCCCCCACCCCCGCAATCGCCTGTGCCTTTGACGGGTTGTCAGTTTTATAATAAAGTCCTTTCTATTACTAAATAACATATTTTAATAATTAATTATAATAATTTATGCACAGGAAACATTTACAAAATAACGATTTACACAGTAAGACCAATACAAGGATTAACCATCAAAACATCCACCACCATCATACCACCATCATAACCATCATCAATCTCACCATTAGAATGAAAAATTCTAAACAATAGCCTGACTAGGAAAACCTATTATCTAATGCTACCTGGGACATTGTTGGGAAGATATCAATAAAATAAGAGTCTGCAGATTACAATTATTTTCAAATAGTAGAGTATTTTCAAATATAGAGTAGAGGCGCCAAGTTTTTAAAATTCTTGTGGGTGCTCCAGTTTTTTAGGGTTCCGTATCCAAAGGGTAAAAACGGGACCCTATTACAAAGACTTCGATGTCTTTCCGTCTGTCTGTCCGTCTGTCTGTCTTTCTCCAGGCTGTATCTCAATAACCGGCTTGCGTGAGAGCGGCTTGGTTTGTTTTATGGCGCGCGTATTACGTATATTATTTAGGTACCCATAGTTAAAAGATGAGAAAGAAAATTATTTTAGATATTCATAATCGTGGTTGCGCCGCACCCACTAATTACTTACCTCTCGTGGGTGCTGGAGCACCCGAGCACCCACGGAGTCGGTGCCCATGATTATCTTAACATAAGTACTTACATTTTACCGAAATAAAAAGAAGTATAAATTTTCCCAATATGCTTCACACACTACAGTTTTACCAACATTAAAACCATAACTGTATTTTAAAAAGATAAAACCGACTTCAAAATTATACGTAACTGAGAGTTAGGAATATCTTCAAAACTACTGAACCGATTTTGATGAAACTTGCACTATTCCCTAAGCTGAACAATATCTAGTACAATAAAAAAATAATCACTTAAATCGGACTTGTAGTTCCGGAGATATGCGTGCACAAACATAAAAACATACATAGTACATACATACAAACACTTTTGAAATTTGGCACATTTGTTCAGAAGCTATTATAGATTAACATATTATTATACAAAAACTGGGCAGTTTTTGTATAATAATCGACGACCTCTGTGGCTCAGTGGATAGCACGTTGGTAGCTTAAGCCGGGGGTCGCGGGTTCGAGTCCCGCCGACGGAACAAAAAGTTTTCAAAGTTCCTGGGTCATGGATGTGTATTAAATATATTTATCATATAATAAAAATCTTAAATATATGTATAGTATAAAAGTATTAAATATATTTCCGTTGTCTGGTACCCGTAACACAAGTCCTTCAGGTACTTACCACGGGGCCAGACTGACGTGGTGTGAAGCGTCCATAGATATTATTATTATTATTATATTAGTTCTGGAAATATTACATACATACGCGTCGAATTGATAACCTCCTTTTTTGAAGTCGGTTAAAAATAGGTGCAACGGTTTAAGCATGAAAAGATAGCACACCCACGTTGTTTCGCATAATAAATATTAGTATATGAGTATTCCGTCCAATTTAAGTATCGAAATTCCGTAGCCCGAACAACATGTCCCTTCATCAGCCTTCATCAGCTAATGTGGTTTTTACGACGGTCTGTCATACGGCAGGCGTCAGGACAGTACCGCCGGGGGACCCGTACACATTTTATTGACGATAGTAATTAATATGAGGTAATTATTATTTATTATGCCATGTATGTGACCCAATGATAATAGAATATAGTATAGTAAAATATTCATCATATTAAGGCTACGAGCCATGTCGAAATGAAAAGCCTGATGTGCCAATTTTCTGAAAAAATTTAATTACAACAGTACATTCTCAGATTGCAGTAAGTCTACGAATAATAATTTTATTATTCGTAGAAGTAGGTAAAAAAATTTAAATATCTTTTTTTTATGTCATAGCAACTATCTTTGTAAATCATATTAATATTTAATATCCCTCAAAAATCGGCTACCATAGTAAGTTTTTCAGGTCTGTCCAGACAATACTGAAGAAACAAAATCCTTGGCATTTAACCAACATGATTTCGCTAATTTCAATTCAAGATTGGAATGTTAAATGATATTATAATTAACATAATATTATATAATATATAACTTTGACTACAATTTTCCACAGACAAAATATTATATAATATTATTATCGAAGGCATTTCAGTTAAAGTCTCTACACCACCACAATCGATTCATGTATTTCATAGTTTATAAGGACGTTGGAGCTATTTCATACATTTTAGAGAACAATTCGCCTTTTTAAATAATTAATGGCAATTCTCACAATATATTCACGCTATGTCAGGATTATACGAAAATCGTCCTAATATGGAGGGATTAAGGGTGATGTTAGAGGTAAATTAAGTCTAAACAAGGCAGTCTCGGGTGAGGTGCCGGGTGAACCGCAGGTGCGGTTACCACAGACATAGAGGATGGAGCGTTCAATGAACAATAAAGTTTTATCCGCCACTGATTGTGTGGCATTCTGTACGTAGTTCGGTTTATTTCTGCTGTATGTGCTTTGCTATCCACCTTTAGTAAAAGAGACACTGACGGATTAATTGAAACGATCTGACTTAAAATAAAACTGGAATTTTATGATAGTCCACAGGAGTTTTGAATTAAAGCATTCTCTGACTTCTTAGGGATATAAATTTCTCCAATGAAACGTGTGTTTAATGTTTATGCACGGTACAACTAACTTCAAATCAGTTTTAACGAAAAAGGAGGGACTCCTTCATTAGAAAATGTTATTTCCAAGTTGCTGCTGCTGCATTATCTGATTGACAAGCTGATTATCTGATTGAGAAGAAAATGATAATAGTAACAGACCTACCCACTCAAAAAAAAATTCTTTTAAAAATTCGGTCTTGCACCGGACCCTCGCCAGTCGCCAGTTGCGTCGGTCATCCGTCCAACTTGCTTACAAGAGTAAAGAAATGTGTTTACAGTTTTCCATAGTATACAAAAGTCATTGTTATACATTTCTATGTTCTAGGAAGTAGCTATTTCTAAGTACCGCTTTATTCATCATCTATGTCCGTGTTGAGAACGCACCCAGACTTAATGAAACCAATTTTCGCGCCCGAAAATCCCGAGATTTTCAATTCCGCATTTGATTTTTAAAAAACCAGGAAAGCCCGAATTCCCGGGCCCGGGATTTTTAAATGAAGGGTATTTATGAATTCCGGGACTTTTTGTTCACGTGTGGCGGAATTTAAGCAAGTGGATTTGAGTTATGCGTAGATTTTACAGATTTTTGCCTTGTTTGTTCACTATACTTTCATCCATCCATTTTTGACATTTCTACTCTTGTTTTCGTTCAATTGGACTAAAATTGATGGTCGCACCGTCAATGCTACAGAAATATATTAAGATAGAACGGCTACGCGCGTGCGTTGCTAAGGAATCGCGTGTGTCAATTTTTGCTTTGCATTTAGTTAGAACAAATAATTTACCCGTCGAAAGAAATACCTCTTTTTATTTGATTCACTTTCGTACTTCTGTTTTTACAATTAGACACTGCACAATGAGGCATTTTTGAACAACCGCTCTGGTGTAATCGAGTCGAGACGTGCGCGCTGACTGAATGAACGTTTAACGAATCTTGCACGCTTGGGCAAGATTGAAACTTGCGTACTCTACCTGCTTAGCCGTTCTATCTTGATTTATTTCTGTGGTCAATGAATATTTGACATTGCTCGTTCTAAAATATTGTTATGTGAAGATATATTCTGCTTTCTGCAGATATGTAAAAAATATCTACACACCTAATCTACAAATATAGAAAAGCCTCCACAAAATTGTTAGTTTATTTCTGTAGCTTTCAACATATTGTGACCTACTTATTTTCTAAACTTGTATCAAAAACTGTACCGTAATCGCTAGCTTTTGTTTCTTCACAATGTGACGTCACTCAGCTGTCTTAGATAAGGGATGGGAGCCAGGAACGAGATTGTATCCCGAAGGGTCCCCCACGTTATGGGTCCACTTGAGGTAGGGAGGCAGGAAGAGGGGGGGGGGGGCTCTTATCACTTGTTAGTATGTTTGTGTACGTCAGTTTGAGTGTGATGTGTTTAATTTGAGTGGAATGTGAAAGATGTGGTTATGATGAGATCTCCACATTATATTAAGTTGTGAGATATATAAATTTTCGTATGTAAGTACTTTCCCGGATATTAAAATAGAAGATATAAAAGACAGACAGACAAACAAACTCTTCTTTATAATGTCACTAAATGTCGTCTGAAACTCCGTTGACCGCGACCAGGCGATTATGAAGATTAAGATTACGAAAGATTACGAAAGAACTAAGCTACGTCCGTATAATACAATATATTATAGTAATTTGTGAAATATTTGTTTTTGTAAAATGACACAGAATCCTCGCGTCATATTTTCATCAGGTTATGTGCCCCCAGTTTTCAGAACATTATAAATTCACAAGCCAAAAATATTTAAGCATTTTTAGGGTTCCGTACCCAAAGGGTAAAAACGGGACCCTATTACTAAGACTTCGTTGTCTGTCCGTCTGTCTGTCTGTCTCCAGGCTGTAACTCAAGAACGGTAATAGCTAGAGATTTGATACTATTATATTATATTCACAAATATTCATACATAGCGGTAACAGATATTCACAAATTATGTATATCTGTTACCGCTATAACAACAAATACTAAAAATAAAATAAAATGAATATTTAAGGGGGGCTCCTATACAACAAACGTGATTTTTTGGCCTTTTTTGTTGTCTCCAGGCTGCAACTCAAGAACGGTAATAGCTAGAGATTTGATATTTTCACAGATTATGTATATCTGTTACCGCTATAACAACAAATACTAAAAATAAAATAAAATGAATATTTAAGGGGGGCTCCCATACAACAAACTTGATTTTTTTTGGCCTTTTTTGCTCTATATCAAAAATGGCAACAGGTAGGTACTTGAATTTTTCACTTTACTTAGTTATATGACGTGTACTTTAATATTTAATAATAATATTAAAATGAAATAAAAGAATAAGGGGGGCTCCCATACAAAAAACACAATTTATGGCCTAATTTTGCTCTATAATGGTACGGAACCGTTCGTGCGCGACTCCGATTCGCACTTGGCCGATTTTTATTTAGTTGAGCGAGCTCTAATTCCTGCAACTCCCATTAAGCTAACTAGGAGCGCAGAAGTTCCACAGAGCATCCACAATATCGGATGACTCATAGCTGCTGCATATGAATGAAGCGGTGTACAAGCCATTGCGCGCCCAATGGCCCAAGCAAAAATATAGCGCTTTTTAAACCCGCAATGTATATTGATTATTTATTAAGCGCTAACTCTCTATTGTCAACCGCTTTTTCGCTTGTATAGTGGTTGCAACGTATTTTTTTATTTACATGGATAGTATTTGGTGGAAGATTTATTTCTAGCGACTATGTTTAATTTCGTGAGATATTTGTACCTAGTACGCAATATATTATAATTTTAACGCCATACATTCCTTATAAGTTATATTAATTTGTGCACAAAATATTTACTTAAGTACATAATAAGTAAGGGGTAAATTACTAAAATAACAAAGTTAGGTTAAACCTTAAAATATAATATCTGTTTTATTTACAGGCAAAACATGTGGGACTGTAAACATTCAATAACTTATAACATTGTTCATGTTTCCCTGGTTGTTCTTGGTTCCTAGTATCCCATCGCTCCTAGTCTCTCGATCATCGTTCCGTGGCGGGAAACGGCGGATCGTCTCGACTTATTGGCGCCTTATGTCTGTCTGGATTTTATGTTCTCCTAGTATCTTGGAGTTTATTTGTTTAAAGTAAATAATGCGGTAAACGGTTCAAATAGAAAGTGTTTTCCTTACCAAACGCTGCTCATAACTACTTCGTAATCTAAGTATTCGTATTAATTCTTATAATCGTGTTTTTTCCGGAATAAAAACAATTTTAAGTCCTTTAACCATAGATGTACTTATCGGGACGGGATAGCATCTCTATCTTTTGTTTTTTGTTATGTTTTATGTTTGAACTAAAAAGGTGAAACTGGTATGTTTAAATTATTAAATCTGAACAACTCTGAATCCTTATAAAATAGTTTACAATTTACCCAGAATAGGCTCATAATTCAAATGTAGATCCCTACGTTTTAAATTTTAGTGTCTGCAGCCGAACATTTTAGAACCTCCTACTTTTTAACCAACTTCTAAAAAGTTGGTTAAAAAGTCCATTACTTTCAAGTTTCAATACTAAAACATACATCAGTTAATGCAGTCTCGTCAGCTATACAAATCATACGCCCCGACTGCGCTTGGCCGGCTGCCCACGCGTGGGATGGCGTGGGGTAGCGTCGGATTTGCATTTTATACCCATCTACTAATGGCCAGACTTTAGACTTGGAGACAACTGTTTTTATGGATGATTAGGATTCGTTTCCGATACTTAAAATTTTATGTTATAATGAGATAAATTATTGATTCATAACGACATGTGGGGCTTCGTAATTTGGTAGGGTTTACGTTAAGCCCGATCACAGTTATTTAGGCCCGTATAAATAGTCAGTACTTAAGATGCGACCCGGTCTCAAGACGCGGTTTGGCTCTGTGATTGGTCCAAATTTTGACAGCCAACCAATCACAGAGCCTGAACAGTGTCTTGAGACCGAGATGCATCTTGAGTACTGACTATTTATACCGGCCTAAGTCTACAGTTACTTGAGATAGCCCGACTAAATAACGTATATCTATGTCCGCCACTTATGAAACAATTTCTTTTATAGTACTTACTGGTAAAATTGTCAGTCGGCATACAAAATTTTATCACGGCGTTGTTGAATCAGGTGCAATCACAGAGTAGATAATATTATAACATAGAAGTCGAAACATGTCTGAAGTCGTTGCGGTCACTTTGGCGTTCAAGTATTCCGTTATTTCCGACGCGGCTTAGTATGACCTGAGTTCAAAATAATCTTTGCTTACATTTAGATCAAAATTAATTGATACCTTAATAAATATTAGCTTTGATATCAAAACCTTTCTTTACACTGTAAAGTTATCAAAATAACTAAATATCCAGGTAAACAGGGAGTTAAAAGACTCCAGTATTCACTTAGCGAAATTAATTAAAAGTTCAGAGGAATGTCTTTGAGCGAGGAATTCGTCAATATTGCTCGCTGTATTTTTAAGCCGGCTAAAACCTGAGCCTCGATTCCGCTATCAAATGCAATGATAGTGCAGCTTCATGTATTGTTCGATCCATTTCTTGCATGAGGAAGTGATTTAAGTCAAATACAGTATAATATTGTTATATCGAATATCGAATAATATTCGGTACATGATGCTAAAGTATTTTTGGCAAAAAATTAAATTATCGATATACTTAAAGCAAAACATAATCATTCCTAATATTTATTCGCTAAATATTTTGACATGATGATGCCACTATTCGCTAAATGCAATAAATTTTCTGCCTGTAAGCAGGCTTATGTTTCCAAAATATAATATTTAGTAGATTTTAAACCACCTTGTATCTAGAGGTTGGTTTGACATTTCATAAGAAAGAACTGTCTGATAGGAACTGTTGATAGGTCCAATGAACTATAATTTGACAGGATCGAAAAAGGGACGTCGCTACATCTACATAATAATAATTATGATGCATAAAACAGCAGAATCGAGGTACTTGTTCCTATCAAATACATTTTTAAACTGACGGGGTTTTGGCTTGGCTTGGCTTGGATTGTTTTAGCCAATATGTGAATTTTAGTCTATACTTCATTAGATACAGAAAATATAAGATCATGCTCAAAATATCTTGGACGGCATAACTTTGCTAATTTCCTTGGTAGACTGAAACTTTAGTATTTGCACTAACTACTTTTAAAACACGCTTTTATTAGCTTGGGCTATATGTATAGCTGTACAATATACTTATTTTTTATTACACGATTTTCACTTATCTCCAATCGTCCTACACATAACACATTACACAATGCATTTAATTTATGTTTTTTTTTTAGTTTTTTTAAACTATTATTATTATTTCAACAAAACTTATGATTATTGAAGTTTGTTTAAAGGCAGATGACAGACCTCCGTTATTTGGTAGGGTTTTTTTTTTTTTTTATTAATATAATTCGGGGCTGTCTATGGGCTATTCGCCCATATCCTTTTTTTGCACTCTTTTTATATTGGTTTTTCGCACCAAGGATAATTATAGAAATAATATTATTAATGTAATTGTAGTCCTATTGTATATTTGGTAGGGTTATCAAGTAAATGATCCGTTGGGCTTGAAATCACCCGACTATATCACGTAGGTCCGTACTCTACCTATGCATCAATTAAAGTGCATTAATATTGTACTCTCTTTATAGTCAAGTTTTGAAGCAGACAAAAAGCCTTATTGTCACTATTTTTTATAATAAGGTAGATTTTCCTCTAACCTGTGTGGGATGTCCCTTCACCTGTCAAAAGACAAGCGCCCTTTGTGATCTGTATCTGTTTACCGCGGCGTGTATACTGATGTTCACTGGTGTAACTTGTGTACTGTCCTGTACAAACACGTATTATATCTTTTTGTTCGTGAGGTTTCTGATTAAATTTTAAACCTTTTGGCCTTTTCACAAACACGTTTAAAAACTGCAAGGTCTGCAAGCTGTAAGTTTTCACAACCGTATATCTAGAGATAATATACATAGCTTTTAGATACAGTGGTGGGAATGTGTGGTGGGCCAAAGATCGATTAAATTATTTTTTAACAAAAAATTAAAACGACTTCCAAGGTAAATACAAAAGCAAGTAATATTCTTAAAAATAATCAATAAACAAAATCTATTCCTTATTATAGTGCAGTCTTCAGACTTAGCCTAAACCTCAACTATTTCTGTATTCAATCTTCGTACTTTTGAAGTCGCTACCAGCCCGGAAAAGTTCTGAGATCCTTGACATAGAACATACGCCTAAAGTAAGCTGGTACCGACTTCAAAAGCATGAAGATTGAGTACAGAAATAGTTGAGGTTTAGGCTAAGTCTGAAGACTGCACTATAATAAGGAATATGAATTATTTGATTCTTTTTAGATTATTTTTAAGAATATTACTTGCTTTTGTTTTTACCTTGGAAGTCGGTTTTAATTTTTTTTTAAATAATAATTTTACCATTTTTAGTTACAGTTCTAGCAGCAGCAAACATTGTTTTGACATATAAATTATAAAGTATGTCTTCCTCCGGCACGCGCATCCGCGCCTTGGTGACGCCCACTATCGTAATATTTTAATTTCGCCATAATTTCAAAACCAAACGTCCAATTTTATTCATTGGAAGACCAAATATTATCTAAATAAACTGTACTTAGTGATGAAATAATTTATTTTGATAAGGATTAAAAGAATTAGTAAAATAAACGAGTTTGAATGTAGTCCAAAAAAAGTCAAGATTTTTAAATAAAAAAATGGTTATTGTGCCTCACTCGACATAGATAAATATAGTGTGTCACGGACTATTTTGTAGATATTTATAAGATCTACAATTTCTTAGAACATTTTATGGTTCTATCTTTTATAGTCTCGGCAGCGTACGCAATATAAGTAACTTTTCTGGTTGATTTTACACCTGGCGTCCGAAAAAACCAAATATCTTACGAAACTCTATTTTTTCCAAAATAAAATTTAGCCTATGTTCAGTAGAAATAATGTAGGATTCACTGGCTTTTGCTTGGAGTAGTTTAAATAAAGCCAAAATCCTCGAACTTGTATAAGGATTTAAAAGTTGGGTACCTTCGGAACCAGGGTACATCTTGGTGCAAAATCTTACTTTTTGGTAGTATTTGCCTGAAATACTTCAGAAAAAATCGAAATCACTATATGTTTCCATATAAATTTTGAGGAGTTTCCTCGATTACTCATGGATCCCTTCATCAGGTCACCACTTTTATGAACATGGTACCAAATTCGAGTCAAACCCTATACAACACAAAAAGAATTTTATAAATCGGACCACAAACGGCTGAGTAATCGTTGAAAGATATTTACAGCCGAACGTATAACTTCCTCGTTTTTGGAAGTCGGTTAAAAAACCGTATATATCTGTTTATATTGTGTTTTTTGTCTGTGTCTAGTGTCAATGTATATTCCAAACGGATAGACTATTTTGATCTGTTTTTTAGGGTTCCGTAGCCAAAATGGCAAAAAAGGAACCCTTATAGATTCGTCATGTCTGTCTGTCTGTCTGTCCGTCCGTCCGTATGTCACAGCCACTTTTCTCCGAAACTATTAGAGCTATACTATTGAAACTTGGTAAGTAGATGTAGTCTATGAACCGCATTAAGATTTTGATGCAAAAATGGAAAAAATATTAAAAATTTTAGGGGTCCCCATAGGTACAACTGAAACAAAAAAAATTTTTTTTCATCTAACCTATGCGTGTGTGGTATCTATGGATAGGTCTCTAAAAATCATATTGAGGTTTCTCATATTATTTTTTTCTAACCTGAATAGTTTGCGAGAGAGACTCTTCCAAAGTGGAAAAATGTGTGTCCCCCCCCCCTCTAATTTCTAAAGTAGAGGCATGATAATTCTAAAAAAAATATATGATGTATATTACTATAAAAACTACCAACGAAAATTGGTTTGAACGAGATCTAGCCAGTAGTTTTTTTATACGTCATAAATAGTAAACCTTAATGAAACAAAAAAAAAATTTTTTTCATCTAACCTATGCGTGTGTGGTATCTATGGATAGGTCTCTAAAAATCATATTGAGGTTTCTCATATCATTTTATTCTAACCTGAATAGTTTGTGAGATAGACTCTTCCAAAGTGGAAAAATGTGTGTCCCCCCCCCTCTAATTTCTAAAGTAGAGGCATGATAATTCTAAAAAAAATATATGATGTATATTACTATAAAATCTACCAACGAAAATTGGTTTGAACGAGATCTAGCCAGTAGGTTTTTTTATACGTCATAAATAGTAAACCATAATCTAAATTTCATTAAATCGACTGAAATATAAAAATAAATCAAAAATAATATAATTTCATAAAAATTAACCTTATTGCTGCTGCGGAACCCTCCATGGGCGAGTCCAACTCGCACTTGGCCGCTTTTTTTTTAACATTTTGCACTGTGTTCTCCGACACTTAGGGCCTGTTTCACCACTGTTTGATAAAGTGCCGAATAGGCTATTTACAAATTTTTGACAGATTCTACATACTTCATCTGTCAAATTATGTGATGAATAGCTTATTAGGAAGTTGTGAAAAAAGCCCGCAACGTTTCCATCATCTCAAACATTAGTAAACAGTAACTTAATGAACAATATTTGAACCTAAATCACCATTATCTCCGGCCCAGCGAGCCGTCACGCCGCACGCGAGTATTGAAGGCGCGTCTAACTTCGTTATTGTTCCAAACTACATTAATCCTCCCCTCTACCCCCTTGTCCTCCCTCAGAGTATGACATCCTTAATGTAGTGTTAATAAAGATAATACATTATCTCCTTTAAACGAGGTATCTGCTTGTAGTATTACAGAAATTGATTCATAAGTAGATTACAGGCTTACGCGTAATTTGGTTGGGTTATGTTAAGGCTAGCCGACAGCCAATCACGACTATTGACCTGATATAACCCGACCAAAATTGCGTAGATCCTTTGAATTTTCTCTTATAGTACATTCAAGTCAATAATTGGGAATTCAGAGCTGCAAGTATTTCCATGTTGTTATGTAAAAGGTTTTGGAAGAAAAAAGCGATGGCTAGACCCTATCCCTTGAAAACCGCATATTTTTGAGCTATGCATGTCTTCGAGTAAAACTCGGTTCAGTGACAGTTGCAAGAAGAGTGTTCATCCTCACATCCGATCCTAATAAAACAATTTGTAAAACCTTCTATTAGTGCGACGTTAGACGTAACATCAATACAAACATTTTTCAATGCAATTCCATATGTGCTCCAAACTGCAGAAAAGGAAAAAACACTGTCATTTCAAAACAAAATACAGTTACATATCGAGGCGAGTTTGATTTGAGTTCGTATTGTTGGGCAGTTCCCCATTCTCCGGGTTTTAGGCGGCGCAGACGAGCGACTTTAGCGCGATGCCTCTACAGATATTATAATGTATTGTGTATAGTTGCACTATGCGACTTTGATAATTTTCTATAGCGAGGGAAAAAAGAATAAGCTGTAATGTGTCATATTTTATGCTAGTTTTCTGTCAGAATAGTAATATTTATGACGAAAACATTATAATAGTGTCTATATAACTTTGTCGCAAATAAATGCGTTTATTATCCGGGGTCTTACATTTTTGCGCAGTAAAAATGAGTTTTATAGTCCTAAACTCTATGTCTCTTTAATCAACAACTTAGCTAATTAAGCGTGAAGGAGCTACAGAACTGATAGAGAGACACTTTCACATCTAAAATATTATATTATTAGCATGAATACTTATTTCAAGTGACAGTCCTGACCGCTCATGAGATTTTGTGAGCCGCGAGCTCTCGTGTATATCATGTACAGCAGTAGCAAAACAACTGCCGCAGTCTCATGTTGCGGTCACGTGTATCCCGTCTGCGCACACCAGTGCAGTTTTCGTCCGTTTTCATTTATCGGAATGGTTTGTGCAGACAGCGGACAGTGTGACGGCGCTCGACTCGGTAAATGGTCAATTCGCGACTCGGCGACTCGTCAATATATTGGAGGTTCCGATTGTTTGAGGCATGTGCTGTCAAAGGACATATTGCTCAAAACATAACATCGAAGAAATTGTTCTATAGGCAAATGGAGAATCTACGTCATTTTGGCGGGCTTCGTCAATTCAATGCTAGCCTCACGGCTGGATTCGACATAGTGTGCTCAAGCTGCGTAGGTCTGCCGTCTATACATCAACTTCTCTGATAGTAGATACAATACTTTGTAGAAAAATGCAATGATCACCTGTTTGGCTAAAAAGTTTGTCCATGCGTCTAAAGGGCATGTAAAAAGTCGGTCCAACGCCATCTCAAGCCAGTCGTGTCGGATAATATCAGATAATGTAGGAGCTGGAACTTAATTAGTTTGTCATATACAATGAGATGATCAGCCTGCATTGTGCTAACCAAACTTGGAAATACATTTAATTAAACATATTTTCAACGCGGGAATCGAACCCACAACCTCCGTCAAGAGCCACGGGCTAAACCACTAGACCGCGGAGGCGACTGTAAGATATTACACTATGCTATCAACGTCCATTTAGCAGGTAACAGGTTGGAAACCATCCATCAGGTGTAAAATATATTATGCAGCGCGCGTCCCTGAAAACACGAAAGAAATTATAACCGCCACGCGCCGCGCATACAAATCGACATACAGATAACATTTTTTTGGTGTTTTTGGAGTTGGATATTAGAATTCGGGACGCGTCGAGTTTGAACACCGGTAAACGATCATGACTTAATTAAGATATTGAAAGGATTGTAAGTTGAATCTTTTTACGGTTAGATTCTGGGGAATATTTACTAGCTGATCCAAAAACGTTAATTTACCACGTTGTGGGAATGTGCTTGAGAGATCTTTGGCAGATTCTCAAAAGATCCTTCTCAATGATGGGGAGTGTTCATTTCTGACGTATTTGTTACGTTGTGTCACGATCATGGCCTCAAAAACTTCGATAGGCGCAATTCAGAATTATGCGATTGTTTGTTGGTTGCCGGTTTGTTTGGTTATGGATAAGAAAATAGGATTTAGTCTTAACCCTACGAAATCTATATTTTTTTACAGAGACTTTCCCCTACTAAAATATCATGCAAAGCTTAGCAGCTAACTTTGGACCCCTCTGGATAGAAAACAGTCAGTACCACAGAAGTTCTCACCAGACAGTAATAGACAAACGATACTAGGACAGCAGAAACTAACAAAGCGCGATTCCGATACTAACGAACAGCATTCAGCGCTGTGAGTCTGGTAGAAGTGTAGTGAATATGTGTCATAAAATCCTTTACTATGTGGGTTTGTTTCTAATCCTTTATTAAGTAATGTGGTATTTTGGGGTGGGTTGCACTAGAGGCGTGGTTATAGTTACAGTTATGGTCAAAGTTATGGTTATAGTTAAGGCTAACTTAACTTAAACCTTAATTTTGACCACAGAATTTGGCAGATGTCTGTTGTTGGTCCGACAAGGCTTTAAATAAACGTGGGCGGGGGCGCTTCTGGTAAAGGAGAACTGTCAAAAATGGCGTTTTTGTATGATGACAGCGTTTGTTCCTTTTTCGCCACGCTCATTTAAAGCCTTGTCGAGCCCTATGGTTATGGTTAAATATGCCGTCCATTGTTGACTTGAACCCTTGAAAACATTTGGCATTTTGCATTGTATTTATAGTTATAGTTAAAGTTACAGTTATAGTTAAAGTAACTTGGTGCAACTCACCCTTACATTTTCAAATAAAATTAAGAGTGAGTTGCACCAGAGGCGTAGTTAAAGTTAAGATTAAGGTTATCGTCAAATATGGCGTCCATTATGGACTTTTACTAGGGATTTGACAGTTCATTAATTGACATGTTGTTATGGTTAAAGTTATAGTTAAAGTACGTTGGTGCAACCCACCCTTAATCGTGTATTTTGCAAACGTCTTCTTATCTGTAAGCACTTCACGCTATTGTTTAACAGAATTTGATGAAAATTAGTATTGAGCTACTTTGGGACTCAAATTAAGTTAAGTTTGGAGTAAATCATAATAAATGTGTGAATGTCAAAATGTGAACACGGCTTAAGCGTCATACAAAAGAAGATGGAAACAAGGAAAATAAAACTTAATTCGTTGTCAACTAAAGTCGGTAATCGTACAAATTGTAAACGATGGAAAACTATGTCGCCCGTGGCGCTTCACCCGGCGTGCGACGTTGATGTCGCTTATCAGGTCTAGAAATGTAGGCATTAGGAAATAGCCTAGGTTTTGTTTCGAACTGTACTCTGAAATCTGAATGAGGATTGTTCTAGATTTAAAATATAACTATTATAGTATCTATACATAATATAATAAAACTGTAGAAATGAAAATTCTGTACATTAAAGATATTCAAAAAATAATAAGCAGGGGGTGTTACTACATCGCTATAGAAGCCAAAACCGTGGTTAGTTTTTTGTCTGTCTGTCTGTCTGTCTGTATGTTTGTTCCAGCATCACACGAAAACTACTGATCCGATTTGAATGCGGTTTTCGCAGATATATTTGTCTTCTTCCAACTTAACATCTGGGGTATAAAAATTTTTCCCCCCACCCCTCTAAGGGGAAAAAAGAGGGGTTAGATTTTGTTTCAAACTTTTTTATCTAACACGAAAACTACTGATCTGATTTGCATACGGTTTTCGAAGATATATTCGTCTACTTCCATCTTAACATCCGGTGTATAAAATCCCTCCCCCGTCTAAGGGGACCAAATAGGTGGTCAGATTTTGTATCAAACATTTTTCTTTAATGGACTTTATATTATTTACTGTGTTTTCCAGCTTAATATATCTGGTGTATAAAATGCCCCCCCCCCCCCCTCTTAGGGGACAAAAGAGGGGCTGATGAGGTAGAAATACTTTATATGGCAAACAACGTTTGCCGGGACAGCTAGTTTAACATAAAATGGTTTAATGTTAAAGTTACGTCACAGTGCAAGTAATAATATTATTATTTAAAATTGAACACTGAATAATTAAGTTACTGTTTTTTACCGATATAAAATATATCCCAGGATTTAAGCATAAATAAAAATAAAAATTTAAAAATATTGTCGATTTTTAACCAACTTTCAAAATGGAAGTAGGTTATAATAATATATTCGGCTGTAGATATTTGTTTTAGCTCCGTGATTGATTATTATCATTATTTAATTATATTATAAGTACCCAATAATATTATAATATGTAGTGAGGTCGAGGAAAAAATATAATATTAATATTATACCACGTTCATCATCCCCACTTGTAAAGGGCCAGCCTGCGACGTGACGAGGCGATGCGATGCATTTTTAGGGTTCCGTACCCGAAGGGTAAAAACGGGACCCTATTACTAAGACTTCGTTGTCTGTCCGTCTGTCCTTCTGTCTGTCTGTCTGTCTGTCAGTCTGTCTGTCGCCAGGCTGTATCTCAAGAACCGCTATAGCTAGACTTCTGAAATTTTCACAAATTGTGTATATCTGTTGCCGCTATAACAACAAAATATACTAAAAACAAAATAATATCAATATTTAAGGGGGGCTGCCATATAACAAACGTGATTTTTTGGTCTTTTTTGCTTGATATCAATAATGGCAACAGATAGGCACTTGAAATTTTCACAAAGGCCTTAAATATATTATATTTACTTTATTAATTAATAATAATATTTAAATAAAATAAAAATTTAAGGGGGGCTCCCATACAAAAAACACAATTTTTGGCGTATTTTTTCTCTATAACGCTACGGAACCCTTCGTGCGCGAGTCCGACTCGCTCTTGGCCAATTTTTTAAACAAACCCCTCAGATATGAAATATGCAACACGAAAATAATCGCCATGAATTCAGTTTTGAATAGGTCATTTAATAACGTATTGATGCGCGACATTACAATATGAATTACAAACCCTAACAACTTAGGTTTTGTTTCAACTCACTTGCTAAACATTCAATTTCCTCGCCCGATCCGATAGGTATCTAGAATCGAATTGAATTAAGTCCAATTTATGCCTTATTACCATCGAGTGTAGGAGCTAATAGCGTTGCGGTGTCAAGCGGGCAAACAGACCGGGCAAACACATCTGAGGGCCCTCCGGCGCTGCGGATGGTAATTGACGCGTCTGAGACAGGTAGCTTCTACAAACTGAAACTACTAACGGTTTCGGTATAATATTTATGGTCCATACTCCATAGTGATATTATAAGGCTGAAAAGTTTACGACAGAATTGTAGGGGGCAATCTTTCAAGCAAGCAAGCAATTGAATCTACAGAACCGATTTTAGAAATTTTCTTATCAGTAGAAAGCCACGTTATTTGCGAGTAACAAAATCATATTGATATAATTTTCAAAATTTCACAATAATTTCATGATAAAAATTTGTATGTCTGGAGCGTAATAATAGTCAAAATGTTAAATCATTTAATTAGTCCTTACTAGAATACATAGTAGTTCTGCCTCAAACTTTGTCGGCTTGCAATTATATTTTATAGCCGAATAAGCATGAGACGCACTCGAACGGTTTCATACAAGGGAACTAAACCGCTTTTTTGTACGCATTTTGGTTAGGGTTAAGTTTAAATACACAATCCAAATGGCGTAGTAGTCCAGAACAATTATAATATTTTGGATGTTGCAAATATTATAGGTATTAACTTTTGTTTTTTTTTGTTGGTTTGGTAATAATATTATCATAAGACTAAGAGAATAAAATATGGTGCTTACCACAAGCATTATATTTTATTCAGAAAATGTAATTTCCTAGTCAATTAAGAACAACATCCTTTTTTTTTTCATTATTTTTCAGAACCCTACAACCCGTGTATGCGATAGCCCTTTACAGCGTCAATAAACCACACACGCCCTACACCACTTGTGCCGTCGATGGGGTTTTATGGTTATATCCAAATTACCCCTAACATACTCGTAGGGGTTTTTGATTGAGCCATTCTCTGGAATTCTGGACATTGTGAAGGATATATTGACGATAGTAAGACTTTTATGAAACTTTATTAGCTGCAGCTACCCTGATCGACATATTATATAAATAAAAAATCGGCCAAGTGCGAGTCGGACTCGCGCACGAAGGGTTCCGTACCGTTATAGAGCAAAAACAGGCCAAAAATTGTGTTTTTTTATGGGAGCCCCCCTTAAATTTTTATTTATTTAAATATTATTATTAATAATTAAAGTACACATATATTTAAGGCATTTGTGAAAATTCCAAGTGCCTAACTGTTGCCATTATTGATTATGAGCAAAAATGGCCAAAAAAATCTCGTTTATGGGAGCCCCCCACAAATATTAATTTTATTTCGTTTTTAGTATTTGTTGTTATAGCGGCAACAGATACTTATACACAATCTGTGAAGATTTCAGAAGTCTAGCTATTACCTTTCTTGAGTTACAGCCTGGAGACAGACAGACAGACGGATGGACAGACGGACAGACAACGAAGTCTCAGTAATAGGGTCCCGTTTTTACCCTTTGGGTACGGAACCCTAAAAATGACATTAGTAATTCATTAAGAATATAATTTCTATAATATCCTTTTTCGGGAAATATCTTCATACCGCAAGAAAAAGAAACAGGCAGACAAACAGACGCACTTTTATTATTAAGATATTAGTATACATAAGTATGTTATATATATATATATATATATATATATATATAAGGCACTTACAGTTAAGTAACTGTAACTGCCTTAGCAATGCTTTAGCTATTTACTTAGGTATTTCAATGTAAATATAATATTTCAATCTGCCTTAATATATATCCTGTGCCTAAATATATCACAGGGCCATGTTGGATTTCCGTCGCGTTTAAATTCAGAACATGCGCGTTTTGACACATGGGTTACCGGCATTCGTTTTTAAATTTCGACTGAATTTTTAAATGTTGTAATTTAAATTTTGTTACCAAAGAAGGGGAATGAGATAAAAATCCCTACAATCATTATTATTTTAATATAGTAACGTATCTGAAATCAGTAAAATTAATAAGATGTGAAAACTTG